>OX465482.1:20605000-20914942 GCA_950022335.1 Eurois occulta | reverse complement strand
TTACAAATAAAGTGAACGTGGCTGCATGTAATTTCATTGTATTCGACTTTTTGACTGTGTGTCACAGTTCAAAATCCAAGAGATTCCAATCATGAAACGAAACTAAAAAGTATCGCTTCATAATTGGAGATCTCCTGTTTTTTTTAAATATAAAAACCAGGTACTTTGAATAGTGTCATATGCCAGGTTTACTATCATTCTCTGTCTCTCTTCTTTAACCTTGGTCCACCCAATGCGGAGTGTAGGTCTCTTACAAATCTCTCCACTTTTGGCGGTTTTGTGTCAGGCTATCCAGTTTTTTACTATCACTATATATCACTTAAATCTGATGGAAAAGTCCGGAATCTTTAATTCTTTCTCAACTCAGATAAGAAGTACCTGGGTATGCTTAAACATCCCACTGTTAAATTCCATGATACCTATAACTTTGAAAAATAGGTCACTAGTTTAAAGATAAAAACCACACTAGGCACACCTACATACAATTCCTCTACTCAAAACACGCGGGTACCGTACACAATACATAAGATAGGAACATATTGTAGGGTCAGACAATATGCTGGCCATTCTATGTAGACTATAGTGCTAGTCCAACAGGCTAACAATGGCACGGTCAAGACGTGCGGGTGTAAGATATGGACTAATTTCATTCTTATTATCGTTGGTCAATTAGTATTTGTGATAGTTAGACCTACTTGTTGGTTATTTTTTTTTGTGACAATTGAGACAGTCGATGTGGCAAATACTTAGGTGTTCCTTTACTGCTAAATAGCAAGCAACTGATAAAATTAAATAGGGACTTTTTCATTGAGTGGTTTTAGACCCGGACTCCACCAAATAAAAGACGAGCGGAGATATGAGTAAAGCGGAGAGGAGAGGAGACGCGTATAAGATAGCGTGGATCCAACGAAACTGTGAGAGGACAGGAGATGTGCAAACCGGCATGCCAGTCACAGCAAACCGCTCACCACATGCCGCTCATGCCTCTTCTCGTCCTGCTCACCCTTTTCCACTGCAGCTAAGCGGAGACAAGGACTTTAAATAGCGAAATTCCATTGGTGGCTTAAAACACGTCTCCTCGCTTCACGTCTGATCTCTGTTTCGATGGAGTCCGGCCCTAAAGCTTAGTATTAGCTCTCAGCGGCACCTGACAACTCTTAGTTTGACGAATGTGTATCAAGAGTGAACTGTGTTTGTATTTGATTAATGAATACCCGATAACTTAGCATACCTAAGCTCGTTTACTAAACCTAGGGTAATAGTTACAATTCCTCTCCAAAATACGGTAACTTGAAATATCAGGCTGGAACATTGTTTGCTTACATACTTTGTTACCAACACTTGTTCCTGTGTTCTATGAAATACAACAAATTAAAAGAGGTTTTATTCGTATTGTTCTTAAAATACATACATTCTTCTTCCAAAACTCCATTTGTTCTGTTCGCATCAGACGTACCAACAGAAGTTCATAAAACAACAAGTATATTAGATTGGAATGGAAATTAGATACATTCAAGCTCTAAAAATACCATTCTGTACGCAGTTATTATAGAACAACCGTCGACTGAAATTTCAGATCATATTTCAGGCTTCATTCAAATTTCAACTCAATGAATCTTTAAAAAAACAAGAGTGTTGAATGAAAATCCCACACTGAAATCGTAATGAAAATTGTATCCGTACAAATGACATGCAACCTGAATTTATACTTAGATTGAGTAATTTTCAATAGACTTTGATAGGAATCCTGATGAGTTCAGTTTTAATTAGACTTTGTGAACACATTATTTAGAAAAATTGATGTAATTATAGTAGTTAATATAGTATGGTATGTATGTATGGTGTGTATGTATGTTATGTATATATTTTTGTATGTAGTTATGGTAGTCTCTTATTGAATTAATAATAATATAGTTATCCGAGTTTCCTCCGTGACTCGGAAAGCACGTTAAGCCGTTGGTCCCGGCTGTCATTTGTAGATCTTTGACAGTCGTTACAGGTAGTCAGTGACCCGCAAGTCTGACAACCAGTTCTACCAAAGGGTATCGTATTACCTAGCGCTAACTGGGTTGTGGAGATCAGATAGGCAGTCGCTCCACGTAAAATACTGGTATTCAGCTGCATCCGGTTAGACTGGAAGCAGACCCCAACATAGTTGGGAAAAGGCTAGCCAGATGATGATGATGATGATAGTTATCCGATTTATTGAGGATTTGGGATTCGTTTCATGGTATCCTTGAATTTTCTTAGCAAGATTTAATTATTTCTGTAAAGACTATTACATTTACCCGATACTTAAACATTATTGTACATACTCATCGTTATGGTCCACTTTTAATGAGGAATCAACTCAAAACAAATCATCTGTCCAGTACATTCTTGTGCACTGTCTTCGAAAAAATGTATAGGGCAGCAGTAACGAAGGGTAAATTTTTGTAAGAGGTAAGCCGGAGTACATATCTTTGATGTGATAATATTAATCGTCCATAGAATACTGACTTGGCCATATTTCAAAGGGATTCCGTTAGGAATCGTGTTGTATGGAACCGTCGCCACTGTAGGGCAGCTGTTTTTTTTTTCACAGTTACTGAATTAGTCCCATAGCGAAATTAAGTATCGGTCACAAACGACTAGTCACCTTGAATGTTTACTAAACGAGTTCTAATTGCAGACACTTTTAGCCATTTGCTCAAAAAGGCTATTTTCTCCATAAGCGAAGTGACGGCGTGCCAGCTATTTATAAAAATATACCTACACATTATATTCGCTGAGTGAATTTTGTTGTCGTCTAATTTGAACTTGTCCTACGTAAAGGCGTCGAGTGCTACGGACTTTGTTTTTCTGAAAACTTCAATTTTAAAAGGTTTCGCTGTAACTTGAGATTTATTTTCTTTTTTACTTTTATATACATCAGTTTGTTTACCTCTGCTTCATTTAAGTATTTTTTACGTTATTGAACTTTTTTATTGACCTTGGTTTTCAGATCAATCATTGCTATAATTCAATTATTTTGATACCTTGTCTTCTCTAGTTTCTTTTCGTTTTTTTTTTAATTTTATAAAAATGATATAACAAAACCGGCAAAGTACGTGTCGGACTCGCACACAAAGGATTACGTAACACCAGACAATATAATAACAATATTTTAACGCTGATTCATCAGTCAATTTATACTCAACAACAAAACTGGATTGATTTTTACCCGACTGCCAAGGAAGGGTTATGTTGTATGTTTCTTTGTAAATTTCTTTATTTTCTTTATTACTTTTCTTCCAAACGGCTGGATGCATTTGGACAGTTAAGAGCGTTAATACAGAAAGTGGGTAACGTCGCAAATAGCTGTGATTTTTGGAGCGTCATACGTAATAAAAAAAATAAACAAACCTATCGAGTAGGGTATCAAAATAAAGTAAATTAAAAAGGGATACCAAAAATATATGTAAATTATATGTTTAAATTTAATTAGGAATAATATAATAATATTTGCAGTCGGTTTTTAATTTTTCTGATTACCTATGTAATATTGTTCACAGTATGTAGGTAAATGAAAAAAAAATAACTGCAGTAGTTTTACCAAAAAGTCCTGTAAGTATCTCAAAACCTAATATCAAATCTTATCCAAACCAATTTACTTTGAAAGTTCTTCTTACGTTCCACAAACTTACAGTTTCTCAGAATATTCAACACAATTTTTACGACTTTAGAAGCAAATAAATATTGACTAACCATTGACTTAAGAAAAAAAGTATTTGAGGAAACTCGATATATTTTTTTAAGAACTGTCGATAGGCACCCAACGCAGTTATATACATGCACATCACTTTTGTTTAGCGGTTCATGGAAGATACCTGCTCTCCAAATTTCAAAACTACTCTCAAAATGGCTGGGACATACGGACGGACAGACAGACGGACAGGACGAATCTATAAGGGCGCCGTTTTGTCATTTGGCAACGGAACCCTAAAAAATATGTCAAAACGTATAACGTAACGTACGTGTAAAAGTGAACAAGGTAACTTCAGATGTCCAGAAAGATGAAACTTTGATTTTATGGGTTGTGGAGGTCAGATAGGCAGTCGCTCCATGTAAAATACATGTTTTCAGCTGCTACAGTCTTTTTTTTTTTTTTTTGTTTCCGGGGTGGAAAATCCACACGGATGTCCTCCGCCCTGGGGAAGGCGGAGGGGTCTGTCGGACTCTAACCGACTAAAACCACCCCGGTGTTCCCTTCCCACACTTGCACCGGGGATCATGGGAACTAGTGCGCCTTCCACGATCCCCGGCTAGTGCCGGCCCGCTTACGCGGGCCTCCTCAAGTCTGCGGGGGGAGTGAGGTGTCCTCCCCCCGGTACGCCATTAGGGGGGCGCGCGGAACACTACGCGCCACCACCTCGGGTCCAGTTATACGGGGGGGCAGCGGACGTCCCCAAGTCCGCCGTCCCTCTGGACCCGTTTAGGGGGGCCGGAAGAGGGCGTTATCCGCCCTCCGCCGACGCCCGGTACGTCTGCTGCGGATCGGGAGAGTGGTCTCGACCTCCCTCAACCTCTCCGCAGCCTCCTTCTGTGAGATGACCGTTTCACAGAAGGAGATCACCGCATCAAAAGGAGATCACCGCATCAGAAGGAGATCACCGCATCAGCTGCTACAGTCTACCCCAACATTTAGTTGATCTTATGGCTCTTGATATGGACAAGAAAAACAGAGGTAACAGTACCTACATTAGTCTTTTGTTTAAGTAGGTACCTTTGCCCACAAAATAAACTATCTAATATCCACATTGTTTTACCAGTAAGTGCAGGGTACTTACCACACACACTGCATCCGTCCCATAATTCCTTGGAAGCAAGTGTACACTTATATACCTACTCGAGCGACATCAACGTCGGAACATCTAATTACTATCGATTTACTTTCCGACCCAGCTAGTCTACTTTATCGACGAATAAATTATTAGAAGAAACTCCCCGCTGTTGACATAGCTAACTTTATTAACTTTTAAATTATTAACTTCTACTTTCGATATTGCTTTTTTGATAGCTCGATAATGAAGTCGGTGTTTTCGTATATTTTGGAGCCATTGAAGCGTTTCTTGCTGAAAAACTTCGCGAAAATGTCGAAATTTTATTTTGATATTTCGATGAAAATTTAATGGGTTTTTGACGGCAGTTTTTCCTGCGTAAAGTAATTGATGAATATAAAATATTTTGCAAAGGTCACTAGACTAATATGTCATGTAAAATGACCAATAAATATTTTCAATTATGTACTGCTGTAATTTTTTCGAGGGAGTAAATTCAATTTACATACAAAGAACACTAACAAACCCGTAACAAATTCAAACAAAAAGTCTATTTCCATTAAATGATAACACGATAATGTATGGGCCGTACGTTTACTAAGTCAACATAAATAGTACATTGACTTAGCCAAAATTACTAGGAAGTGTTCATAACAACTTTTATTTTTGAAGTTATAGTAATGTTGTATGGATCAGAATGTTGGGCCACAAAAGGGATGAATGAAAGGCATTTGCATGTGGCTGAGATGAGAATGCTAAAGAGGATGTGTGGTGTTACGCGAATGAATAAAATAAGAAATGAGTACTTATGAGGAAGTCTGAAAGTGGCGCCGGTGACTGAAAAGTTGTGTGGTAATCGGAAAATGTCGTGAGGAAAGTTTTGAGTATGACTGTGGATGGGTATAAGAGTAGAGGAAGACCAAAGAAAAGATGGATGGACTGTGTGAAGAATGATATGGCACGAAAAGAGGTGACTGATGAGATGACGAGTAATAGAGAAGTATGGAAGAAGAAGACATGCTGCGCCAACCCCGAATGAATTGGGACAAGGGCAAGAGAATAATGATTTGAAGTTATAGGAAGTAACGAATAATTTTATTAACAAAAGCAACATTGTATATTTTACCTCCTGTAATCCCCAAAAGGTTAAGCAGAGGTATTCAGTCCCAAACATAGACCAAATACTGACTCCGGGCTTGTACTGCGATATTCCTGACGGTAAAACCCAGAGACACTTCTTCTTTTTAATCATATTAAGAAACTAGCTTTTGCTCGCGGTTTCGCTCTCGGTATTTACGGATTGTACCCTCGGAAATATTTTAAATGCAACCTATGACACTCGGGATAATGTAGCTTCCCATTAGTGAAAGAATTTTCGGAATCGGATCAGTAGTTCCGATGATTTTATACAAATTTGACCTCTTTTTAATTATAAGTACAGAATAAATTTTTATTTACAGTAAAACAAAAATTGTAAACATGCGCGCTCCCAAAACAAATATTTGTACGTCTTCCGTATTTTCTTTAACCAAATTACATGGGTGTGATTTTAAAGGGCTTCCTGATTTCCTCACTTCAAATTTTCACGTCAATAAGAGCCAATTTCTTACACGATGTACTGTTCTATAATTATGACGAATATGTCTTCTGTAACTGAAATGAACTGAAACTCAGATTAAAACGGGCAAAGTAAGAGCTTTCTATCGTTTGTTCATGTGAAATACTTCTTCAAAAATTCGTTACTTGTAATAATGTTCAGTGGCGGTTCCATTGGCGTCAATTAATTGCCGACATTAATCAATACGTTTTCATTTGTTACGGTTTACTAGCTTACGCCCGCGTGGAGTTCGATAATTGTCCCCCGGGATCATACTACCGGTATAAAAAGTATCCTATGTGTTAATCCAGACTATAAACTATCTGTATGCAAAAGGAGGCGGGCGAAAGTTCATAGAAAGTTGGGCCTGATGTTACAGTAACGATTACTGCATTATTTAATTTATATACTAATACCATTTAAAAAATACTAAAATATTTACGACTGCTCCATGGTAGAAAGAAAATATAGGATGTTATTGGTTTGTACAAAATAACCTCTAAGGTATTCATACACCGAGCTCTCACGCTATACCTACTTTAAGAAAATAATTATTTGACTTTATTGTAAACTAGAATTAGCCTAAACTCATTGTAGGACATTCACACACTGAAGATTCAGACGCCGTTCAACTAGATTCTAGAGGTTTTAGATAATTATAAAAAGCAGAGGGAGTATGAATTAAAAATACTTCCACTTTTAATGATTTATTCATCTTCCACTTCATCATAAACAATTAAACTTGAGCAGGTGGTATTAAATTCGCTTGATGCCTTGCCCAGCGTAGGTACCATACTATGGACATCACATGACAACAGCAACCTACTGTTCTTCGTTTCCTGCCAAGCAATTACAATAATATTATTTGATGGCCTCTCTACCATTAAGAGAACTGTGAACTAAAGTAAAATATATTTTTGAGCTTACATTTCTCGATTTTATACTACCTCTGAACAGCCAGCTGGAATTATTGGATATTGACAGTTAAAAGTCAAAGTCGTTCAAGAACACTAATCGAATAATAATTATTACAGCATACGAAAACACAACAGAAAATATTCACTAATTTACCGCCACAAACTCAAAGACAACGAACTAAGCAAATGATTTGTTTGACGTTTGAGTTTTTGACCTGACATTGACATGAGTTCCGCTTTGTTGCCTGTATATTAAAACATTGACAAACGATTGTGAAATCGATTTATTTTACGACTTTTTTTGAAACGTTGAAGTGTCACGAAGAGACCTTTAAAAAAATGTGTTTTTTATTTAAACTTATGTAAAGAACAAAATTGAATCACGTTTTATAGTATTTTAAATATAATTAATTAACTATTCTATTTTTGTAATAATATCGATTAACTTTTATAATTCATCTGGCAACATTGTTTCAAAGTCAAAGTAAGGGAAGTCAGTATTATTTTGATTAAATATTTAAATTCTTATCCCATGATAAAACTGCTTAATATTTTATGATTAACCACAAAAAAACTAAAAAAAAATATTGATAAATATTTCATTTGTGTAACGTTAGGCCCAGATTCGCCCGTCTCCTTTTATTAAAATCCGTTTAGTAGTTTTTGCGTGAAAGAGTAACAAACATCCATCCATCCATCTAGGTATCCAACTTCCATCAAACTTTCGCATTTATAATAATAGTAAGTTATGATATATGTTAACCTATGGTCATTGATGTGGGTTAATTAAGACTCAAAGTTTTAAGCTATTCTTCATGTGATGCGTTTTTTATCCATAATAAATAAGATATATGTATGATCTGTACTATAGGACCTGTCGAGACAAATATGACTTAAGAGGACTACAACAAGAGCCAACTGATGCACGCACCCATTAACGCACGTCCGCATTGTAACAGGTGTTGGCCGGCACTGTCGGTGCACAGGCGTTTACGCACACATGCGTACGAATTATATTGCGAACAAAAATAAACGCGATTTATAGAAAATCTATTGATTGGATTAAAAAACTAAAACAGTATTATGTTAGTATGATGTTTGTTGAAAGTTTTGTCAAAAACTTTTTTGCAAAAAATAAAACCGACTCCAAAAACACAAAAAAAGTGAAAAATAACTTTAGCTTCAGAAGTCGGTGACTTTTGTTTATTTGATTCAGTTTTTTTGTCACCGACTTCTGAAGCTAAAGTTATTTTTCACTTTTTTTGTGTTTTTGGAGTCGGTTTTATTTTTTGCAAAAAAGTTTTTTTATTTTTTTTATTTTTAGTTGCAATATTCCATAGAAATATTTTTCATCATCAGACCTGTAATGGCACTTGTAACCCAGATGGGTGCAAAGTTTTGATCAATATACATGAATTAAATCCAAACGCAAGCTAGCTACTGTAAACAGTTGAGGAGTTCCCTTAACTGTCCTTCGTCTTCATCATCAGACCCCTTATGACAGTCACAACCCATCTAGGTGTAAATTTCTCATCAATACAAATTAATCAAACCCAAACACAAGGTGACTGCTGTAAACCGTTGCGGAGTTCCCTCGACTGTCTTTCGGTTCCATCATCAGAGCGACTCCAGACCTTCTTTAAATTGTAGTGCTTTAAAATACTTAATCATAAAATGTACAAACGCACTAGTCGCCACTACAATTTTTGAAAGCTCCCCTCAAGTTCTCTTGGATGCCATCATCAGATCCCGGTTTCCTTATCATGGGACCACCCTTGAAGTATCTCCTTTCCAACAAAAAAAAAAAATCAAAATCGGTTCATAAACGACGAAGTTATCCGCGAACACACATAAAAAAAAAATATATATATACATATTATATATATATATATATATCGTATTCGTATCGTATTTATATGTCGTATATATATATATATATTTTCAAGCAGACGTATAGATAGCATACACATATAATATTGTATAAAGATAGATTAGGTAATAGATTTTGGCGATTATTGTTAGTGTAAATAAAAATTCTTAGTTTTGTAATTAATTGGCTGCAGTATATGTACTTGTAGAATATAAAATACTCGTATATATAGGTAATTAATAAGTATGTAAGGTTCAAGTGTAGGTTAAGTATTAATACCTAATGTAATGATTCATGTACATATATTACTTTTGTGTACAGTCTAAGTGCAGCTTATTTTTCGCTTTTTAGTAAAGTTGATTTTATTTTTTTTGAAGTCGGTTTAAAAAATCAGAACGATCGTATGTATTTTAATATGGTTTTTGTTCGTTAAAAGATTTTTTTAGAGGTATCTTTGTGATTTTTTTCTATCGAATAAAATTCGTTTTATTATGTTTTCAGCACATTACTTAACTAGACTATATCCTGAAGAATAACATATATTTTTTTGATTGTTTTGACTGCAGTGAATCATATACTTTTAAGCATTATAAAACTCGCGTTTAGCTCTTGTAGTCCCCTTAAGTACCTATGTAGGTATGTACTATACTTTATTGTAGCTTATAAATGCTACATACCTTTACGGAAGTGAATTATAAGTGTGTATCGAAATTTTCAGACTAGTTTTAAACTGCATATTGAGCTCCTTTTGTGACTGTGCAAATTTGAGAGTCGAACTAGTTTGTTGTTGGAAATATTGAAACTGTATGTGAGCAACACGCAAATTAACACATAGAGAGCTGTTTGCAGGTAGTAAATAAACATAAACCTCGATTTGTTGCGGTAGGAACAAAATCCGCCTGAAAATATTCCAGTTAGCTAGACTGTCTACACAGGTCTTATCTCAATTGTTGATTGTAGTTGGCCTATAAAACGAGATTTATAGTGAACTATGTAGTCCCCAGATAATAATAGGTTTTCGCAGCCAACTACAATGGTCTGAAATTGCTAGGTAAATCGTAAAGTTACAGGCATTTTTATGTTAGTGAAACATCGATCTTCACTCCAGTAACATATATTTTATGTGTTTTTGCCCGCGGCTTCGCCCGCGTGGATGCCGAAAAATATCCGACGGGAACGTACTACCGGGATTAAAAGTAACCTATAGGTTAATTCAGGTTACGGTAACAAACAAACATGGCTACATACATTCATCTCCTTTTTAACCCTTTGGGGGTAGAATTATCAAAAACGCTCAGACACGTTTAAATTAATTTTCAATCTTCAGCCTAAACACAAAATTTGAAGATCCTAACTTTAGAACTGACGGACTTTCATATAAACTTCCATCCCTATTTTACCCCTTTAGGGGTGGATTTCCCAAAAATCCTTTCTTAGTGGATACAAAGAACACACCTTCTAAGTTTCATGTTTCTAGGACCAGCGGTTTGGGCTGTTTGTTGATTTATCACCCAGTCAGTCAGTCAGTTTACCATTTTATATATACAGACAAGATACCAAATGACCTTAAAAACAAAGTCTGTTTAGTTTGGTGTTTAAGCCAATTTTATCTTTTGACCAAACGGTGCCCTTCCTCCTAAAACCTGCCAGGCTTCAAGGCAAGAGTATACTAGCATCTTCTTGGCATTCTAATTTTATCTTAGACCTCATCTTTCTCTTTCCATCAGAAGGGATCAAAGTCCTATTTGTGAAAAAAAGGAAGACATAAAATTTTTCCAAAGAATGTTTGTACTTAACATAACATTACGTCAGTAATCCCCGAAGGGTTAGGCAGAGGTGTCCCTAATAGTACACGCACATTTCGCCAGTTATTTTTGTAAGTCCCATGTAATATGGGGCAAGCCTATTGCCATTAACCGGGCACAGATCCAGTCTGATGGACTGATGGAAATACTCAATGACACTTTGCCCGAACTGGGATTCGAACCCAGGATCTCAGGCTCAGTCTAATTATTGGTGGTTAGTTAGTGCAAGTAGTTTGTTTCTAATGCGACTATAAACGAATGTTTCAAAGTGGAAAGACAGGACAGGCTTAGAATGCGGTCATTGTCTCTTTGCAACTCCACGTGTCATGGTCACCCGTCAGCATATTAACCGCGGCAAATCTCATCGATCGATTTAATTTTCCACAAGCCATTGCACGGAAGACATTTACTGGCCATAATCCAAATTGAAAGGTGTAGCTGATAATAATGACCCACTGTTATGGTAACACCACAGAGCGAATTATTTTGGTTGACTTACATAGTTACATAGTTTTTCCCATGGGGTTAGGTACCCGTTCATCCCACCATCTATGGTCCAAGTATGGATCGTAGCTGGTGCCGATAGTATGGTCTTTCTTTTTCGTGAGGTTAGTGCCTAGCCTGATGTCAGCGTTTTTATGTCGCCCATGGGCCTCTGACTAGGCTTTACATGCCGTCGAGAAGTATCTCTCAGGCATGCTGGTTTGGTTCAAGATGTTTTACTTCACCGAAGCAGGTGAAAATGATACAATACGCACATGAACCCGAAAAATCAGAGGTGCGTGTCTTGGGTTCGAACTCGAGACCTATGGCTTGGCAGTCCAACGGGCAACCCACTAGGCTATCACTGCTTAATAACTGCTGCTAATATGGTAATATGCTTATGCTTCGTCCACTTCATACATCTGATCATACATTCAAGCATTAATTTAGTTAACCACGTTGCAGCGTTTCTATACCTATTAAAGTGTAAAATCTGCATTGAATAGCACAAAAACAATTCACCCCTAGAGCAGGCAGTGAGCCAACACGTGATCAGGAACTATGGCAGTGTGAAGTCATAATCCTGTTAGTTGGGAGCTGGCTCCAGTGTGGGAACGGTTGAAACCCTTTCAAAACTGCCTGTAGGTATAGGAGTTGAATGTAGTCTGGCATTTGTTTGATACACTTTCGTTTTGTTACTGTTAAGGACTATCTACCCTTTAGATTATGAGTCTGTCTAGGACGTGAATTTATCTAAGGATTCTTTAGAGGACCCTGATAAAGAGAATAGATATTTAGATTTATATTTGTCTGTCTAGATCTCATCGTTGAGGCTTTGTTAGTTTTAGGAAATAACCACAATAAAAAAACCGTTTTAGTTTCGAAACAAAAAAATAAAATAGCGTAGATCAGTTTCTGTTTGTTATCCAAAAAGATTTTTAGGGTTCCGTAGCCAACAAACAAGGAACCCTTATAGTTTCGCCATGTCCGTCTGTCTGTCTGTTTGCAGCTTAGCTCAAAGACTCTTAGTACTACTAGAAAGCTATAATTCGGCATGAATATACAGATTAGTTACGCCGACAAAGTGGTAAAATAAAATCTCGTAAACTATTTTTTTTAGGGTATCTCCAGTAGCTAGCTACACGTAAAGTGGGGATTTTTTTTCTCGCGTACCCCAAAGTGTGGGATGTCGTTGGATAGATCTTAAAAAAAAATAAAAAAAATATTGCGCGTTGGTTCAAATAATTTTTCGAGTAAGGGATTCGATTGCGAAATATAAGCTTTAACCTGCAAATTTTTGTTAGACTCCAGTGTCCCCCTCTACCAGCTAACTGTTTGTGTTAGGGTGCGTGAAAAAAATCACGGTGATAGTATATATAACGAAATTAAAAGAACAACTATCACAACTAAGTAGGCTTTCCAAGTTTACGAGTAATAGTCGGCCAACTTATAAAATGTACTTGAATAACATATTTTCCTAAACATAATGTATGGGAGCACAGGTTTTTCAACTGCAAATGTGAGTTTGTTTTTTTATTATAACGAAAAAACTATCGTTCGGAGGCAAATCGGACCGTAGGAAGTGTCCGCATATTTTGATGGGCAACTACGGAACTCTACATTGTGGTTGGCCCGACACGCACTTGGCCGGTTCTATTCTGACGATAAATTGCAATGTTGTATTTATATCTCGATGTGATGATGTCGTATAGATAGATAGATAGATAAAACATTTATTCAGTGCACACAAGAGACATAGCACAACACACAGAAGCACAAATAAATAATGAAGACAAAATTATAAGAACATAACTTAAATGAAAAAAAAAACAAGGTTCCATATACAAAAAGACAAACATATCGTATGATATAAAAAGCCGAGTTAAAATCGTTTTAACCACCGAAATAAAATATATAACCCCATGGGAAAATGGCTGTACTATGATGAAAAGACAGCTTTCAACTAACACATTACTGACATTACGTCTTTCAATTTCGGGGAGTAAGAAAAAAATAAGAAAATTGCACCGTTCCCTCTCACCTACACAAAGGCAAAAATGTTGTACCTCACAAAAAAACTGGCGAACTACGAAATGAATTCGCACCGAGAGTTCCGTACAGTTGGAATGTAAATATTCAGCCTTGACCCGTTTAGTGGGTCAATCAATTTATAGCTGGAATCTTCGTTACCGATGATTCTGTGTGTTTGCGAAAACAATTTCATATATTAAAATATCAATAACGTTCCTATTTAGTTACTTTCGGTATTTTTTTTAGGTATACAACTGTGACGTCATTATTACTGTATTTTTTGTTTTTGTGTATTTATTGTGTGCCTGGGTTGCCGGGTCAAATTCACGTAGTATTCAAACCCTACCAGGTTTAAAATTACACTAGACAGGTCCTCAACACCTCCATCCGTGAGACACTTGAGTAATTTAATTCAGAAAGGCTTTCTAAGATCAGTCTTGTCTCGCGTACAAAGCAATGAGATCAAGCTAAGACATTACTTCAGTCTATTAAAGTCTACTTAGATTTAGCTAGTGGGTACTCTTTCTAAGACAAAGCTCTCCTCTTCATATTGGGACGAAGAGACACTCCTTGATAATTTAACGCTCATTTACATGATGTAAATTTCTTGCCTGTGGTATAAAATTAAATTGAAGCAACAAATGACTTTCATGCAATTTTTAAACTCACTTGCACTACAAATAACTAAATACTCAATGGTTTTAAAGACGCTAAACGTATATTAAAACGCTTTTTAAATAATTAATTGACAGATACGATATTTTAAATTCGTTTAACGTTTCAATATGGATTTTGTGATTAGTGGTGCAAGTAGCTTCAACATATAGTAAACCACAAGCAATCGCATCACAAGATGATGATGGCATATGAGAATTATGATACTCGTATAAATCATTTAGCCATTAATTAGTGCTGTTAAAATTCATAACTTCAATAAATTCTAATTTAGAACTCACAAGGTTACATTTAGTAGCGTGCCCGCGGAATCCTAAAAATGTAACATCTAGATAGAAATGGCATTCAGTGGAAATCTCTGGAGCCATTTCTATTATTCTGTACTGCGGGAGCCTGATTTCATATTGACACCATTTTTGCGAAGAGGGCTTTCTTCCACAAGGAGACATTTTTAGCAGAATCCTTGAACTTTCAGCACGATATTTTTTCGGTGAACCAATAGTTTTTAGGTCGGTCTTCTAAATCTTGACTTAACATCACGTCAGTTTCCCTGAAGAGCTCGAGAGAGGTGGTCCTATTAATCATCTGCCTAGCCTTTTCCCAGCTATGTTGGGGTCGGCTTCCAGTCTTACTGGATGCAGCTGAATACCAGTATTTTAAATGGAGCGACTGGCTATCTGACCTCCACAACCCAGTTAGTACTAGGCAATACGGAACCCTTGGTAAGACTGTTGGTAAGACTTTCGAGCCACTGACTACCTTTACCGGCTGTCAAAGATTTACAAATGAGAGCCGGGACCAACGGCTTAACGTGCTTTCCGAGGTACGGAGGAAACTCGGTATGTAATGGGTGGTCACCCATCCTACCCAACCTAGGCAAGTACGGCTTAACCTAAAGATCAACCCGAGCGGCTGTTATTATTTAGCCACGAGTTGCTAGGGGTAGTCTTATAGTACACCCATAATTTGCTAGTTATGGTACGTTCCTTGTAATAGGTAATAGAGATGTGTTTTTAACTGTCGATGGGAATGAATGCTGTCATTTGCAATTAAATTAATTTGAGTGGTGACTGCATTGTAGTGTTTTGGTAATATATATATTTTCATCCCAAGGGCCCTATTTTGTTAAGTGTAGTCTTTTATAAAGGTATTCCTCTGAGACTATCAGACGTGCCTATTGGACTGTATTGACCATGGACTATAAAAGAGTAAAATCCTATTCATATTTTTGCAATAAAGTATTGAGTTTTTTCTTTCACGCAAAAACTCTGCTGAGTCGTATTGGGCGTGTTTCTGAAATTCGGGAACGCCTGCGTTAATTTAAAAAAAAAACAAAAGAAAGATAGACATGAAAATTACACACCACTTCAAATTGAACTGATCATTAATCTGTCAAGTCTTTATAAACAAACAACTAATTTTCAGCTAACGTCGAAAGGTTTCCGTATCTCAAACTGCGATCACCCAACATTCTTCGTTGCGCTTGAAGGCGATGGAGTCAACGATAAAAAAAAACTCCAATAGGACAAAAGCGCGGCCCTATAATCATTAATTGTCTTTGGAAAGGTCACGGACAACCAATGGAAGGTCAAGTTCAAGTTTGTAGTTTAGTAGGTTGAAGGTCTTGCTTGTTTTTTATGTAAGTATTGTATACGGTCGCGAACAGAATAATTGTGTTCGAACACTGAAGAGAAGAAGGAGAAGAATATTAACTTCTTTTTCTGACCTGGAGAAGGATTCCCTCATTACCCTCCTACAATTTGGACTTACAATAAATAATAATAGAGGGCAGGCTCTTTCTTTGGCCAAAGAATTAGCATTGCCATTCAACGTGGCAATGCCGCCAGTCTTTTGGCCTCGTTTCCAGATGACAGCGATGCGCAGGAGTAGGGGGAAGTCCCGTAGCGCCGGACGGCACCTAGCGTCGGACACTCGTACTATCTCGACAAACGACAACGCGATCTATTCAAATATCGGTGAAAGGGGCGCGGGGGAACGTAGCGATACAGGATCACGCGACGCGGTTTGCCAGTGAGGCGCACAACCGCGGTGGGAGAGGTGGATTGCTGTTTTTGGCGGGAAAGCGTTGCGTCAGTTAAAGTTCAAGTGAGTATTACTGCTATGGTTTTGTGTTTAATTGTTTTTGTTATTTGTTAATAAAGACAGTGTTCCATTAGAATTCGTAAATTGTAAAAGTTTTGATTAATTACCTAAACAGTTTTAGTATGAAATACGTAATTTTGGACATTTCCTGTCCCCTACCTCCGGACACAAAGGTGTCCCTAACCACCGGACAGTTTCTAAGTTGGCTTTTTACTAAGCATTTATACTTATATCATAATAATGATTCTTTGTTGTTTTACAGAATAGAAGGAGGGAGATATTTCAACATGGAAGAGACAAAAAAGAAAGGAGAATGGGATCAGCAAAGTTTAAAAACTGCGATGGACAAGATTTTGTCCAAAGAAATGAGTCTTAGAGAAGGACCACGACGAGGACTGGATTAACTGGATACAATGCTCCAGCTGCCAAAAATGGGCACATGAAGCATGTGCAGACGTTCCAGAATGTGGAGATACATATGTATGTGATAGATGCACAATGTTTTAAGACTGTCCGGCGCTTGGGGTTCGAAGATTAACCCGTCCGGTACTAGGTGCCAATGTTAAAGACTTAATTTTTTTTACCAAAACTTAATTAACGTTCCTAGATTATGTTTACGCAGAAGTTGTATTTTTGTTAATTGATTTTGATTTTATATTTTGTTCATTTAACTAATTCATAAATAAATACTTATTTCTCGAAGTAGTTTTAATTTTATTTCCGGAAAACCTAATGTGTCCGTCACTAGGGGACTTCCCCCTACTTTGACGCCTAAGACGTGTCATACTGTCGTCGTTGTATACACTTGGGAGCAAATAAATCGAGCCACTTCCTTTTTCACGCATTATGGTAATTATTTTTGGTATTAAGGAACGCATCGATTCGAAACATATATCGCCTAAAAGGGTATTTAATAACCTTTACAATGAGGGTAGTTAGTTGTCAAAATTTCATTTTTATTAAAGTTTAAAGGGTAGAATAAAATTATCGCATTTAATTTGCTTATGACATTTTTATTGTACTCTGTTAAGAAAAGATTAAATTTGAGGTTTTTGTTAATCATACCCATATTACTTGTTATTGTTGTCTTTATCTGTGTCTGTGTAATCAAAATAACCTGATAAAATGGATACTACACCGACGGAAGCTGCCCAAGTTGTAGCTTTACTTGAGGTTGGACACGGACAACGTGAAGTGGCACGCAGACTTCATTTGAGTCGTTCAAAGGTACAGCGGGTATACCGCAGGTATCTGGAGACTGGTGCTTTTGTTCGGCGACCTGGAACTGGCCGACCACGGGCAACAACAGAACGTGACGACCGCTTTATTGCAACCAATTCGTTGCGCGACCGTGGACTTAATGCTGTTCAGCTACAGCAAGCGTTACGTGACGTTCGAGGAGTCGCAATCAGTAGGTGGACAGTGAGACGAAGACTAAAAGAACGAAATTTAACATCACACAAACCAGCAACTGGCCCAAAATTGACTGTAGCTCATCGCCGATCTCGCTTGGAGTTTGCTCGAGAACACATTAATTGGACGTTAGAAGACTGGAGGTCAGTTTTGTTTTCTGACGAGTCAAGAATCTGTCTTTTTAGCAATGACGGGAGAAACCGAGTGTATAGACGTCCTGGTGAAAGATTTGCCCAATGTTGCATTCGAGAAACGGTGAGTTTGGGTGGTGGTTCTTGTATGGTGTGGGGAGGAATTTCTCTAGACGGAAAAACGGAACTTGTCTTCGTCGACCCCGCCAACGATGGCAGTGGTAGACGTGGATTAACAGCTGACCGATACATAACTGACATTCTTGAAAACCACGTAATGCCGTATGCTGGTTTTGTCGGAGAAAATTTCTTGTTTATGCATGACAATGCGAGACCTCATACCGCGCAGATCGTTACGGAATACTTGTCTGCGATCGGGATTCAACAAATGGTATGGCCAGCACGAAGTCCCGATTTGAACCCGATCGAACACCTATGGGACGAGCTAAAACGGAGAGTCCGAGCCAGGGTTCCCGCTGTTTCATCCATTCCCGAGCTTAAAGTCGCTGTGCTTGAAGAGTGGGAGAACATACCACAATATGTCATCGTAACGCTGATCAGATCGATGACTAATAGGCTACAAGAATGTATCAGGGCCCGGGGGGGTAATACCAGTTATTAAGAATATTTTTTTT
Source organism: Eurois occulta (assembly GCA_950022335.1). Taxonomy (NCBI): domain Eukaryota; kingdom Metazoa; phylum Arthropoda; class Insecta; order Lepidoptera; family Noctuidae; genus Eurois; species Eurois occulta. Next base: position 20,896,483 of record OX465482.1, on the reverse strand, counting down.
GCAATAATTTTGTTTTTATGGACTGTTTTAGCCCTACTAAATTTTCTATCAAAATTACCATTTTTCTTGCAGAGCCAATAATTTATCATTCAATAAGGTTATTATTCAATAATTTACCCTCATTGTAAAGGTTATTAACTAAACTTTTAGGCGATATATAGTTCGAATTGATACGTTCCATATTACCAAAAATATTTACCATTTTACGTGAAAAAAGGTAGTGGCTCGGTAGTGCATCAGCACATATATTATTTAAACAGCATGTACATGATGTGCAATTATTGATATTCAGTCAAATTAATTCCGACGAATTCCCGTGTAAAAAAAGTTTCTAGGTACTAACTCAAATGCTAGCGCGTCATTTCACATGAAATATTGCCTGTGTGTGCAGGTACCTATTTATCTTTGATACGCCCACACTTGCGTGTTTCATAATGCATTTCATAAAACCAGGAAGCCGTATAAGCAAATAGAAAAACATTCAGGTCGTACGTCGGAGTGCAATCGTCCATTTTGTGTTCCAAACGCGTGAATTTAATGGCGGGCGGGTTGGCAGCCATCTTTTTTTATTTTGTGCCGGTATGTGGGGCATAGACAAGAACAGTATGCCAGGTAATTGAGTTGAGACTGGATAATGGAGCCTCCTTTTATCGAACCTGATATTAAAATACATCGTTAAGTTTTTCTTTTTCGTTGAGGAAGCTGGTTATTGTTTGTAAGTATTTTTTGCTCATTAGCAAAGACGATGGGCCATGGTTTCTTTTTTGTGTATTATGTGGTCTTTTTGTTCTCTTTTATAAATATAGTGAGCTCCATAGCCGACTGTGGAACCATTTGAAAAATAACATTTTTCTAAAGGATTGAAAAATCCCTTGAAAATTCAGAGGTTCATCTATAACGCGTATGAATATTAGCAACTATAAGTCTACATAGTAAAATCTACAAACTCGTAGCAAAGAAGTACTGTTTATCGAAGTTTTACGCTTCGAAAAGTTTACTCCACCAGGTTCTTGATTATTTCTATGGAAGTTTTTCATCAAAATTTAGCACACACTATCACTTACATTATACTAGATTGGTTTCACTATTAAGGCGTGTAACACAGCCAGTCGAAAATGTAGACATACATTGAAATTTTCTGTGCAGCCTGTGCCGAATGGGGTCGACCCGAACTAGTCTAGCACATCATCATCTGCGTAGCCTTTTCCCAACTACGTTGGTTTCGGCTCCCTGTCTAACCGGATGCAAATGAGTTCCAGAATTTTATGGAACGACTGCCCATCTGACATCCATGACCCAGTAACATAGTACTGGGTAATTTTCCTATTCCTCCGCTATTCTTGTCTGATTAATTTCGTTGCGGGATCCACGACAGTTAAATTGTTTTTCTGGGATTTCATCGAGCTTCATTGTCTCGGCGCTTTTCTGGTGGTCGCCACTGTTTATTCTGGCTTTCAGGAGTAGCAGTGTTTTGGGAATAGTTTGGTGTTCTTGTCCCAATAAAAAAGTAAAGTTTAATACGATACCCCTTGGTAAGACTGAATGTCAGACTTTCGAACCACTAACGTGTAACTCCCGACCTGTAACGGCAGCCGGGACCAGCGGCTTAACATTATTTGCACGTTGAAAACTCGGCATGTACTGGATGATTTGCCATCCACAGACCGACCTTGGCAAGAGCTGCTTAACCTTGAAGATCGACCCGAGCCACTGTAATTATTTAGTCACGAGTGCCTCCTACTCGAATCTAGAACTTCTAAGGAGTAAGGTGCCAAATCAAATACAAAATTGCAGCCATCAATAACGTACATATCTGTCATATTTTGGGAATAGCAATGATAAAGCCAAATCAAGGTAAAAGCCGTAACGGTCCATCTGTCAGATATATTCGAGTCATCAATCTAGTCCAATAGCCAGGCCGGGATTAATCCTCTATGAATCTGCAAAAATCTAGACCAATTTTTCTCTCTGCGAACCTAACGATATGCAGTACGGATTGCGCGACTGTAAAACTAAAAATATTTATTTGAATGAAGTTCGTTTGTGTTGTTTTTGTTAATGGAGGCAGTGGGAGATTTATTTGAACTCATGTTAATTATATTTGATTCGCTATGTTATAACATTTTACTGTGTGACTTTTACGTTTTGTTTTCAGATCAGATCAGATCAGAATCATTTATTTGTAAAACATAGGTATAACATTAGAGATCTTATCTTCTTCAATAGATCAAAATCATCGTTATTAGTTTTTACTATCAGCATGGTTATTAATTTTTTATAGATTCAGTTAAACATCTTTTATAGATACCATAATAACATTATTACAAAGTGCAAGGACTTGAGTGCACGATATCCAACATTCTTTGTCTTAGTCACTAGCTTGTCAAAAGTTTCCCTATCCACCTTCTGCTTTCACTTCACTGATACAATTCAACAAAATAAACAACAAAAGAATATCAACAAAAACAACAATAAAATTACTAATGAGCAAAGAAATCAAAAACACCAACTCTCCCAAAGAAACCGCAAAAATGAAGCAAAGCCCCATCCATCAAATTGAAAGCCACAGCCAAAGTTACAAAGTTAGAAACAAAAAGAAGTTAATAATAATAATAAAAAACAACTTGGTATTCGCCGTGTAGTCTCCAGCAATCGCCGAGTTGAGACAGCTCGACTCGAAGCACCATTAATTAAAAAAGTTGCCCGCAATATTGGCGCGTGAACACGAACTGGCAACCGGATTAACCACTTAAAATGAATATCCAACCTTATCAACCGATCCATAAAGTTCATATTGAACCGTGTGTCCAGGTAGACAAAGAAGACTGGCTGGCTAAAAGTTGCTGACGTCAATTATCCAAGTTACAATCCTGGCTTCGACCATTAAAACGTTCAATCGGTTTATTTTGTGAATAGACTGGTTTGTCTATGCCGGTTAATTTGAGATCTGAGTAGAGTATACAGATGCTGTTTGCTCGTTCATAATTTGTGGTTCAATATTTTAATATTTTATGAAAGTATGGATCTTGGGAACGACCAATCCGAACCGTGCACCTTTTCTCGACGCTCTATAAGTGCCCATTAGGCCTGAAATAAAATATTTTGATTTAAAAAATCGTCATGAGGATAATTTTGAACGTGAATGTGGTTGGTTATAAGAGTTGGAGAGGACTAAAGAAACGATGAATGGACTGTGTGAAAGATGATATGACTGGAACAGGGGAGACTCATGAGATAACCACTAATAGAGAAGTATGGAAGAAGAAGACGTGACAGACAAAATAAATTGGGATAAGGGCATCATCATCTGCCTAGCCTTTTCCTAACTCTGTTGAGGTCGGCGTCTAGTATAACCGGATGCATGAATTCCAGTATTTTACATGGAGCGACTGCCTATCTGACCTCCACAACCCAGTTAGCGCTAGGTAGGACTGTCAAAGATCTACAAATGACAGCCGGGACCAACGGCTTAACGTGCTTTCCGAGGCATGGAGGAAACTCTGTATGTAATGGTTGGTGACCCATCCACGGACCAACCTAGGTAAGCACGGCTTAACCTAAAGATCGACCCGACCGGCTGTTCTTATTTAGCCACGAGCTCTATCCTGGATAAGGGCATTGATGATAATATATCACTAAAATTCCACGTTCATTTATTCATGAATGTAATTAAACTTGCCATTTAATTAAAGATGAAGTCTGTTAACGAGAGTTTAAGAATAATTTATTAACAGGAGGTGTTAATTGCCGACTGAAAGGTCACACAGTCCAAACCCTTTGAATAGCTCTTACAGAAGCAAAATTAGTTTAGTTGCACTAACTGGAGACGAGGATCTATTTAATTTAATTTAGAAACGAAATGGCTGCATCTCTAATTACATTTAAAACTTAGACTGCAGCAGCTGTTGCAGAAGCCGTAAATTTGAATTGATTCGAATAGCCATTCCATCGAAGGCATTTAAATAAAACTTGCCAGACAGTTTCGTTGGTTTAGTGGGCGCAAGCGCTACAGCTGTGCTTGAGGTTTGATTCTCATGTCGGGCAAGGTGTTACTGGGTTTTTCCATCAGGAATTTTTCAGTAGCCACCACGGTGCAGCGGTGTCCAGATTGTGGTTGATGGCAATATGATATGGCACTTTAACATAACAGGCGTTTGTATGTACTATTAAGTTTACCTCTGCCTAACCCTTCGAAGATTACAGGCGTCATGTTTTTTGAACTTCGAACAAATATTTCTCCTTTCATCTTTTTGAATTGACAGTTGATATTATTTTCTTCAGACAACACTAGCAACATTATTATTTTTGGAAGAAAATGTTACAAGTTTATTATTTTTATTTCTTTATGGTATCTTTGTGTTGAAGTTTGCGCGAGGACTGACTTTTCTTTATAAGTGGGTTCACGTTCAAGTTTTTATTAAGAAAATTGTTGTGAACTGTAATAAACGTACGTCGGAGTAAAGATATCACCAACAAGTTGTTTGTCTATTTCTAGAATAAAAATGAAAGAAAATATTGGAACTAAAGAAGTTGTTTTTTGTGTTGATGAAAATAATATTTTGAAAAGCTAAGAAAAGTTAATGTAATTGAAGAACAAGGAACATTTAATTAAAAGTATCAAAAAACCCGTCTACAAATTGTATTATATAAATAATGCTAAAGGGTGTAGCAAGACCCTTAACGAAGCCGAAAGGCACTTGTTCTCCCCATCATTGCGACCCCAGTACTATTCAATCCATGCATCAGCACAATGTTTTGAGTGCATTACATTGAGTTTACCGTAAAACGTGATTTTTCACCCCAAACAAAAAAGTCGTTTCCCAGCAATAATTTTTGCGTAAAGTTACTTAGTTTGATGTACATAATGCTTAGTTGGCGGCTTCGTGAAGGTTCGTTTACACCCTGGGAGTGTCAGACTTTTACTAACTAAAACCCATCCATGTTCCTTCTTTTCTTTTTTTTTCCATATACTCTGAAATAAATAAATCTTATCTTATCTTGCCCTTTGGGCCCTGGCAGGCAACGGCCCTTGCGGACCCCCTCCGGTTTGCTGACATCTGTTTGAGGGTCGCGTGGAACACGATCGCGCCGTCGACACGGCCTGTCGTCATAAGACGGACGGACGGCGAGCTAGCCCATTACTCATCGTCCACAGGCCCGCGATGTAATGATACCTTAATCGTCGAAATCTACCCATCCATTTGGAACACACGAGGTAATAAAAAAAATTACAAGATACGCGCGAAAAACATAACCCTTCCTTGGCAGACGGGTAAAAACACATGATTAAAATTTTTGACAGTCACGAGAACTAATATTTTTACACTCAGCAAGATTCGGGAGCGGTTGTTCTGAAAGCTTTTGGTTTCATCGTCTGCCTAACCTTTTCCCAACTAGATTGGGGTTGGCTTTCATTCTAAACGAATTCAGCTGAATACCAGTATTTTACATGGAGCAACTACCTATCGGACCTCCACAACCCACTGCGAGTAATACGATACCCCTTGGTAAGGCTGGTTATCAGATTGTCTGACTGTCAAAGATCTACAAATGACAGCCGGGACCAACGACTAACTAGTAATGGCTAATGATGGTCACACATCCTCAGACCAACCTCAGCAAGCACTGCTTGAACTTCGAAGATCGACCCGTGTGTATTTAGCCACAAACATTGCTATGGCATTACTTGGCGCAAATCCATAATAGTAGATAGTACTATATATATAGTATGGCACCTGACAATTCACATGAATGACTATAGCTATAGTGGCAAAAAGGCTAGCGGAGCAAAATGCTTTTATTTCCAACGTAACAAGGTTAGGGGCGCACCGCCGGAGTACCTAAATCACATTCAAAGTGCTGACGATGGTGTTACACCGTTACGATCTGTAGACGTGCCACAATCACACCATAGCGGAAAGAAGGTGGCCGAGGACAACATTTTATGGAAACTTATGGCTTTATTCACACGCACATCCTTGGTAATCTGACTTAGACAGCACCGATAAGGATTTTTTGAGCTAGATGACTTTAACATCCTTTAAAGTCTGCCGTAAACACGTGATAAATATCAAGGATATCTCAAATATATAGAGTATAGTACTTTATTTGTAATGTTCTTATACGTGTAGCGCTAAGACCGCTTGTAGATCTCATCTTTGATGGCACAATAGCAACTATTCATTAAAGTCACAGAAATGGCGCGGAAAAGACTTGCTCCTGACCACCATGTAATCAGTGGCCGCTACAACGTTACCCTAACCTATAACAGTTACGACACCATCCCGCCACATTTTCCAGAAACTGATTGGCGCAGTTGTGACACGTCTGTCCAAACCCCTACACAGTCCATCCAGGAATCCCCAGGGCTTCCCCACAACGATTACGTCGGTCACATGTGGACGTCAAATTGTCAAACATGCAATTAGTTCACCGTGACATCACTATCGCCAATTATTATTGTAATATTTTGAAGAACTGGGCCACAGGCGCATGTGTTTTTTTTTGATTGATTGAGGAAACGTGGAATAAAAAGTTACTGTCTGTTTTTAAATTATGGTTCAGTGGGTCAACGAATGTTTATAGTATCTACATAATTATATCTATAGGTACATAATACAGGGTGGAAGACATCGACGCAAAAAAATACTGCTGTTCCATACATTTTGACCGTGTAGGTATTGCACTTGTGTAGGAATTGTTTAAATTACCCATGAAAAATTTCTGTAACCACATAAAAATGTTTAATCGGTTTTTTTTTTGCGTATACTGATACGCGGTAATCGTTTGTGTGTCGGTTTGTGTCCCTTCCACCCTGAATACATCAAAATCACTTTTACTGTAACTATATATGTATAAGACCACGTTGCTTTCTAAATTTCACGGATTTTGAAGTTACACGGTTTTCATCATAACTTTGAGAATATTCTGGACGGTTTATATGTACTCGTATGTACCTATTCCTTGGAAAAAAGGAGTAAGTTTTCTTAGTCTATTTTTTAAAATAGTTTTCACGGATTTACGTACAAAATAAATCTGGATGTTTTGTATAGTTGTTAAAACCGTACGAATCAGTAGCGGGACCTTAGTCCTACAGTGTGATTACTTGAAGTGTGCAGTTCAAGGACGCGCTGTTCGGTAAAACAAAATGTATCAAAATGTTACATTTTGGTACATTAATTAATTCATTCATTCATTTTTGGTTCTGTGTTTTCCCGCGTAAACAGATACTTCATAAGTCAATAGAAGTGTACTTCAATTCAATGTCGTTACTCTTCATTACGTCTTCAACTCGTCATTTCTAATCAATAACGAGAAAAATGAATGAATGAATTTAATAAACTACATTAGCTGTTCAGGAACATAAATTAATGTTCCACTTACATCGGCCCGGGCAGCACAGCTGTGTTCAATTCCAAATAGCTGTAGATCGACTGTTTTCAGTATGTCTGGTAGTTATTTGAAACACATTTTATTCTGTCTATAACTAATATAGACTTTCTGTGGAATCCCTAAGTTTACCAAGTAAAGCTCAATTTAATGATAAAATCTTCTTACAGTTGTGATATACGAAAACAAAAAAGGTTTCGAATACTTTTTTTAGCCTTAGGCAACCTATATTGTCCCACTGCTGGGCAAAGGCCTCCCCCAAAGCCTCTAGACTCTTCTCTCCGTGCGGTTTTCTCCAGCCTATCTCTCGCATATGCCTCTAAGTCTAGAATAAGAATTACGCATAAATAATAAAATAAGGTTTGAAACCTTTTTGAACCTAAAAACTCTGATTTCAAAGTTTTTTTGCTGAAAACCCAAACATTTCATTTTTTCCTCTCCATCCATGCTTTTATGTGTAAATTTTTAACATCGAATCACAAAATCTAGAGCACACTTTACCTAGATACCGTTGGTCTACATTCCACATTTTTCTCCACAACGTGGAGCGCCATCTACATTAAACGAAACTCATTAAAGTTCTTATAGAAGATTAGTTCGCGGTAGGAGTTGCAAGTAATTTGGTTTACATTTGGTTCCGTGCATCTTAAAACAACGAATCATTGATGAATATTGTATGAGGGCCTGCTTCGAATGTGGGTTTGAGATAAAAAGGTCGAGCTATGTTCCCTTTAAGAACAGCAATTGTTTATTCATTTATAAATACATTCATAACATCACGCCTGTAGTCCCCAAAGGGTTAGGCAGAGGTGTACCTAATAGTACAACCACATTTCGCCAGTTATGTTTTTAAGTTCGATGTAATAAGGGGCGAGCCTATTGCCATCAACCGGGCACAAATCCGAGTACTGAGAAATTCCTGATGGAAAATCCAATAACATTTTGCCGGACCTGGGAATCAAACCCGCCCCGGGTTTGATTCCCAGGTCCGGCTCCTGCTCAGCAGTCGACCACTAGACCAACGACCAAGGTTCTTATTTAGTTTTTAGTTTTTTTTTTTTTGAAAAATTAGTTTGAATTTATGAAAAAAGAGAGATAGAGTAGAGAAGCTTTGAAATGATTTAATAATTTTAAGATCTGAAAAAATATGATGTGTCTGTCTGTGTTAAAAATAATAATATAGCGTTAAAACTTCCAATCCTTTCGTTTTCGTTGACATTGGCGAACTAAGACATCGCGTTCTAACTCAAAAGTTCCTGTTAAATTGAATTTAGATACTTTGACAAGATTCTCCAAAAGTATGAGCGTTTACTTTGTACAAAAGTTAGCGAAATAATACTATTACTGTTAATTAGCTTATATTATTATGTGGATTACTCCTACGCGTTAACAAATAGGATCACGTGAATATTTAACACGATTGCTGACTTAGCAGAAACGTTAAGACATTTATTTATTCACATGGCATGTTTCCCTTGCCATTACAGATAATAAATCTAATGCGACAAAGTAACTTAACATATACTTTACTATACCTTACATGCTACACAGTACGTGGCCCTTGTGAACTCACCCAGTGTACAGGTGAATATATTATCTATGGCATCCGCCACCGTGTTGAGAGTGCGCAGCGCACGAGTCAGCGGTGTGCGGTGTGCGCCTCAGCAGGTTAGTGCGCGCACTCGGCACCACCAGTACGTACACACCACGTACCTATCCGGTAAATTAAACCCTATTTCTGATAGTGAACCCGAGTTTTGAATACTACCTCTTAAAACTTTGAAAAGGTACGTTGCCAGTGCCACTTCACGCCTAATTTCTAATTTGTAGTAGCCCACCATACCTAGACAGAATAGGCTAGGATACAGTAACGGGTTTTCCGGTATCTTCCATACAGCTTTAAATAAATAAATCTAACGAATTTGTTCTGTACTCGTTCGAGAATATTTTTGTATTTTATTTCACTTGGACTCCAGACGGCCGCATTATATTCCAGATGACTCCTCACAAGAGCCTCATACAAAGCCCTCAATGCACTGATGTTTGTGAAGTCATTATTTGCCTGACGCAGCACAAATCCCAGATTCCTTTACGCCTCTTTACAAACGTGTACTACGTGTTTGCGAAACTGCAGGGGGTCTAAAATGGCCGCTTTAGCAGAATCATAATAGGATAATAATATGAATTACGTTTAAATTCTTAAAATGGTCATAGACGTACCTACTATTATGAATTGTCACCTTGTGACCATTTTACGAATTTAAATGTAATTCATATTATTATCCTATTATAATTCTGCTAAAGCGGCCATTTTAGACCCCCAGATCACTGGTGAAATGAATGCCTAAATCCTTAACCTCCATGACACGCTGCAGCGGCTCCCCGTCCATGCTGTACTGGTGGTGCAGTGAAATTCGCGTGCGTGTGAATGAAAGTACCGAGCATTTTGATATATTAAAGTATAGCTTATTGCAGCGACTCCATTCAGTGACCCTATCCAAGTCGTGCTGCAGCATGTCACGATCCGCAGCGTCTTTTATGACTGCAGACAACTTAAGGTCGTCAGCAAATAGCATGCATTGACCTGACTACCTTTGGTAAATCATTTACCATAATAATGACCGACTTTCATACAAGTAAATAACGTTGTGAGTCCTTCGTTGCAATAACCTGTCTCCAAGTTATTTTGTATCAGCCTCGGAACGTGCAAATAATATTAATAATTAATTATATAAGACAGACGGGTAGGTAATTACGATGTGTTGCTAACTCACCAGTTGTATTGTTATTTTATCCTCGTAATACGTTGGTTAAGTGGTCGCAGGCGTAACTACTTAGGTCCTGGGTTTGATTCTCAGGACGAGCAAAACGTTACGAGGTTTTTTCATGGGGTACAACATCAGCTTAGAGTTTGATAGTTGGCGGTTTGACACACCTGACAAGTTGTGCCTCGGAAAGAACTTTAAACCAATCGCCCTGCGTCTGATCTCTCTCCAGTTACCACTCGACAGATTATATCTCAAAATCGGTCGGGAGAATATTGTATGATAAAATTGTCATCAATAACTTTCATCTACGTAGTCTTTTGATCATCCAAAAGACCTCAAAACACGTATAATATTAAATTGGTGTTGGAATGGAAAGGCTTGAATACCTCCAAATTGGGTCAAAGAGGAAAATTGCCTTAATATTCATGCAGAGCAGACTGGTGCTATCAATATGAGGTTATTAGTATGCAGGTAGGTGCCGGCCCTTATCTGACATAATCCATTACTCATCTGGAGATACCGAGTGAATGTTCCAACCTTATAACAAAGAGCTGGGACCTCCCAGTCACTTACCCTTGTCTTTCTCATATAAGGCGATTTCTTCAAGGTAGCACGCGATATAATTCAAAACCACATGATTTTTTTTCTTGTTGGTTGTTTTGATTCAATTTGGGGAATTTATAATTGCTAATACATCAATAAAATTTTCTTCTCGTAGTTTCTTTAATTCTCGTTGCATAATAGTTTTCTTTGCAGTAAATATTTAAGAAGCAAACGGACAGAAAATCACTTGCTACGATCCTCACATAATATAGTAAGGATCGATGTATTACGTAGTTTCTGGGTACTACTCCACAGGATACAAAAAAAGACACAAAAAGTGAATAATAACTTACCTACTTCCGGAAGTCAGTGACTTTTGTTTGTTTGCTTCATTGATTGTTTTGCCACCGACTTCCGGAAGTAAAGTTATTTGCCACTTTTTATTGTTTTTGGAAGGCTAAAAAGGCGTCTACGCATAAATTTTTTTTTTCGTAGTTCTTTTGTGTCACGATTTGAATTTTGATAAACGCCCAGAGAAATGTAGCGTCGCAATTTGCAAAAAAAAAAACATAATCAGACGTTGTATTAACTCCCTTAGCATAAAACCCACAAACATATACGAAAAAGAAATGATGTAATTTTATCAATTTCCCGGTACCGTCCATTTCCGAAATCATCACTTAACTTCTAAAATATGGGTCGAAGCTAATTTCCCAGAAGGCCGACGGGTGATTGTCATTTATAAATCTATAGGGACTTTGAAGAGGCCAATTTATTAGGAAAATATTTCCACTTTGATGGAGTCACGCCCTGGTCGCGACATGAAGACGTTTTTAATCTGTTTGCTTAGGTTCCATTTTAATAAAAAGTGCCTGGTATAAATGGGTCCTTTGGTACGGAATATGGATTTTCTATTTAAACGATTTTATAGTTTAAAATAGTTCATAAAATGTTTAATGTTTAATTAGTCAAATAAAATAACGATATTTCGTACTTCTTCAGAACCTAAGTACCGACATACTTACTTATTTGTTATAGAAAAAAGTCGAATCGTATTTTGAATTAACAAAAATGTAATGTTTGTTTACTTTACCATTTACATGAATTCTACTTAAAAACATAAAAAAATTCGGTGAAAAAGCCCACACGTTCGGAATGCTTTGAAGTCGTTGAAACTAGTACCGAGAATTTGACGAACGATAGGCAATATAGTTAGTCAGTCAGCGAAGCCAAATCACTAGTCGAACTATTAAACTAGGTATTACAACTCACACTAATGCTAATCGCAAATAACAGTGGTAACGGGCTTCACAAAAAACTGCTTTGCGGCCTGCATGTAGTGTACGATGGTTCAAACAAAATGTACGCAAGTAATCGTGTGAGGACTTTTACCATGCAGCCCAACCTAATGTGCGTTAGTTAAAATGAATCTAAAATAACACAACGCCTGTAATCTCCGAACAATTAGGCATATTTGTACCAATAGTACTTACACCCAACACCAGTTATGTTTAATCGGTTGTCGTGGTATGGGCATGTGATGCGGAGGAATGAGGAAAATGTTGTGAGGAAAGTATTGAGTATGAATGTGGGTGGCACGATCACTGAATATTCATGAACACTTGAATAGTATTTGCAAGTAGTTTCCAATATCATATTTATAGGAGAAAACCTTGTTTGTTCAAGCTCACCAAAGGAAGTACCTTCATTTTGAATGCAAAGACTGAATAAATGAAAATATTTGGTGCTAGAAGCTTCGTAGTTTCGTATGTACTGATGTGTAGCTGTTCCAGTGAAACGGTGGACTGAATCCGACCCCAATATGGGTGAGAATAAAACTGGCAGATGACGATACGATACAGGACAGTGTAAAGGATGATATGGCTAACAAAGAGGTGTTTGATGAGATAACGAATAATAGAGAAGTATGGACGAAGAAGACGTACTGCGCCGACCCCAAATGAACTAGGATAAGGGAAAGAGAATGATGATGATGTTTAAGTCTCATGTATCAGCAAACGAACCGCCCCTCATCAACCGAACACAAATTCAGTCTCCTGGCAGCTACTGAGAATTTATTGATGAAAAGACACAATAACACTTTGCCCGATGTGGAAATCAAACCCAGCACCTCATGTTCACCAGTAGAGGTTTCGACCACTAAAACATAAAACGGATCTATTTTTAAAACAATTGATTCGATAAAATGTCGGTCCTTCAAGGCGTTAAGAATTCTTCGCGAAACTGGTATTCCATTAATGTATTTCTGGCTTCGGCGAACGAAGGGCGAGAGACGGGTTTTCCTTGGAAGAGAGGAAATTAAATCGTGACGATATTTACTCCTTTGCGGGGATATTTCTTTGACAGGTTTGTAGGGAATTAACTAATCTTTTTATTGGTATTAACACTTTGTTACGTTGATTATTCTAATTGGGGTTTTGTCGGGATTAGGGTGATGATGTTTTTGTGGTGAGTTTTTCTGTAGAATGATGAGATTTTTTCGTGTTGTTTTGTTCGTTTATTATTTATATTTAATTTTATTTAAGGAATTCCTATTACCCAGTAGTAACTGGGTTATGGAGGTCAGATGACGGAGGGCAGTCGTTCCAAGTAAGATACTGGTATTCAGTTGTTCGCTGTTAGGTTGTAATCAATCTGTACTAATTTAATTTTGAACAAAAACAACTATCACTTTGCCAGACATACTCTACGCGATAGAATCGTCCTTCAACTAAAAATTAAAAAAAAAACGGACGTTATTAAATTATAAAACTGATAGATTTTAACAAAAACCAACAACAGCTTCTACCTTCACTCGCTCGCATAATTCATTCAGTCTCGAAGTGACGGCTTCGAATAATTACTCGAATAATTTCGGATAATTTTGGTCGAGACAGTTATTATAACATACTAGATTTCAGCCCGCGGTTTCGTAACGTGCAGGTCGGAAATGATCCCACAGTAAGTTTATGGTCTATTTGTGTGCCAAATTCTATCGAAATCCGTTCAGCTGTTATGGCTTAAAACAGTAACAACAGACAGACATACAGAGTTAATTTTGCATTTATAACATTAGTATGGACGTATAATGAAAATATACAATGACATGCAGTTCGTTGACTTTTGACATAGAACAAAGAACACGTTTATTTTAGGACGGTTCACATTTTCAGATCTTTCCCTCACTTTGTTGTCACTCCTCTTATTATTTCTAAAAGGCTTATCTCTAGAATCTAGATAGGATTTATATAAAGCGCGAAAAAAGAAAATTTAACCCCTGAATATCTTGTGATCTGTAGGGATTAAAGATTCTTGTTTTTGTTTTAAGATTGGATGGCTCGATCGAATGTATAATGTAATGGTTATTCTAGAAACAATATGGGTAAGTCCCAAGTTGCAAACAAAATACCTATACCTTGGACTGCGTAAAATTTTGTTCGTAGTAACGATTTTTGTGCTTGGTTTAACTTTAATCCGTCATTTGAAAAGCAACTAAAATCACTTGTGTTTGTGTGTGCGAGTGACGATCTGCGCATTAGACAGTCAAGACGATGCGTCCTTTGCGCCCCGCTGATACCTAAAATTGTGTTCTGCGCAGCTTCACGTTAGATGTTCCGAGCCCCCATAAAGTTTGAACAGAATCATACCTGCGATCTGTACAAAATCTCAAAGGCCGAGATCTATGGACGTTAATAATAATGAACATAAAAAAAAAAACTATTAATTTCCAAATGTATTTATCAAGACTAATATAATAAAAAATAACGCTCAATCTTTTTGAGGCAAGATTATGTGCGCTATCGGTTGCCATGTAGTTACTCACTCACAGGTCTTTGTCTGGTTTTTAGGATGTTTTTTATTTATCGAGGTTTTTTGTTTTCCAATATTTTTAAATTTTTCAATCCAATTCAATTTAGAATGCTTGGAAGAGCATACGACCAGACCCTTCTACCGTATTCATTGTCTATTTTCGGCAGCTAACTTTAGCTAACTGTTTTTATGTCACTGTCTAACTACATGTGTTAGATAGAGACGGGAACATGTCTAAGTATACCTACAAGGTTAGTATTATTTTTACCTGAGTCGCCTTTAACATCATAGTTAGGTATATAAGGCGTTATCTGTTATAATCTCCTTCAGTACTAATTAAAATCAATACAATATTGGGAAGTCTTAAATCTCCTTTAAAAAAGTGTGAATGTTTGCGAGGTCGCGTCGGATGGATGTATGATGGTACGACTATATACTAACCTCTTTCACGCATAAACTGATGGTATTGATGGCTTGATGGTTTATAACTTGGATTATCACATAGGATACTTTTAACCCCGGTTGTATGATTCCGTGGGATTATAACCGAACACAACACGGGCGAAGGCGAGGACATAAGTCAAGCATAAACTGTTGTTTTGATAGCCGTAAAACAGATGTGCGTTCTCATTCAATTCTAATTAGTGTTATTACAGAAAATGTTCACGTATTGCCCGAGGCATCGATAATTGCCTACAAATTGCTACATCATCGAACATCCCGTACAATCATTAGGCAATAAGCAATATTATTACAATTTCCTTGCTTTTCATGAATCGTGTATTTTTTTGGCCTTTTGCTAGTAAACGTTTGGGAGAAAAGGACCAATCACGTAGTAGCAATTTTGGGGAAATTTCATCCTAAACTAATCGGTTTACTGAATTTCTATATTATTACAGTGACTTAGATATTTTGGAACAGAACATGAAAAATATAGCAGTATATTTCTTAGGAGTTAGGACGCAACCGGTCCAATGTGGATGTGTGCTCTGCCCACTCCATGGTAACATATAGGTATGTATTAAGTTTTCCTGTAAAAGTAATATAACTTACAATATATAATAGTCCCAGAATAATAAAGTATAAGTGCTTGTTAAAGTATCTATATTCCACTCTTAAAGCTTTATAGTTTCAATATGAGTCTGTTATTAAACTTAGGAAATTAGTTATGAAGCGTACAATGTTACTGGCAAGTTTGAAGTGATTGTTCAGATAAGGTTATGTTTTAAAGCTTAACGGGTACGTACGTGCGCTTGAAGTGGAGCCAAATACTTTTTTTCTATTAAATCCACACTGCGAATATCAACTTTACATCTTATAATCGCTAAACCACACATTTTCATAAGCATTACGCCTGTAATCCAGGTGTTCCGTGTATGTACTATTATAATGAATGCGAAAGTAAAGAGGCAGTTTAAAGACAAAAAAATATTAACGTGATAAAAATGAACAACAAACCCAAAAAGTCGAGGGAGCCACCACAAAAACTTGCTTTCAATCTGTAAATTCTATGAAACATTAATTTAGTAACAATTTATTAACACACTCACACAAATTGTGACACTCATCACAATTTGCGTGGGCGCTCCAAAATAATATTGTAATTATCCATAGTTTCAAACGACGCATATTTCGTAGAAAAATGCTCAGAGGCACTAGCACAAACGTGTGGTGTAAACGTAGTAAAAAGACAAGTTCAGTCCAGAACTGACAGTAAAATAATAAATTCTAATACGGAATATATTGACTGCAATATTATAGTCGGGACCCATATTGGTTAGAATTATTTAAGTCTAGATTATTGTTACATTTTATGGACTGAACTTGTTTTTTTTTCTTTTCAGTTTTTATTTAAAGTTATTAGTTAGTTATTTTTCACACAGTCGGGTTTTTTTTTATTTTTTACATTCATTTTTTTTTATTTTACACTTTTAAGTTACGATTATTATAATAATCTAATATCTATATTTATTTACTCTATTTTATTTATTTAGGTGTACATATCACTTTAAAGATTGTATTGTCGATGTATCATGTATACAGGGTTATTTGTAAAACACCAGTAACCTCTTAAGAGGTCATTGTACTCATCATTATGAACAACTTTTACTATGGGACCAAACCTGAAATCGCGAAAAAAAAAATCAGCTGTTCCCTACATTTTGACGAGTTAATCGATCATAAATGTAGGGAACAGCTGATTTTTTTTTCGCGATTTCAGGTTTGGTCCCATAGTAAAAGTTGTTCATAATGATGAGTACAATGACCTCTTAAGAGGTTACTGGTGTTTTACAAATAACCCTGTATACATATATTAATAAATAACATATATTTTTAAATACAAATATGGCCATGAAATACAATTTTAAAATCCTCATGATGAGCCCTTTAATTTGATACCCATTTTGAAGCTTTTTTAACTTTAAACTATAGCGTCTCACCGTTGTCATGTTGGTTTTTTCGCGAATACTTGGGTTACTAAGACGAATCTAACGATATGTTAATTAAATAAATCCGTCCAGCGGTTTGGAAGATATGAGGTTATAAAGAATATTACATGCATACAAGATACGCGCGAAAAACATATTACAAATGTTAAACGGATATTTTTAATAATTAAATCGACGTATTTATGTTACGTTCGAGCCGCACGCTCGTGTTAGGGCCACTGGAGGTGACGACAAGGTCATTATTTTAGTTATTATAGTACTCAACCTTTTACGTTTCACACAATAACGTGTAACAGCTATATTGTAATGCTCATTGTATACTATTATTTTATTCATGAATATCAACAGCGTAGACTTTTTCCTGAATCTAATTTATGTCCATGGAGGTTCTTGTCCATTCTTCTCCTTCGAGATCTACGCTTTGCAATAGGCAACTACAGTACTTTTACAAGTTATTATGCCTTGTGTCGGGGGCTGTACATCTTCTTGGTTTTGACAATTCAAAAGTGCCTGTAATCGTGTCATCACCCTCATCATACTCCTACCCTTATCCCAATTTATTTGGGGTAGGCGCAACATGTCTTCTTCTTCCATACTTTATCGTCATAATATACCATTTCATATTACTCGTCATCTCAGCAGTCACCAGTGCCTGTAATGGTATAGTTGAAATAAATGCTTTTAGTTTGAGTTGTGTCTTACTAGAAATGTTATTGATTCAAAGTGCAATAAATAAATAAACAATCATATTTTGTTTAACAAACAGCCTGACACTGACGTGCAAATTGCAAAAAACCTAAGAAAATTTAAATTTCGCGGCTACCTTGACCCTTCCCCCTCAACCCAACATTATCTGGGCTGGTAACCCGTAACACAATTTAATGAATAAATGATGAGACCGGTCATTCATGCTATATTAGTGACCCTACGTGGGACCTTTATAGACCCGGTAATTACTGGCGAATAAGGGTCAATGACGAATATTTCTGGTACGTACAAGGAAGGATGGCATTTGGGCAGATGCCTGAAATAGCGGACGTTTTGGAAGGTATTCAATATATTGGTGAAGTCAAAGAAATGAATTGTTTATCAAATTGACACTTCTTCAGAATCAGAATCACAATGTTTACTTGTCAACATAGGTAATTAGAGAGTGTGTGAGATGTTACATTTTCGTATGTGCTCTATGTTTTGCCATTTGGCGTACAAATATTATTATCATTTTAAATCAAATTCAGTTAATTACTTGCAACAAATACCTGCGTCGATTTGTCATTTCACATTTTTTCATTAAACGGACAATGTAAGTTGGTCGACTACCAACTTAATTATGTAAACCACCTTTCAAGGCTTATCTAATTAAGCTAACTTGGTTATGTTGGTAAATCGAACTGGATGAGATAACTTATCTGCATGATGGTCTGGTCCTCAAATGACTCAACCTAGACAATGACTACTTCAAAAGGGGCTGTGACTTAGAGTAATTCGGTGTTCTGTTTCCGTAGCCAAATAAGAAAAACCGGCCAAGTGCGAGTCGAACTCGCTCACGAAGGGTTCCGTACCATTATCTATAAAAACGGCAAAAAAAAAACATGTCTGTTGAATGGGAGCCCCACTTAAATATTTTATTTTCTCTTTTTTTTTGTTATAGCGGCAACAGAAATATATCATTGTGAAAATTTCAACTGTCTAACTATCAGGGTCATGAGATACAGCCCGGTGACAAACGGACGGACAGACAGCGGAGTCTTAGTAATAGGGTCCCGTTTTACGTTTTCGGTACGGAACCCTAAAACCCGACCTCATCCATTTTTTTTTTAACTTACTTATACCCGCGGCTTCTCCCCGAGTTCAGTAATTGTCCTGCGGGATTGTACTATCTGAAGAAAAAGTGCCTTATGTGTTAAATAGGTTATAAACTACCTGTGTGCCATATTTCATCCAAATCCATTTAGTAGTTTTTGCGTGAAAGAGTAACAAACATCCATCCATCCATCCTATCTAAAACCATGAAAGGTTTTCTAAGGTATCCTATCCTAACTAATAGTATAATTGCAAAAGTAAGTTTGTTTCACGCCTAAACCACTAAATCGATCATCAAATTTTGCATATACGTTGTCAGGTGTACAGAACGGACATAGGGTACCGAAAAAAGGGTTTGTTCCCGTTTAGTTACACCATGTTGTGTTACACTGTTACCCATTGGGAGAAAATATCCCGACAAGTAACACTGTAAAGAAATGAAAGAAAAAAAAAATTAATAAAAAATTATATTTTTTATAAAAAATTTAAATTATTTTATTTTTAAATAATTAAATATAAAAGCAGAATATCTAATACGAATATAAAAAAATAATATTATAAACTCAATGCCACGTTTTTATTCCCATTAATACTGTTTCCGAGGAAAACAACAATAAAGTTCTTATGATAATAAATACGGCGCCACGTATCTATGTTCTATGTTCTATGTTAGGGATTTTGGTTTCCGCACTTAGTCCTTAAAGTGGACCATTGTGCGTGAGCCATGGTGGCCGTTACTCCAACCAGCCCACCTCCCTCCAGAAGCAGATCAGACTTCCCGGTCTTCTCAGGGCATCCTCAAGAGATCTTGGCGTTCCAAGAGTCTCCTCGCGTATCTGGGTGACGCCAGTACACTCAAGGAGTACGTGCGTTATCGTTTCCTCCGCCTCCATGCACGCCCTGCACAGGGGACTGTCAGTGATACCTAGGGTGTGAAAGTGTTTGTTTAGTGAGCAGTGTCTAGTGATGGTCCCCGCCACCAGTCGCAGGCTATCTCTATCCAGGCGCAGAAGGCGCTTGGTCAGCTTTTTGTCCAGAGATGGCATAGCCTCCTTGGATTGCCTGCACCCTGGTGTCGAGGTCCACCACTTCTCCGCTTGTGTTTGAGTGTGATCCTTTAGCCAACTTCTGAGTTGCTTGAAGGGTATGGGGACAATGGGTTCGGGTCCGAAAGCGTTTGTGCTGGATCCTCTTCTGGCGAGTTCATCAGCTGCATCGTTTCCAAGCGATCCACTGTGTCCTTTGATCCATTGTAGTGTCACCGTGTTGCGGTTTAGTACCGTAACTCGTTCTAGGGCATTATGGCATTCTAGTATTAGTCTCGACGTGATCTGGTTTCTCTTTAAGGATTGGAGAACTGAGGCGCTGTCGGAAAGTATACGGATGTGAGTATCCGTAACTTCCCTGGCCTCTATGGCACCTGTTCCATCGTCGGTTTTCGATCCATCAGTGTAGATCCTTAGCTCTTTTGGACCTGAGTAGTCACACATCTCCGCTGTGAGCTCTATATTGTAGTGCTTTTGGAAGCAGTGGGTCTTCAGGGTTCTGTCACAGGGTGATGCCATCATGGGCTGTTGTTTGATTGCGTCGTCTTTTATGCGCGTATGTTTGATTCTGGAGTCCTTACTTAGGGTGCCGGATACTTCGAGCCTGAAGGTCGCTAGGGCCGCCTCCTCTCTTACGACGAGGTGTAGAGGTGGTAACCCCAGCATTACCTGTAACGCGGCAGTGGGTGATGTTCTCATGCTGCCGGTGATTGCTACACAGGCAAATCTTTGTACCTTCTCGAGGTCCTTCTGGGCTGTGCTCAGATTGGTCCTGGGCCACCAAACTATGGAGCCGTATGTAATGATTGGTCGGATGACGGTGGTGTATAGCCAGTAGGTGATTTTGGGGCTTAGGCCCCAATTTCTGCCGAGCAATCTTTTGCATTGCCATAGGGCTATGCTGGCTTTTGTGGTGATGTAATCAGTATGTTTTGCCCAATTCAGCTGTTTGTCCAAATAAATACCCAGGTATTTGGTTTCAGTCGATAGGCTTAGGGTGGTCTCAAAGAAACGCGGCAATTGTAGGTTTGCCAACTTCCTTTTCTTTGTGAAAAGGACGAGTTCGGTTTTGGTGGGGTTCACTGCTAGTTTGTACTCCTTGCACCAGTCTTCCACCACCTTCAAGGCTTGGCGCATAAGGTTACATAGTGTGTTTTCATGTGTGCCATTTATTATTATGGTTATGTCATCTGCATAGCCCACCGTGTAGTAGCCTCTGTCATTCAGACGTTTGATAAGGCTATCCACCACGAGGTTCCATAGGAGTGGTGAGAGGACGCCCCCTTGAGGGCAGCCTTTCGCCACGATGGCTCTAGTCGTATCGTTCACCGTAACCTGTACGGCCCTGAGTCTTAGCATATTTGTGATCCATCCTCGCAGGGTCGAGTCCACACCGTGATTCTCGAGGGCTGCGTTGATGCTATGGAAAATGGTTTTGTCAAAAGCCCCTTCTATGTCAATAAAAACAGCTAGTGAGGAGCACTTGTGGTCTACTGCACATTCGATCTTAGAGATCACACTGTGTAGTGCGGATTCTGTTGATTTTCCTGTGGAGTAGGCGTGTTGGTTCTTGTTTAGTGGTAGCTCCCGAAGAGGTCCATCCCGGATGTGTCGGTCACAGAGTCTCTCGAGGGTTTTCAGGAGAAATGATGTCAGGCTTATCGGTCTGTAAGCTTTGGGTTGTGTGTAGTCTGGTTTGCCTGGTTTGGGGATGAAAATAACTTTCACCTCTCGCCATTCAAGTGGTACATAGTTGTGTGCCAGGCAGGCTTGATAGATGATAGCCAGCCACGGTGTAAGGACGTCTACACCCCATTGTAGCAGGGCTGGGAAAATTTCGTCTAAGCCTGCGGCTTTGTATGGTTTGAAGGTCTTGATTGCCCATTTTATTTTGTCTTCAGTTACTATGGTACGGGCTCTGGACCAGTCCCGGTCGTTTGGTGTGTGCATTGGCTCACTTGCCCATGTTTTGTCCTCAGAGAGGTTGCAGTCTGGGAAGTGGGTTTCCAAAAGAATTTTACTTGTTTCGTGGTCCGACTTAGTGTAGGTATTGTCTGGGTTTTTCAGCGACCCGAGGGTACGATCCTGATCGGTGGATAGGATCTTCCTTACTCGCGCGGCTTCACTGTTTGATTCGATGTCCTCACAAAATTTTCGCCAGGCTGCTCTGCTGGCATGCCTGACTTGTTTTTTGAAGGTGTATTGTGTTTTCTTGTATGAGTCCCAGTCTTCTGGGAGTCTGGAGTTTTTGGCTCTGTTGAATTCTTTGCGCATGGTTTGCCTGAGCTTACTGAGTTCTGCATTCCACCAGGAGTTTCCCTTGCTCTTGGTGTTTGGATCTGTTAGTTTGCAACAGGCGTGATACGCATCAATGATATATTCTGAGAGTTTTGTTACAGTATCTTCAATTTGTTTAGGATCTGTTAGAGTTAAGGGTATTTGGTGCTGCGCTACTAGAGAGGCCAGAAGCCTTTTGTAGCCGGGTACGTTGGTACGGCGTGGGTTGCGCCTAGGTTCGGGTTTTTTTGTGTTAGCTACCAGTGAGAAACGAATCCTTCTATGATCAGAGCAAGAAGGCTCGTTGGATACGTGCCAGTTAGAGATAAGTTTTGTCGCGCTTTCCGAAGCCAGCGTTAGGTCAATGATTGTTTGACCTCTAGCCGTGACCCAAGTGGGTTCCGACCCGCGGTTTACGATGTTAAGGTTAGTGGAAAATAGATATGTGCATAATACCTCGCCTCTAGTGTTGGCTTTGTTGCAACCCCAAAGCGGGTGGTGGGCATTCGAATCCGTGCAGATGACCAGATCCAGGTTGTCGTCTTCACAGTATCTTACCAGGTCGGCCATCTCTTTTGGTGGGCAGTCTTCACCTTCGCCTGGCATGTACACCGAGGCTAGGACGATATCGGGTACATTGTCTTCGGTTTTAAGCCTGACAGCTGTCAGGTCTCTGGAACATAGTTGCGTGAGTGTTGTGGTAGGTACATCTTTGGGTATATAGGCGCAGGTTCGTAGTTTGTCTGTGCCCTGTGTGTCGAGGATTAACTTACCTCCAATATTGCCGAGTCCGCATATTCTATTATTTCGGATCCACGGCTCTTGGATCAGTGCAATGGTTCGGGGCTTCGTCTCCAGTGCCCTGCGTAGGCAAGCCGTAGCAGTCTGGCTATGCTGGAGGTTGGTTTGGATGATGTTCAGGGGACTGGATGTGGGCGGCGGCGGCGGTGGGATGGAGTTAGGAGGAGACTGATCCATCGGATAGATCCCCCCCCTCCCCCAATCCGTGCCGGTCGTCGCTCAGTGACGGTGACGAGGTGAGCAACTGTTCTGTCCACCCTGGTGGTGAGGTTGGCATGCTTACAGCGTCGGCATCAGCCATCGCCGTTCGCGCCAGCTCCTCTTCCAGTTGCGTCATGGTCAGGTCATCTGTCGGTGTCGATTGGGTCTGTGCGGTCGTGGTCGTAGTCTGGGTGTCGGAGGGCTGGGTTTTGGGGAAAAAGCGTACGTATATCGACCCCAGAAGGTACGATATCCGCCGCTCCCTCCCCAAGACCTTCTCGACTTCCTCCGGTGGGATACCCAGGGTCAGATAGGTCCCGTGGTTATCACCACCGACTGATGTCGCCCTGTACAGCGACCACCTCCCTATGTCATACCAAGTATTCTGACGAGTCAGAATACTCTGGAGCCGCGCTATGTCCCCATTGTACCTGGGTACGAAGAGCGCTGCTCGGACACGGGTCGGCACGTCGGACTGCTTCATCACCTTCAGTGTCGCGTCTGAGTTAGGCAATCTTATTTTGGGCACATTTTCAGTCAGCCAGGTCAGGGCACTGTCGTCCTCACACCACATCTGAACCGTGCCATCCGCTACCCGTGGGTAACCGCGGAAGGCCGGGAGTGGTTTGGAGGGGTCGGCGTCCATGACGAGGTTTTCGAGGCTGACCTTGATGTGCTCGGTCTCGTCTGTGGTCATATCACGGGATGGAGGCGAAAGGCAGATCGCTACGGCGAGCCGCGCAGGAATATCCTTTGTGGCCCGTGCGTAGGTTCTCTGCTCCCCCTGAGCAGTCTGGATTCTGACACGCTTGGCGTCCCCCTGGAGCGTGCTCGGCGAAGCCGTGTCGTCCGGGCGCACCCTCTTTGCCGCTCCCTGACCACTTGGTCCAGGTTGCGGTTCCGAGGGGCTTGGCAAGGTGTTTTGTGCCAGGGACTCCACGTGCGAGAATCCAGATCGCTTGCCCCGCTTTTTTGTGGGTTGTCGCTTGGTCATTTCGGTGCGGTTCCGGTCGTTTCCTCCGGATGGTTCTGGTGCGGGCATTGACGTTTCGCGCTGGGTTTCCCCTTCGCGGACTAGTCCTTGCCCGCATGTTTCCGCGTCCGGCTGCTTTTCGCGCTGGGTTTCCCCTTCGCGGACTTGCGGCTGGTCGCGTACTCCCTTACAAGCAACCGTTTGTGCTTCGCGCTGGCTATTGCCTTCGCGGATTTTGCGCAAACGGTTGTTGAGATCTCTTACCCTGTTACCGATTTTTCCGCGCTTACGTTTCAGCATACGTACTTCATCCACAGAGATGAAACCAGAGCCACCAGATTCGGCTTCCTTTCCCGTCCCGTGGTCTTCAGAGTCAATTTCTCTCAACCTTGCTTCGATCTTCTCGCGCTGGAGTGCCAGCGCGCGGAGTTCGTCGTCAAGACTGGAGAGTCGTGCTTTGTCAGTGTCATTGTCAGGGTTGTTCGTTACACTTTTCCGAACGATGCTCTGTTGCCAGGCCCTCGTGGAAGGTGTAACGTGCGTCAGGGTCGTAGGCGCGGTGGTCGCTGCCGTTAAGGTGTCGATAGGCGCAGAAATTGCAGCCATTTGTGTGTCGGGTGGCGCGTAAGCCGCAGCCGGTGCTATTGGCGCTAAAGCAGCCTGCCGCGCAGAAGGCGCGGCACATGTAGGCAGATTGGTGCCCCCCCCCAGATTACGGTGGGAGCTGGCCGACGGATCGGCGTGGGATTCCCCGGCATTGCCGGGACCCACCTGGGGAATATTTTTTCCTCTCTGCGACATTTTGGGTTTTGTGGGCTTTTTTGGAGTTGAGGTTACCCCTCCTCATGGACCGAAAGGAGAATAGGGAAAAGGAAGGAGGGATTGGGAGTTGGATCACGGGAAAGGGGTTTGGGTTTCCCTAGGCCTGGGATTTTGGCTTTCGGGAAAGCGGAAAAAGCGCCTGGTGGTTTTTGTTGCGTCTATTTCTTATGGAATTACACCAAGAACAGGGCGGCAACCTCGTGAAGGTGAATCCCCCAGACTTGCCTTGAGGATCTACACGACTGTAGCGCTCCCCCTCAAGACCCCGCCACCTTTCCACCTCTGAGGGAGGCAGTAAGGTAGGCCTGCATCTATACTACCAAGCAAAGCGTAAGCAAAAGCGTGTCGTTGTGCAACCGTAAAAGCATAAGTACAGGCCCTCCCCACGTACGTATCTTTCGAATCATGATTGAATTATAGTATTACAAGCAGAGTACAACCAGAATTGATTGATAAATTCTAAATTAACGCGAGCGAAGCCGCGGGCCAAAGCTAATTTATGATTTTAGTAAAAGTTAGATTGAAAACATCTATTTCACTGTTTTTCATACAGTCACCAAGATCGAATCTATATTACGTCAACAGTTAGCTTAACAACGGTTAAGCCGGGTAACAGCAGTGCGATGTCGAAACCGTCGGGAACTGGGCCGAAGCTAAAAGTAATAGTTACCAAACTTAAATTAATTAACTTTAAATGAATACCTAATTAGGCACTCAAAGTTTGAACTTATTCAAGTAAAAATCACGAAGTCTATTATTTTCAAGTGCTAATTAAAATGAAATTAGGTAGTTTACAGATCAGTTCCTGGTTTATTTAAGTTTTTTTTCTAATTAGTAGTTCCGAAGTTTCAAGCACTTTGCTTCGTAAATAATTTTGTAATTGAGAAGACAAGTATGAATTGTTATAGTAATTTTAATAATTGTGACGGCGGTTTTCAAATTAAATTCAATAATATAAGGCTCAGTACAACGATTTGAGTGCGTAGCATTGATAACTTAAAACGTGATTTTTCATCAAAAAAAAAATGTCGTGTCCCGGATATATTTTTTTCGTAGAATTATTTAGTTTTATGTACAAACTTTTACACCTTGTATCCGCTTGATCGCTTGCGCGAAAAAAAATGGGTACCTTACTTTGCCAGTTACTTTGGCCGGCTACTGCGCGTTCTGCCCGCTGTTACTAAAACTTAATTTATGACTTGCTCGAGTGGATTACTTCAAATGTTTTTACTGTTATGAGTAGTCCATGAGATAAGAAATAATGTGTGATCGATTTATTTTAATAATATGATTAAAATAATATTTTACAAGTGTTTAAATTAAGAGTACCACTCATTTTAGCGACATTTTGTAAAACATAGGGGTTTTAAAAAAATAGGATGTATAAGTATATAGTTATGTATTTTATTCTTAAACTAGGTTTATTATTAAACATATTTAACAGTATTTGAAAACAATTTACATATAAGAACGTAGTAAAAATATTATGTAAAACCAGGTGCAGAATTCGCGGATGCGTAAAAGATCGTAACTTTTTTTAGGTATAATTTAGGCCACTTTACATTAAAACTAAAGTACATAGAACAAAAATATTACCACTTCTATAAAGGTCATTTTCTTCACTCTTAGATGAATATAATTGTTTAAATGGGTTACTCTTAAATGTTTGTCAAATTTATAAATTAAAATAAGCGGCACATATTTTTGCCAATTTGCATTGCCTACCTAAATCTTTAATTTTGTAAATATAGATCGCCAAGCAATCATATTTACTCATACAATAAATAGGCCAAATCCTGACGTTTCGAAAGCGTCATAAATCTCAATACTAAAGTATTATTAACATTAATAAAAAAAATAAACAAAAACGGCTACATACGTAACCTGACTGGGACTTGAGATCAATCACATGACGCCCGAACCGCAAAGATGGCGGCCATTCTTAGCTAGGGTTGTCAACTACTACGACTTACTGCTTAAATTAAGAGAACAACATTGTGTAAATATATCATTTTATTTTCTTAAAATCAAATTTTATTTATGTTATTTATTTTTGCATACATTTTAAATAGTTTTTAACCGACTTCGATCATTTTAAACTATCAATTTTATGCAGGACAAGTAATTATTTTTTACATCTTAGCACTATTTAAAAATTATTAAAAAAGGAACATAATTAACTTAGATTTGAAAAAAATACTCTTCACCAATAAATAAAATAAAAACAAGCCAACAAAAAACACCGACCGCCAACCCTAAGCCAACACACGTAGGTATATTGATTCGCGCAACCAAAGCGGCAATATCAAATTGAGTAGGTAAAAACTTACCGGGCGGTTTAATTTTCGCAATCTGTTACAATCTGAGGAACATTTTACACAACTTAATACCTTAAATTGGATAAATATAGTCAAATATCATTAATAATATTGTATGTTTAAGAAAAACATCGTATTTACGATAATATAGCAGTACAAAATTAAGTTTAGGACTACGACACTGCGAGTATGTTTTTAAATAACGATTTTTTAAATGTTGTCTTACAATGTACCTAAAAATATTACTTTAATATAAAAACACACACGTTAGAGATTAATTTAGTATATAAACATCAGCAGAAATCAGTAAAATAATAAACTTACGACATATTTTGTCACCTCCTTCAAAACACTATCGCGTCACTTCACTCACGTAAACACAACTGACGACATTTCGTTATTTTTCTACCGTGATGTTGGTAATATGGGCACACGTCTATGAGAAATATATCTGTCTTTGGTTTAAATACATACTACTACGGCTCTATGCGTTTGGTATAGAGACTAAATTAAATTAAAAAAACTTAGTCGCATTGCAACCACGGTTGCACGCAGCAAAATTAACGACTTTTTTTTTGAAACTGTGGTTGCGAGAAGCGATCAAGCGGGTATAATGTAAATACGATTATTTGTGCACATAGCTATATGATACAGACTTGATCTTGTATAAATATGCGACCGAACTGCGACGAATATGTAGTTTATGTAAAGATATTAATAGTAAACAATGGTAGGTAGGTAGGTACACACTTTTCCAATTATGTTCGCTTTTATTCATGATTTGTATACGTGGCAATACTTGAAAGAGAATTCAACTATGGTTTTTTAAGCGCTTTAGGGACATGATTCAGTTTCCATGAAATCCTTATTAGAATGGTTTCGACAGCGTGGGCGTGTTTACAAATACAAATCTTTCATACACAAACAATCGCCTGTTTGTTTCATTTTACGAACCCACGTAGGTATGTACATAATTTCGATTCCATTAAAAAACTTGCGTCTTGTTACAGCTGTTAAATTTCCCGAACGTCGACCTGATTATGATTTGCACCTTAAAACGATGACAAGCACGCTCATGTGACTCTTAGTCACATGAGCGTGCTTGTCGATTGTATGGACTAAGTATACTAATCCGAGCCGATTGTTTATTAAGAAAAAAAAAATGTTAAGAAAAACCCGTTAGATGGTCCTTCCGATCAAAATTAGGACCAAACATTTTGCAGTGGATTTTGTCAAAGGAATAGTATTATATCTACCTCTACCTAGACCCATATCGTATACCCATACCCATGCCCATACTATCCACCCAGACCCATATCACTAACTGGGTTGTGGAGGTCAGATAGGCAGTCGCTCCATGTAAAATACTGGTATTCAGCTGCATCCGGTTAGACTGGAAGCCGACCCCAATATAGTTGGGAAAAGGCTAAGCAGATGATGATGACCAAGACCCATATTAATCATACCCAGAAACCTGAAGGAATATAATCAAAATAACTACAGTTTTTAGGTTAAGTAGGTAAACGGATTTAATGTCGGAATATTGGATAAAAAGCCATAGTTTCGTAAATATTACTATCATTGTTTGCCGTTTACAAAACAAAACAAATATTTGTACATAACACCGGTAAATGTCCACTATAAAGGTATCACATTACGCGCTAAGGCGCTAAACGCTGAAGTTCAGGGCTGTTCCAAATACCAGAAGTCTATAGGTACCTACAGGTTACACTATACACTATAAAACTGTATGGCTATGGCCCCTTGTACAAGGTAGAATGATTTTTAAAGAGTATTTGTAACTGTGGCGGCATCTAGAACACCACGTCCGAACAACCCATACTGACGTCACGCTAAATCTGATTCTGAATCTGAGATCAATTATGAAATTAGGCAGAATACAGCGTCCTGACAACGACCTTTGTGGTGTAGCCTACCAGATACAACACGCTCCTGGTTGGAGGATCTTCTCAACGGAGGATGAGGAACATTCCCCTAAACTAACCCTAACCTAACCTAACCTAACCCTATTTCTCATGCCTTGAAACTAAATGAAAACTTTTACATGGGACTTGAACATAACTTGTGAAATGTGGGTGTACTATTAGGTACACCTCTGCCTAACCCTCCGGAGATTACAGGCGTGATGTTATGGTATGTAAGAAAACTTTTAGTTTACCAAGCAGTACTTAGTAGTGTTATTTTAAGCCCACTATCTACATCTCAATGTCAATCTATTGTCGGTGTAAGTTCTTGTAAGACGGAAGGGTTCATTCAGGGTTACTCTCTAGGGATCACGGGTATTTTGATGAAGGGACGGACTTACAGTGTCAGGGGAGTGAATGACAGTAATGAAATCCGCCCCTACATTGTGTATTAGTGTCTAAAGTTTGAAGATTTTTCGAGCTTCGCATTTCTGGTATACTCCTCTCTTGTTAATGATGGTTAGGGGCTGTCTCCACGTTCACGTTGTGATGGCTCTCGGCCACCGTAGGCGCGGGCCTGTGGACGGTGAGTAATGGGCTAGCTCGCCGTCCGTCCGTCGTATGACGACAGGCCGTACGTGTCGACGGCGCGTTCGTGTTCCACACGCGCCTCAAAGAGATGTCAGCAATGATGAGGGGCCCGCAAGGGCCGATGCCTGCCAGGGCTGCGGGACTGTTCGAAAGAGATACCGCGGCCCTGGAACATAAAGGGCAAAAGAAGGAACATGGATGGTTTTTAGTCAGTAAAAGTCTGACACTCCCTTCCGCTCTGCCCAGAGCGGGAGTCATTTGATGATTTCCCATCCGAAAAAAAAAAGTGGCTGTCTCCACGAGCGAGAGAATCGCGGCGATATTATCCCATACAAATACGTAATATCGCCGCGATTCTCTCGCTCGTGGAGACAGCCACTTTTTTTTTTTGAGACGGCCCCTTAGTTGAGCAGGCGCATACACATTATGGTTTATTTCACGATACAGTGTCAAAATGTTAATGAAAGTGTTACTTTGTCTTATTTTAAAAATATGTGACATTGCTTTGGTAACATAACAGACAGGCAGAGGTGTACCTAATTGTACACCCACATTTAGCCAGTCATGTTTAAGTCCCATGTAATAGGGAGCGAGCCTGTTGTAAGCAACCGAGCACAAATCCAGACTCCATGGCTGCTACTGAGAAATTCCTCATGGAAAAACCCAACAACAATTTGCCCGACCCGGGAATCGAAACCGGGGTCTCATGCACAGCAGCCGCCACTCAACCAACGAGGCAGTCGAGGCTTTTGTAATGATCTGCAGCTTATTAATAATTGTGCAGTACTCGTATGTACATTCAACCACACCTCAATGGTGATACTTGCTTTTCGAAAGTCATCTTTACTACTACGACATAATTAAGTTGCTGTCAATGTGAAATAGTATTAAGGTACAGCTGTAACAAGTACATCGACGAGGCGTTGCGAAGACAAAACACTTGTCCGAGTGGCCGGTTAATTAGCCGTGTATGGCCAGGATGTATGAACGTCGACGAGGCGAAAGGAGGCTGTAAGGATCGTAGCCGGTGGCGAGCTGTAGGTTCTGAGTACCCCCATACGAAAAAAACCGGCCAAGTGCGAGTCAGACTCGCGCACCGAGGGTTCCGTACAAACCTGTAGGTATATAAGTAAAAGTTATGGTATTTTTATTGCTAAATGAAATCCATAACATAACAATGTGGAAAGCTGACGGTACCTTGTCAATACATATATGAAAACATTATGTATGTTCGGAAAAATCTTCATCTCTTTATGCGGCTTTAATTGCTGTATCTTTTGATTGCGTTGACGTAGAAGTTTGATTTTGTTACAGCTTAAAGATATTATAGACTTGAGTATTTGTTAAGAATTTCAATATAATACCACTACGCGTTCATGAGTAAAGGGGTAATAAGTTTAAAATTATTAAAAATATTTTTATTATATGATGTAACTAAAAATTTATACTTTTCGCAATTTTTCCTTTATCTGTGTTATAAGACGTTGCTTCGTACCAAATTTCAAGATTCTGAGTTCACGGGAAGTACCCTGTAGGTTTTGATTCCCTTGCGAGTAGTGGCGAGTTTCAAAATATGCGGTTTTAATTCCTGTTTCTTTTGATTGCGTTGACATAGAAGTTTGATTTTGTTACAGCTTAAAGGTATTATAGATTTGAGTATTTGATATGAATTTCAATATAATACCACTACGCGTTCATGAGGAAAGGGGTAGTAAGTTTAAAATTATTAAAAATATTTTTATTATATGATATAACTAAAAATGTATACTTTTCGCAATTTTTCCTATATCTCTGCTATAAGACGTTGCTTCATACCAAATTTCAAGATTCTGAGTTCACGGGAAGTACCCTGTAGGTTTTGATTCCCTTGCGAGTGTCGAAAATTTGCGGCATAAACGGGAGTATCTTTTGATCGCGTTGACTTAGAAGTTTGATTTTTTCACAGCTCCAAGAGACCATAGACTTGAGTATTTGATATAAATTTCAGCTTGATACCTCCACGCGTTCCTGAGAAAAATGGTCTTGACAGACAGACAGACAGACAGACGGACAACAAAGTGATCCTATAAGGGTTCCGTTTTTACCTTTTGAGGTACGGAACCCTAAAAATCGTGAGATTATATTATACGAGTATGTATGTATGTATCCAATGAAAACTTGAACATATTTTACACATATGACATATATACTTTTTTTATTTACTTTTTTAGTTTATCTTTTTTATATTAAATGGGTCCACTCTTGATCTCAATCTAGTCCTGAGGACAGAGATGAGGTCGACGATGGAACGAACTTACCCAGAAGAAGCCTATTAACTCGCGACTTAAATAGATTGGGGTCATATGAACTTGGGAACACTGACGAAGGCAGGGAATTCCACTCCTTGGCTGTGCGCATGGCATAATAAACGATGTCGCGAAGCACTTCTGAGAAATGAATTATCTTTGTATAAAATTATTTTGTGTATTTTATCTATGGGCCTTGTTGCTTGATAATAAAATGATTATTATTAGGTACTATTATATTTAAACACCTCTAATAACATTCTCCTATCAACAGATCCACGTACCCAATGCAATTAAAACAGAATTGTGTACGTGTTACCCAGCTGCGACTGGAAACAAGTATTATTAGCAGCTCATTCAGTTATTTAAATTAACTTGCTTAATTAAAACATTGCTTAGAACGATTTACGTGCACAACGGCAAGGCAGTAGAATATTAACTTCTTCGGACTGAATTTGAATAAACTATTCATACATCATTATTGATGAAGCAGCCCACATACTAACGGGCATACAGCACGTCCTTCCGCACCGCCGCACGGCCGGGCACTGAGGGCCGACGGCCGCGCGCTTCCTACTATGCGCCTGCGCTGGCGGCATGCGCCACCTACGCCGCGCTGTGACGTCATCGGACAACGTGCCGCCTTGGAGTCAAGTGATGTACTGCCGAGCGGCGAGCCTGAGTCCCCTTTATAAGTTTACGCGTTCGCGGATCAGACGCCAAAAGTATAGACGGCGCGCAGCGGTCCCTGATTGGTCTATCCAAAATATTAGAGATAGTTACTACTACCTCTACTCAACTTATTGTAAATAGAATATACCTGGGCAAAATAAATACATATTATTCCAAATCCAATTATCATAAATCACTGTTTTATTTATCAGTACACATAGACCTCCTAAAGTGGTGACCCCGCGTTTGAACACCATGTTGAGCCAAGAAGAAATCGAGATGGTCAGCATCAAATCCCGCATTCCGCTGTTCTGGTGTGACAAACCACGACTTTGGTTTGCCCAGTTCGAGACGATGGTGGCAAACCAAAAACTCGGCGATGAAGGCAAGTTCGGCCTCGTGGTGGCACAGCTGACGAAGGCCGACGTGGAGCAGATTGGCGACATCATCATGGCAGCGCCAAACACCGGTAGATACGAACTCGTGAAGAAACGTTTAATATCGGTCTACGAAGAAAGTGAGGGTAAACAGCTGCGCAAGTTACTAACGGAAATGGACCTGGGAGACCAACGTCCATCACACCTACTCCGGCGTATGAAGGACTTGGCGAGAGGCAAGATGACCGACCCCACCCTACGTTTGCTATGGATGGAACACCTACCTGCATCGTCCCGTGCAGTGTTAGCAGTCAGCAACGAGGAAAATTTGGATACCTTGGCCGCCATGGCCGATAAAATGCAAGAGCATTCAAAGGAGGTCAGTACAGTGTGTTCGTGCCAAAATCAACCGTCAACGTCAGAAACTCCAGCAACAGGAGAGGGGCGTATAATGAGCATGATCGAAGCCCTGACTAAAGAGGTTGCTTCACTCAAAATGAACCGTGCAACTTATCATCCACGTCGACAACGTTATCACCGAGATCGATCCCGTTCCCGTTCAAGATCACAGGGGAGACACAGCAAAGTGTGCTATTTCCACCATAAATTTGGAAAAGCAGCATTTCGGTGTAAAAGTCCGTGCAATTTCAAAAAACAGCAAGCAAGTCAGCCGGAAAACTAACGCAGACCGAAGCTGTGGCGGTAGCTGAAGTCCACGAAATATCCTCATACCGCCTATTCATAAAAAACACTATCACCGGACAAAAGTTCCTCGTCGACACGGGCGCAAATGTTTCCGTACTACCCGCAACTGTGCTTGAGAAAAAGAAACAAATACCAAACAATTACCTCTACGCGGCGAACGGAACACAAATACCCACATATGGTGAGCGAACAGTGGCACTCAACATTGGCATGCGACGACCGTACAGCTGGAATTTTGTGATCGCAGCAGTCGGCAGGCCGATACTAGGCGCCGATTTTCTACGACACCATGCCCTCATGGTGGATCTCCACGGGCGAAGACTGGTAGACAAGAAGACCAACCTATCGACATCTGGAAGCGTGTCAAACGCACCAGAAGGAAGCGTCAGAACAATCGACGACAAATTGCCCTATCACGACTTACTCGCAAAATATCCGGACATAACAAGACCCAGTATACAGAAGTTATGTCACGGTGAGGTCGAACATTATATCGAAACCACGGGCCCGCCTATCTATACAAAGGCGAGACCACTGCCACCTCACAAATAAGAATAAGAATAAGAATAAGAATAATTTATTTCAAAAAAGTAGGTATTACAAAAGTGTACATTTAGGTGCAGTAGTGTTATTTCTAAACAATTGTATAATTAGGGCTTATAAGTAAACTATAACTAAAATATATATAACTGTTGCAAGTTACGATAATGGCGAAATCAAATGTTAGGTAGCGACCTGCCTGATCTAGGTTTATTTAAACCTGTGTTTCAGGCCATCACTTTACAATGCATAATTTAATTAGGACAGGAAAAGTTTTAAAATAAAGTAAATCTAGGAACAAAAACAGTAAACATTAAAACTAACTTAATAACAATATGTACAACTAAATACGAGGAGATGACATATCAAATCAAACCAGGACTTCTAGAAGTTTTTCTGTGTCCGTGTAATTAAGCATCGCTAAATAATCCGATATTACAAAATTACATTTCCTATAACTTAGACTATAGAAGTTTAGTTTCTTGTTGAGTCTATTATACAGAAAAGGTCCTAAAAACACATAAAATCGACTAGCAAACGCATGTCTAGTTTGAGGCTTTGTGCAAACCAGGTCTTTTCTTCTCCTATCGGAAGGAACTGGGTCATAGGGAAGGGTAGAGTGCTGCTGTAGTATAATGTGAAGAATAAATAATTGCCGTACTGTGAGCACATTACATGCTTTGTAGAGCAGATGTGTAGGAAATCTAAACGGACGAAAGGTAGCAACCTTTAGAATTGCTCTTTGAGCACGTTCTAGAGGGAGAAGAATCGAATTTCCCGCCCCCCCCCAGGATGTTATGCAATAGGTTAGAATAGACTGACACAACGCTAAATAAACCTGTTTTATTAATTTATAGTCGGCTACATTACGTAAATACTTAAAAACATAAATTAGTTTGCGCACTCTAGCACATAGTAACTCGATATGTTTACGGAAATTTAGATTGGAGTCAATAGTGACACCAAGATATTTCAAATGGTC
This sequence comes from Eurois occulta, assembly GCA_950022335.1. Taxonomy (NCBI): domain Eukaryota; kingdom Metazoa; phylum Arthropoda; class Insecta; order Lepidoptera; family Noctuidae; genus Eurois; species Eurois occulta. Next base: position 20,861,205 of record OX465482.1, on the reverse strand, counting down.
AGCTTTTTCTAAAGTAGGGCAAGAACATGCAGTGTCAGCGTACGTGCTACAGGTATGCGCGTAAATTGTTTGGTTAGTAAGCGGTATGTTAGTATTTCTCATTGTAAATGAAATGTATTTTGTTTTATCAGCATTCAGGGTTAGAAGATTATTCTGGAGCCAATTAGATACAATGTTGAAACCATTCTGAGCATGTTCATAGGCCTCAGCCCTTGATTTAGCTGCAAATAACAGAGCAGTATCATCCGCATAAGACATTACAACACCATTTTTGAGTGTCAGGCTGCAAAGATCATTAATATAGACTAAAAATAATGTAGGACCTAGTATACTGCCTTGTGGAATTCCAAAACAAGTATTAGAATGATCAGAACTTGTAGTCGGACCAATTTTTACACATTGCTGTCGATCGTTAAGATAATCAGATAATAGTAGAAGCTGCGCTCCTCTTATCCCAAGTGATTCAAGCTTCTGCAAAAGAGTAGTGCAAGAAATAGTGTCAAAGGCCTTGGCAAGGTCTAGAAAAATACCCACTGTATGCATTCCACTATCCAGATTTGTAGAAATGTAATTGATCAATTTGTTTACTGCTTGGTTAGTTGATTTTTTAGGCCTAAACCCAAATTGATTATCTGAAAGTAGTTTGTTATCTTCCAGATAATTTATCAGTCTACTGTTTATGATTTTTTCTAAAAATTTTGACAGTCCTGTTAGTACTGAAATGGGTCTGTAGTTATTCACACTCATTTTGTCTCCAGACTTAACCCTTAACCACCTGCCATACGTCTCACAGACCCTGCCGCATATAAAACCGCTAATATTTTTGCGCCGGAGTTGCGTACGATATTGTGCGTTCCTGTACCTTTTCCCCGCGTCCCTCAGTGCCACGCAACCGCTTGTCAACGCAAAAAGTGCGCCCGTTTGCCTCAGGTGAGTAAATTACTGCTACTTTGGGTCTGAAAGACGCATGTCAGGTGGTTACGTGACTTTTTGATACTCGTTTTTTTTTTCGTTTTATTTAAAAATGGATTTCTATGAGAATAATATTGAGTGGTAGTGGGAAGAAGATCTGTTAGACGATGAAAATATTCCTAACGATGAATGTAGCGATGTGGAGTCTGTTGTAGGGCCGAATAATATTTTGGACGAAAGTCGTGGATCGAGATTCAGAATGTGAATTGCCGCCATTGAGGAGGAAAATCAAATTACTCGACAGGTCGTCGCACTCGCAGATGGCCGTTGGCAGTATTTTATCGATTGCATGATATTTCTGCCTCTAACTACTATATCGTGAACTTATCTGCCAAACCCCAAGGACACAAGGTTGAAAGCAGGTTTAAGTTTGTAAAGAAATTAGCTGAACAGCTAACAAGACCTCTCAAAGTCCGTCATGTAAGCAATGCCAAATTACAACGTGACGTGAGGAACGCCATTCGACGCATCCTTGAAGGAGACAAGGTGGCTACTCCATCAGCTGTGCCATGCAGCAGCAGTACTGAAGAAAGGTTGCCGGTCAGAAAAAAAATTGTTTGACTAGCGATTGGAAAAAGAAATGCAAAAAGCAATAAATGTGCTTCGAATGCAAAGCACCAATTTGCCTCGAGTGCTCGAACAAACAGTGTTCGCTGTCGCGAGAAACTATAAGTTAAGGGCCTGCAATTTTGTTGAATTTTTCATTGTAGATAAGCTATTTTCTTTTGTTTTTATTTTTTAGTTCATAAACAATTGAAAAAGAGTAAACAGAAGTTTCTACTCACTGTGATTATTTTCAGGGATCTCAATTACCAAATACGTTAATTTGTAAGCTTAAAAAAGCGGTAAATTTATTTGAATAGTGTTTATAAGAAAAAAAAAATATTTTTGGGTGCATTTATTATTCTAATAATTAGTTTATTAAGTCCCTAAACTGGTTTTTCATTAAAAATAAACCATTACTTAACAAAATGTTGAAATAAGTAATCATTATACTCTTGGGTCTCATAGACGTATGACAGGTGGTTATGTGACAATAATGTATGATAGGTAGTCAAGGGTTAAAAATAGGTGTCACCACAGACTTTTTCAGCAATTTTGGAAATATCCCTTTAGATAAACAAAGCTGAAAGATGTGGGTAAGCGGAGGGGCCAGTAGGTGTTTAAATCTTTTAAGTACATTATTGGGTATATCATCCCACCCAGTTGCGCAAACATCCTTTAAGCCGTCTATTATTCTAACTACTTCGTTTACGTCCGTATCTAATAAAACAAAAGAATTTAACGTGGAAGATGGCCTAGTTGAGTTTTGAGTGGGAGGACGGCTAATATTTATGAATTTTTCAGCCAAGTTTTTACCAACGTTGATAAAATATTGGTTAACCTTATTTGTGGCTTCGGATGGGTTTATTTCTGTTAATAGTAAATCTAGCGGAGGTTCGGAATTTTTAGACCTTAATGTATTAGTTTTTATAAATTTCCACACAAGTTTGCTATTTTTTCCCGCCTTCTCGAGTTCATTTTTATCGTACTGGTTTTTTAGTTTTTTCAAAAGATTATTACAGAAATTACGATATCTTTTATAGGTAACAGAAAGTATTACGTTATCAGGTGCAAGTTTGGATTTTAGGTGAAGTTTGTCTCTGTGTCTTATACAACGAACGAGACCTGGTGTGATCCACGGTTTAATACAACTATACTTTTTAGGGATTATCTTAGTGAATGTGTTTTTCCTTATTACGTATTGTAAAGAATTTATGAAATATTCTAAAGAAATATTTGCATCAACAGAATCATAAATAGGGTTAAAATTAATGCCGCGTATGTCACTTTCAAGGTTTGTCATATTGACTTTAGTGTAGCTACGCTCGCAGTTTTTTCTAGGTGAACTTATTTGCATTGTTAGTAAAACAGCTTGATGATCGGTAAGCGCAGAGTTAGTAACCAATGTTTTGGATGAATTTTTTGATTTTAGAATGACATGATCTAAGCAAGAACCGCTTTGGTGTGTGGGGTAATAGTGAGCTGGTAAAAGTCCATGGAATGCACAAATATTTAGATAATTGTGTGTATGGGTATCGGGATTTCCGGAGGAAATATTTATGTTGATATCTCCTACGAGTATTATGTTTTTGAAAATACTTACGGTTTTTAAGTTTGTTTCGAGTGAGTCCAAAAATCTGTCGATATTATGAGAGGGAGGCCTATAAATAGCCATGACTACTGTATCGGGAATAATTTTAATGAATAAGCAATTACTGTCTTGGGATGGTGGTTCTTCTTTAATAGTTCGTAAATTATTTTTAACATAAACTACAACTCCGTCGTTTTGGTTGATGTTTCTGTCTGTTTTATATGAATAAAAACCGTTCAGAGATGGTAAGTTGACTGTCTGTTTTGACAACCAACATTCTGTTAGTACGATAATATCACAGCTTATGTCAAGACTTTGTAAAAACACTTCAAAACCGTCCATATTTCGGTTTATGCTGCGAATATTTTGTGTAAGCAAGGTAAGCGATTTGTCACCAGAACGAAGAAGGTATTTACAGTCCTCAACATTACAGATCTTGGATTCAGACACAGTAAAACTATCTAGATCACTGATTAGCTGATTGCTCATGATACTTACAAACTAAGAAGAAATACAAATAAATAAGCTACCTGTTTGTGTGCCTACTAAAAATAATAGACTGTGGCGCTCTTAGGCGCCCTCATAATCTATTGAGTTGATGTAGTTGGTCTCTGCATATTTACGTGCCGGGCAACTTACATCACCGGTTGGATGGTCACATTTCCTCTTGAATTTTTTGCACGTCGCACACTGTGGGGGAGAAGATTTGCTAGTGCATTCCTTCACTGAGTGTCCCGTCTCTGCACAGTGGTTGCAAGTAGGACTCGTTTCACGGCAAAACTTAGCTGCGTGGCCGAACTGCTGGCAATTGTAGCACCTGGTGACGATCGTAAAATCTCTTACCGGGCATGAGGTCCAATTTATAAAAATTCTGTTTTGGTTTACCAGCATTTTTCTTATGCCAGCGGGTACTTCCAGAATGTAGTTGCAGGTAGGAAGGCCTTTCTTACCCGATTTATGGCTCAGTTTAATAGTCTCAAGGAAGGAGTCACGTGTTGTATTCGGCAATTTATCTGATAAGTTTTGCTCGTAAATACAGTCAAATACCTCCTTCTCAGTAAGGGCTACGGGAACACCAATGACAGTAATCCTAGGTCGTCGTTTAGAAGGTTCTTCTATTGTGAGGCCTGAGGTGAATATCTTCTCCGATTTCTTCAATTTGTCTATATCGCCTTTATTTTCAGTGCTAATTAGTACTCCCCCATTTTTCACTTTTTTCAGGCCACGTACGTGAAGTTTGAGTTGCTCGGGGGATATTAACTTTTGAACAAGTGACTTGGTGTCGTCACTTGTTTTAGTTTTATCGCTGGGATAGATGGCGATTGCACTCAAGTTTGCAGGACGGATGAAATTGTCGGAGCCTTTCTTCACCATGTTGGCATAGGAATTGCTAGGCGTATTCAGTTTCGACTCAATAACCTCTTTAAACTGGTCCAGAGAGTTCGCCATATTCTTCTGAAGCTGTAAGTGCTGGACAGTACTGTGGGACTGGATCATTTTCTGCTTTATCGATTGGTAAAGGACAGCCATCTGAGAAGTCCCACTTTGGACCTTACGGCAAAGATTTACAACACGTTGCTTCTGGTCCGAGTTCATTTTTCCTTCACCAACAATAGTGCAGACTTCGGTCAGAATGCCATCAATAGATAGCAACCACTTCTGGATCTCTGGCGTGCTGACAATTTCACTCGGCAAGAAATTCTCCTCAGGTGCTGGTACAGGTGGTGGTGGATTTGGTTCACTCGAGGGCAATTCTCCGGTAGGTGTTGGCGGAGGACTTCGTCGTAGTAATTGGCTGCGGGCCCCAAATGGGCTCGATCCTGGGTTAGACATACTAACCGCAACACTTTATTTATTGTCAATAGAAATTAATATAATTTAGTTCATCTTGCACATAAAAGTACAATAGTCAGGCACTAAGTCACAGGTGACCCACTTTACTTTGTTTTTAATTGACGCCACAAATAATTACTGATATTTGTCGTAATTGTTTATGATATTTCATATAAGCAAGTACAGAAAAACACGTCCGCTTAGGCTCGCATCTCGTAAAGCGATCCAAATACAACGCCGCTAAAGAAGAGTTCCAGATGATGATGGAACAAGGCATTTGTCGTCCATCCAACAGTCCATGGGCAAGTCCACTCCACCTCGTGTTGAAGAAAGATGGCAAATATCGACCTTGCGGCGATTACAGAAGGCTCAATGCAGTGACAACACCAGACCGGTACCCAATACCTCGGTTGCACGACTTCACTCATAACCTACAAGGCAAGAACATCTTCACCAAGGTAGATCTGCAAAAAGCATACTACCAAATAAAAAACCGAGAAGGAGACATAAAGAAAACCGCAGTCATAACACCATTCGGCTTGTACGAATTCACTCGAATGTGTTTTGGTTTAAGAAACGCAGGCCAAACTTTTCAACGACACATCGACAATGTCCTGCGCGGTCTACCCGCATTTCCATTCGTCGACGACATACTGCTAGCATCAGACAACGAGGAAACGCACAGAAGTGACCTCGAAGAATTGTTCAAGCGACTCCACGAGTACGGTCTGCAAATCAACGTGGCAAAATGCGTCTTCGGGCAAACGCAACTCGAATTCCTGGGTTACACCATAAACTCAGAAGGTATCACACCAACAGAAGAAAAAGTCAAGGCCATCAAATCATACCCACTACCAAACACAGTTGAAGAACTTCGTCGCTTCATTGGCATGATAAACTTTTATCGTTTGAGCATACCGCACGCCGCCGAGCACCAACGTGAATTGAGCAAGTACTTCCACAACGCAAAAAAACACGATAAAACCAAAATACAATGGACCACAGAGGCCAAAGAAGCGTTTTCCAAATGTAAACAAGACATAGAAGACGCCGTATTGCTATCCTACCCATCACCGAGTGAACCCTTCGCGCTGATGACAGACGCATCAAGTACCTGTGCTGGCGCAGTCATACAACAGAAAATCAATGGCAAATGGAGACCGCTAGGTTTCTTTTCGAAGAAATTTAGTGACGCGCAACAGAAATACAGCACATACGACAGGGAATTGCTGTCTATATACATGGCAATACGTCATTTTCGTCGAGTGTTCGAGGGACGTGAACTAATTATATACACGGACCACAAACCACTGTTGCACGCCTTAACAGCTGACAGTAAATCAGAGACACCACGACGAACCCGTTACCTCGAATATATCAGGCAATTTTCATCAAACATTCAACACGTGAGCGGCAAGGACAACCAAGTGGCGGACGCACTATCGAGGATAGAAACTATAACGTGCCCCACTCCAATCGATTACACCGAGCTAGAAAAAATGCAAGCACAAGACTCAGAGTTGAAGGCGTTAAAAAGTACCGGAAAGTACATTTTCAAACACATAAAGATGCCAAACTCGAACATCAGGATCACCTGCGAGATGTCTTCAAACACTGCTCGACCATACCTACCACCAGACTTCAGAAAAACCGCATACGATGCCATTCACAACCTTAGTCACCCGGGAATAAGGGCTACAAGGAAGCTGGTTGCTGGTGGCTGGTGGTGGGTGGTGGTGATTATCATAAATCACTGTTTTATTTATCAGTACACATAGACCTCCTAAATTGATATAAGCTGTAAGTATCCACTGGTAAAATATTTACGTTTTTTTTAACAATGTGGTTGACGAACAATTGCTATTTAATGTACCATCTCAATATGAACGATGTTACCAAGGTTTTGTAAAAACATTCTGATTTAAAAGAGTCTCCATGGAGTTTCTTGCCCGTTCTTCTCCATAGAGATCTACGTTAGGGAATGGGCAACTACAGTACTTTCAAAGTTTTTTTGCCGTGTGACTGGGACTGTAGCTACATTTCATTGTTGTCTTTGTTTCGACAATTCAAAAGTGCCTGTAATTGGCCTGCTTGAAATAAATGCTTTGATTTTGATTTCTGAGAAAGATAATTCTTGTTTTCGAGCCGGTGGTATAGGTATGTGATTATTTAAAATTACTTGAGCCACGTCGTAGAACAGTGCAGGTGTACTTTGGCAATTCCAACAGGCGGGACATGGGCGGCTTAGCCTATGTAATGATTAATCTTTTAATCAGTTTAAAACAAACATAAATAAACGATTTAATGAACATAAATAAACAATACTACTACTTACTATGTACTAAAATAAATAAATAGAAATTAGTATCTTCACTAATGTCAATTATTATTATTTATTTAAGTCCCTACAGAAATAGAATTTGGTCCTTTCAAGTCAAGAAACCACGGGTAAAATACTTTAACAATATCGCTACACTGTCCGGTTTTAATCGACCGACAAACTGTAAAATTAAGGTCAAATTAACTTTGTGAACCGTTCTGCCTATAACAATCAAAATATTGGAAAACTAACGCCCGCTTTCCTGTTTCAACCCCTTCGCGGTCAGAGGGTTGTCGTGTATTATTATTATAAACATTTCGGGTAAAATGCACGTGCTCTTTTCTTTAGGAAATATTAAGGATTTCATGAATATTGAATGATCGTGCACTTACTGAGAGCAGCGGTGGCCCAGTAGTGGCGACTCCGACTTACGAATAGTAAGTCGTGGGTTCAAACCCAGGCAGGCGCATTACTTTGTGTAATTTATTTCATCACCACTGCTCTGAGAAACGGTGAAGGAAAACATCATGAGGAAACCTAGAACCAAAAATTCGAAGACATGTGACATCTACCACCCCGCACTGAGCCCGCGTGGTGGATTGTAGCCAATTCCCTCTTATAGAGAGGAGGCCGTGTGTCCCAGCAGTGGGAACATTATAGGCTGATTATGCTATGATATGATAAGGGGTTAATGAACTTGTTTCAATAACCAACCTCATGTTCTTTGTCATTTCGTAAACATTTATTTACCAAAAAAAAACAATAAGGACAGGCCTTTGTTTTTGATGTAGCTCTCTTTGTTATACAAATTAAATTAATTTACATATTATGTATAACTGACTGCTTCGTTGGTCTAGTGGTCGCAAGCAAGACTGCTGAGCATGAGGTCCTGGGTTCGATTTCCGGGTCGGGCAAAGTGTTATTGGGTTTTTCCATCAGGAATTTCTCAGTAGCAGCCGCGAAGTCTGGATTTGCGCCCGGTTGATGGCAATAGGCTCACCCCTATTACATGGGACTTAAACATAACTGGCGAAATATGGGTGTACTATTAATTAGGCACACCTCTGCCTAACCCTTCGGGGATCACAGGCGTGATGTTATGTTTATATGTATATCTTTTGATAATATCAACTTCAACGAAAACTTTGACCGTATACTTTGCTATAACAAAAGTTTACAGAATAAAATTAAAATATTTTTGCAGTACAACGACCTCTAAGTTAGTCTTAAATTAGTCAGACTTTTATTAAATTAAATAAAACTATGAAATAACTTCTAATTAGTATGAAGAGCCACCTGAGATCAGATTCATTAGTTGTGGGAGAAACAAAGCGCAGTTTTATAATACGCTGTTACTTTTAATGAGCCAAAGCTGCAAATAATAGTCATAGGGGAATATTTCCATAATAACCACGCTTGATAAACGACTGGTTTGTTAAAACTGTGTATTTTATATATAGTTTTATGACGATGTCAATTAGCGCCACATGGGACTGAGAAGTAGCGTGCAGTTTTCGATAGATCACATACAGAGGATTTTTATAAAAAAATAACTGTTCCCTGTAATTTTATTCGCTGCTCGGATCCTAAGAGACACAGGGCGATGTATGTGTAGTATAGTGGGTATGTGTTGTGGCTCCAGAGATTATTGATTCCGAACCAACAAACTAACATACATTTATAATTACATGTGTCTAGATACTTCATGTGCCAATCAAGTTCAAAGGTCGAGACTTTAACTTGACACTTCCTACACACATGTTAGTAAATCAGAAAATATAGCAAACTAAACAATCAGAATTTTAAACAAACGTCAGATACCAATCAGAGCTAGATCACCCTATCTAAAAAACCAATCCTTTAACATTACACGATAGGTACGAGAAACGTCCAAAAGAAAATCGTTACAAGTTGCAAACAACGGTCAACTAACGTCTTTAAATACATACCCAACATTCGGATAAAGTATTTCGAGGAAATTTAGTGAGAGGTTTATCCGAGGTCTGCGCTTATCGCCGCTGGAATAGTAATAGTAACGAGAACATTGCCGAAGTTTTACTAGGAACCCTTATCCCTAGGTATTTTACTGTAATCGAAGTGAGTTAGGTCAGATGACTTAGAAATCAGGGAGTTCAATTATGAAGGAGAATGTACAGACCCATCGCTATCCTCCTAACCATGGTTTTCGAGCATATTTTCCTCACCTTGTCTTTGTCTGATGCGCATCACGGGTTTCGACCAGGTTGCTCCGTAAATTCGAATTTACTGATTCGTGCAGACTACATACTCGGTAGCTTAGACATCGATAGGCAAGTCGACGCTCTATACAGGGTTATTTGTAAAACACCAGCAACCTTTTAAGAGGTCATTGAACTCATCATTATGAACAACTTTTACTATGGGACCAAACCAGAAATCGCAAAAATCAGCTGTTCCCTACATTTTGACGAGTTAGTCGATCATAAATGTAGGGAACAGCTGATTTTTTTTTCGCGATTTCAGGTTTGGTCCCATAGTAAAAGTTGTTCATAATGATGAGTACAATGACCTCTTAAGAGGTTGCTGGTGTTTTACAAATAACCCTGTATTTTGATTTCTGAAAAACCTTCGATTGAGTTGACAACGATATACTCTTGATGAACCTGGGGACCGTAGGTTTCTCGTACTGATTTCTCAGCTTCTTTTCCAACTATCCGCAGGATCGCAAGCAGTTTTTTAGATATGGATACTTTGAGTCTAAGCTTCACAACACTCGCTCGGGCGTGAGCCAAGAACTCGTGTTGGGGCCACCTCTGTTTTGGATCATGATTAATAACTTGATAACAAGGGTTCGATTTGCGAAATGCCTGCTACATATTGCCAACGACATAAAACTTTAATTGGTGATATACCGTTTTAATTAACTGTTAATAAATGACTGGGACAACAATATATATGACTCGGTCCATAGGACAATCGGACAATAATGACCAGACATTATGACAATAGAAAGTTCTTTTAGTAATTTTCAATTAAGGTTTAAGTCGTTGTGGGGAATAATTTAATGTTATAGACTCTTTCAGCGTATACTGAGACGACAGTTTCTACCAAACAATATAAGCCGCTTAAAGCAAAGTTTTATCGAGTAAAGATACTTCAGGCCTCCGTAGGAAGTCGCAATTTGTCTAAATGTCTAGTGCTAATGTTCCATGCACCCAACTTGAATAATAAACTGATATGAAATATTCATACTTACGCTTCGTTTTAGTATGCTGAGGAACCTTTATTAGATCTTGGTTGCAGTAGTTTCTCGAATAGCTTTACGAAGTCTTTGATTTTATAATATTTGCCAATAATTTATCAGCAAATATTATAAAGTTTCACCGACATCATCTAGTTTGTAAAAACGATTGGTGTAAAAGTATTTTTGTTGTATCATCATCTGCCTAGCCTATTTCAAACTCTGTTGGGGTCGGCTTCCAGTCTAACCGGACGTAGCTGAATACCAGTATTTTACATGGAGCGACTGCCTATCTGACCTCCACAACCCAGTTAGTACTGGGTAATACAATACCTCTTAGTAAGACTGGTTGTCAGACTTTTTCGAACAATGACTACCTGTAACGGCTGTCAAAGATCTACAAATGACAGTAGGGACCAACGGCTTAACGTGCTTTCCGAGGCACGGAGGAAACTCGGTATGTAATGGGTGGTCACCCATCCACAGACCAACCTACAAGCACGGCTTAATCTAAAGATCGATCTGAGCGGCTGTTATTATTTTTGAAGTTGAAGTTAGGTTGCCGTTTAAGTCAATATTTCAAAGATTGACTGCCTTATTGACCCTTTTAAGTTTTCTAGATATTTATTTCCTCAATTTTTAATTAAATGTATCAGGAAATGAATACCTACACAACACTTGAACAGTGTTTTGTTCCGACTAACTAAAGGGACATTACTGACCTATTGCATATTCATTTCTGGCTGATATGAATCGTCTTAAAACTAACATTTCAGCCAGTATTGTTGGCTTTTTGCCTACTTTCGCTTTCTTTGTAAGTAGCTGTCTTATCTTGGGACTTTCCAACATTATAAGGATGAAATATGGGAGTGTAGTTCGAAGCTGTCAATTGTTGAGAGAGCTGGAGAGGGGCTCGTGGCTAAGTAATAGCAGCCGCACGCTCGATCGATCAAGTTAAGTTACGCTTGCCGCGGTCAGTCCGAGGGTGGATGACCATCTTAACATACCGAAACTCCTCTGTGCCTCGGAAAGCACGTTAAGCCGTCAGTCGCGGCTGTCATTCTTGGATCTTTGACAGTCATCTGAAACCCGATAGCCTGTAAGTAACTGGGTTGTGGAGATCAAATATGCAGTTGCTCCATGTAAAATACTGGTATTCAATTGCATCCGGTTAGACTGGAAGCTGGCCCCAACATAGTTGGGAAAAGGCTAGGCAGATTAATTGATTGTTGAAAGAGCAACAAAAATAATATTTTATTACCCTTTTTTCTGGTAAATCAATCACACATTATGGCTGCTTCACACTCGGCGCAAAATTGTGCTGAGCCGACCCGAAGATAATTCAACGGTGATAGAATATGAACTCAGTTTGCCGAAGGTGAATTCTTTCGGCTTTGTTGTTCTACAAATTGACGACTCGAATATGCCGAAACAAACGTCAATTACTCCAAATTTTGACAAAGACAGCTATTTCAATCGACAACGATCAGAAAGCAAGGAACGTTTCCATAAAGCATTGTACTTACAAGAATGAACACTTGTAATCAAGGTAAGAGCTTTATATCACGTCGTCAATCACAGTCGCTGTCTGTTATGGGTGGCAGTGGAAGGAAACACTCACCCACACGTCCCACACGTCCCACACGCCCAGTGCCCGTCGATCGATCTGACACAAATATTGATAAAAACGGTCAGGTGAGTGGGTTTACTTTGCTCTAGTAAAAGGAAGACAGAAGACTCACTACTGGCTGTCTTTTGGAAGCGCCAGGGTATCCTATTTCAATCAATGGGATCATATGAATTTAGAGGGATGTATTGATGAATGATTTTTACTCTGTAAAGCCATGTTACGGTCGTGAATCAAAATCAAAGCATTTATTTCAAGTAGGCCAGTTACAGGCACTTTTGAATTGTCGAAACAAAGACAACAATGAAATGTAGCTACAGTCTCAGTCACAAGGCATAAAACTGTGAAAGTACTGTAGTTGCCCATTCCCTAATGTAGATCTCTATGTAGAAGAACGGGCAAGAAACTCCATGGACACTCTTTTAAATCAGAATATTTTACAAAACCTTGGTTACATTATTCATGTTGAGATGGTACATTATGTGAGAGCGATGTAGCAAGATGTGCAAGATAAAAGTGTCCATAGTAAAAACAAAGAAAAGAACAATTCAAAAATAGGTATATAATCATACTTTAATCAACATACAACCTGACACTGACCTGCAAATTGTAAAAAAACGTATCAAATATTTGAATTTCGCGGGCTAGCTTAGTGTTTCTTCCTTGATCGTAGACTATAGATTTTCCCAATTGACTGAATCTTACTTACTGTCTTCATCTTCGTCTCTATAAATAAAAATACAAATACACCGCTTCGTTCTGATGACGCTTCGACGGTTTTGAAACTATATAATACGATTCGTGACTGCCTCGTTGGCCTAGAGATTGCGAGCAAGTCTGCTGAGCATGAGGTCTTGGGTTCGATTCCCAGGTCTGGAAAAGTGTTAGTGGGTTTTTCCATTAGCAATTTCTCAGTAGCAAAGGTATACGAATTATTGATGACTAGCTTCTGCCCGCGGCTTCACTCGCGTTAATTTAAAATTTGACAATCAAATCTATTATCATAAGAACGTTATTGTTGTTTTCCTCGGGAACAGTACTTTTTTCAGGATAAACGGTACCCTATGTCCGTTTCCGTACACCTGAAAACGTATTTGCAAAATTTCAGGATGATCGGTTTAGTGGTTTAGGCGTGAAAATGTAACACACAAACTTACTTTTGCATTTATAATATTAAGTAAGGATAAGGATTAGTTAGGATGAATAAACGACATTGGTTGGTAGCGTTTGAAGCAGGAGGCGATGCAGTTTCATATCTGCACCCTGTAGCCATTTCGTCGAAATATACCCCAGTTTATTCAATTTGCGTATGATTATTCCCTCTTGGACAGTGACGTCAGTGACGTCCTGGTAGATCACGGAACATTTGATGACTGCCATTAATCATTATAGATATTCATGTATAGCGGACATTCTGTATGTATCTCTTGTGTGGTAACACGTTCATAGTTATATCACGGTGGACTCTGAGCATTTGTTTTGCTTCAGTTTGGAGTTTGTTGACACTTCCCGCTGGTTCCTATCGATCTGGACGTACTAGGTGTAGCTCAGTAACAACTTCATATTATCGAACGACAAGATTAATGTTTGTGAACTTGTCCATGTATTTACTCATGATTGATTGTCGATGTGAGTTATAACAGACTTACAAGTAATAGACTATAAGGAGGAAGATGAGAAGGGAAAATCGCTGGAAGAATTCAAACTGATCCCTTCCTGTAGAGAACATGGTCGAGATTCGAATCCAAGCAGGCAATTTTCAAATCATTAGGTACAAATCAAGGCAAATCGCGACGGAAAATATACAAACAAGAAACAAACAACAACCAAACAAACTAAAAACAAACAAGAATAAAAGAACAAACAAACAAACAAACAAACAAAGCAAAACAAACAAACACAAACAAACAAACAGCAAACAAACAAACAAACAACAAAACAAACAAACAAACAGCAAACAAACAAACAAACAACAAAACAAACAAACAAACAAACTAGAATAAAAAAATCGAAGATGACCTCTTTTAATGCGTACTGCTCGTGGATTATGGGTCATTGCCTCTCACAGCGTGGAGGCTTGTGTCCCAGCGTTGGGAATGTTGAAATACAAGGTGTAAACAGATCCTGCCCGAAGCCGTCAATCAAGCACTCTGTATGTACATCAAACTAAGTAACTCAATGCAAAAATTATTACTGGGAAACGACTTTTTTTTGGCATGTAAAATCATGGTTTACGGTAGAACTCAATGTAATGCACTCAAAACAATGTGCTGATGGATGCATTGAATAGTACAGGGGGGTATTCAAAGTAAAACTATAACATTACAAACTATGAGAAAAAGTTGGAATCAAACTCAAAGCATTTATTTCAATTAGACCATTACAGGCACTTTTGAAAGTCAAAAACAAAAAAGCTAAGCTACAGTCACAGTCACAAGGCATAATAACTTGCGAAAGTATTGTAGTTGCACCTGAATGTTGACCTCTAATAAATTCGTAACTAGAAGGTATGGTCCCAGGTATGGTCTAGAACAAAAAAAATGATCGCTATGACGGGGAGATTAATAAGTGCCGTTTGGCTTTGTTAAGGGTATTTTTACACCCATAGTTATACTGACCACTTTTGTGTGTAGCTAGTAGATGCCTAACCACATTTATTTATTTATTTATTCATCAACAAATTTATATTTTGTCGAACAGTGGTTTTAACAATAAATGTAACACAAAAATTAAATAATCATCATATAGCCAGCAAAAAACAAACACTACATTCCACATTGGTTCCAACATTACATAAACAGTCACTGCCCTGTGAAAAAATCCTTTTAGTAAAAGTTTAACACACTGGTTCTGGCATACAATAAAGGGCATTCCATCCAACTTTCTATTATTAAGAAACCTCAATACAACCCCAACCCCATTGTAAGACTTTATGGAAATACTTGAATTTGTGGACTTAACTTCGTCGGAACTGCCCTTTACAATCGACGTCTTATGTATCAACTTTTAGTATACGAGTAAGTTGTAAAGGTCGACTGAGGTCAATCGACACTGCCGTTAGTGCGCAATAATGTTACCGCTCACAGGATATTTCAATATTGTGGGTAACTTTTATGTATGTACAAGTTTGTTGGCGGTTAGGAAAGTGACTTAACGTTGTTGATGTTACTACTTTCTGGCGCAAAATGTTGGATGGTGAGTAATGGGCTAGCTCGCCGTCCGTCCGTCTTATGACGACAGGCCGTGTCGACGGCGCGTTCGTGTTCCACGCGCGCCTCAAAAAGATGTCAGCAAACAGGAGAGGCCCGCAAGGGCCGATGCCTGCCAGGGCTGCGGGGCTGTTCGAAAGAGATACCGCGGCCCTGGAACACAAAGGGCAAAAGAAGGAACATGGATGGGTTTCAGTCAGTAAAAGTCTGACACTCCCTTCCGCTCCGCCCAGAGCGGGAGCGGTCGGGAGCCATCCTAATAAAAATAAAAATAAAAATTGCGCAAAATGTTATATTTTTATACATAATTTTAAAGATTTTTCAAGGGTTAATCTTTAACAGTCGTTAGAGGTAGTCAGAAGGCCTGAAGTATGATAACCAGGTTTGTCAAGGGGTGTTGTGTTACTAAGTTTCAGGGTTGTGGAGGTCAGATAGGCAGTCACTCCATATCAATGTATCAGCTTCATCTTGTTGGACTGGAAACTGACCCATACAAAGTTGGGAAAAGGCCAGGCTGATAATAATATTATAGGGTGCTTTTCACTTCCCAGTTTAAGATAATAGTGCACCTCTTGTAAACATAGTAGGTAGGCTGGTATATAAGTTTAGATAATCAAGAAATTTTAATGATAAAGATTGTATCGATTTAGACTTGATATCGACGTAACTAAACGTCTTATTGATCGGTGGCCCACTTACCTTTGCCCCATGTCAAGGTTTCATCAAATAGGTACCTACAAAATGTATTACATAATATTGTCATGTCACGTGATATTATTATCTTTTCCTACTAATATTAAAAATACGAAAGTTTGTGAGGATGGATGGATGTTCGTTACTCTTTCACGCAAAAACTACAGATCAGATTTTGATGAAATTTGGCAAACAGATAGTTTAAACTGGATTAACACAAAGGATACGTTTTATCTCGATAATACGATCCCGTAGAACAATTACTGAACTCCACGTGGGCGAAGCCGCGGGCATAAGCTAGTGTTGTATACACTGAAGAAACACTAGCTTTCTCTAAGAGGTTTTTTAATCTCAATGTTCCAAATTGTAGTTTCTATTTATAAGAAAATATTTGGAAAATGGTAACAACCAAGACATTTTAAATAAATAATAGCAATAACATAGTAAACTAATTGCAATAAACAAATGGTTTACGTCGGTAAAACTGTAGGTATATATGTATAGTATCTAATAATGTGACAAATCAAACAAAAATGTGTAGAAACAAAATAATGTATTCATATTCTGGTATACTTACATAAAGACCTGCAATGTCTATACATTTCTGTACATATTTTAACCCCGAACGAAGACACTTCCTATTATGTGGAGCAGCCTTGAACCCCGACGTTCAGAACGATATCCACAAAGCGTGGGTGATATGATACCTGTACATCAATATTCTGTGTAGGTATTAAGTTCATGTTGTTTGTTTTTCAAAGGTCGAGCGAAGTTTGTAATGTACACGAAACTATGGCTTCATGAATGTTGTTAGGCCCTGTAAGGATTCGTTTATTTTTGGTAATAATTTGAGATTTCAATCTAAGATTTTGGAAGAATACGTAACGTATTATAATTTACCACATATAGTTTACAAAGTTTTCTTTGGTCTTTTCTGATACGAAAATGAGATTAGTCTAACAACTTAATTGTCGTCCAATGGCTTTTTCAAACCAGTTTCTTTAGGCCTTCCAAAAAGATAAAAAATTCACGGTCCAGAAGACTGTTCTCGCTAAGTCGCTATGATTAAAACATAATAAAGAAGCGATTTTCTATTGAAACTTTATCACATAAAACAAATGAATTTTTACTACATTCTGCTGAAGAATTTCATGAATGAATTTCTTTACCAAGCTGAATAAACATGAGAAGTTTTCCAAACTGTGATGCAGTTCAAGAAAATTTCGTTTGAAAGGTATTTTCAAATGCGGCAACACTGCTTGCTCTCACGGAGTTGGCGCACAATGCAATAAGTGTGAGTCAGTTTGTGATTCACCGGGTTCAAAGCTCATATTGTGTGTACGTGGACTTTGACATATTACTGTGGGTATTTGAGTAAGACATTTTGTGTGAGGTTTATTTGACTATGGTTGGGTATAAAAGTAGAAGAAATTCGTGGCTAAATAATAACAGCCGCACAGGTTAAGCCGCACTTGCCAAGGTCGGGCCGTGGATGGATCCATTACATTCCGAGTTTCCTCCGCTGTCATTTGCAGATCTTTGACAGTCGTTACTGGCCCAAGTCAATAAGTCTTGTCAAGTAATTTATCAATATTTTGAGAATACCGTCCCTGCCTCTACTCTGTAAGTAGGGTATATATTTGGTCACAGATACAACAAATTGTATTTACTTATACGGCAGCAGGTACTGTTTTTATCAACGTGACGTTTACGCAAATAACGATGTTATATTTTTTGTTCGTAAATATTTATTCGTTGAAACTACATATTTCAACATTACACGTTTTATTTATAAAACTGGTACGCACGTTTGCCTTTGATGCACAAATAAACTAAATCACCAACAGTTTGAACGCCCGTATGAATCCATCACTGAATAAAAAAAAAATGCAATATCACACAAGTAGATAAAAAATTATTATACCAAGGTACATCAATAACTCTGTTCATAAAATAAAATAAAATCGATAAATATCAAAATAATAATGATATTAATGAAGTTTCTTCCTTTTTCAGATACCTAATCGGAGCAGAGAGGCCATGTAAGTCATATGTACATTCTTTTTTTTAAACGTTATGAAAATTGGAACATAACAGGCTCATAATATTATAATAAAAATAATCTCGCATGTTGGAGTTCATAGGTCGTCAGCGCAAAAAAAAACAAGAATACCTAAGCATTTGAAATAGATAGGTTTAAGCTCTTGAGTTAATCTCTCACATGGTACACCATAGGTGCATTTGAGAAAACGTTCCAAATGTCAAGTGAACACCATGGGTGCATAAGAACTGTCACGCAGACGGTCGCTCATTGAACGTTAGTATTTAATGTTTATTTGCAAAGTAACACGATTTGGTTGTATCATTCGGCTAATTGAGTCATACTTGACCGGTTTTAATAACATCATAGTGGAAACACCGCTAAAACGAACGAAAAAATATTAAAACAAAATGCATCTGTTGTTGTGTGACGCTGCGACGCCATACTTAGTACACAACACAGTCAAAACTAGATGAAAACTTTGTCAAAATGTGAACATATCACATAATTGCGGTAAAAGGTTAGTTTTAATTGCTTAATGCATGTTTTAACTAGTTACGTAAACTCATAGCAAACGAACACGAAGCCAAAAGGTATTAGATATATATACCGTGTTTATAGCCTTTTATTGACGAATGCTCCCGTTTTCCAAAACAGGGTTTAAAGAAAGGAAGCATAATCGGCTTATAATGTTCCCACAATAGCCGCCTCTCTCATAACCCACCATGCTGACGCAGTTAAAGAATATGCTATTTTAAACACCTAACCATTCATTAGGCTACATAAGTATCATCATTCTATTTTAAAAACTCACGTCCCATTATTTCTGAGATGCATAACATTTTATTCTTAGAAAACATATTTACGAACAAGAGCCGGAGAGGAGAGTACACGTGCGAGTTTCTGCGCACAATAAACTGTCAGGTTATTGAGGCGTGCCTTATGTTACACATCTCTGGAACGAGCGAGGCGGAAAAAATAACATGTAGTATGAATTTTGTTAGCGTAGTCTGCTTAGGAGTATTTTAAGAGAGTATTTTTATAAAGTAGAAGATTTTCGTCTTTTTTGACGTTGTTAGGTAAATTTTAAGAAAATAGAATTTGACAAATCCTAACTGGCTTACCAAATTCTATTTTCTTTAGGTATCGTCAAAGTTAACTAAGAGATTGCGTCATGCAGTAGTAATAGCGCCCAATTAAGGTAAAATTCCGTATACATTTGAATCGGGGAAACAATCGAATCAATCTGCCACATTATCTCCGGGTGTTCTCGTCTGGCTAAAACAACCTTGTAGCCAGGATTATCCATCAGCAACTTGCTTAAAATACAACCTTGTGGAATCGGAAGTTCCGTACTATAGGTATGTGCCCGACCCAGTTCTCGAAAATGGCAATATCATATTGTACTGGGATCAATCCAACATCACTGACAGTACTATTGTAGCCAATAAGCCTGACATAGTGGTGGTGTATCGATCAGAGCGGCGCGCAATGATTTTGAAATAACGGTCCCGCATGACGAGAACCTCGTGAAAGCCGAGAAAGATAAGCAAATCAAGTATCTTGACTTGGCTCGCGAGGTTGTCGACATGTGTGATGTGTGTGGTGTCGTATTTTTAGGAGGTTCCTCTCTCTGGATCCCTGACCACCGCTAGCTTGGACCCTGTTCCCGATACCGGTGGGCGACAATTTTTTATATTTTTAAATGTTTTTTTTAAATATTTTTTTAATAATATTTAAAAATGTATCAAAGGACCATGGGGGATTTCGTATGAACCCCGCCCCCACCCTACAACAGTCATGGGATACGTGTCAATATGTTCATTGGGACCCAGAAAAGCCTAAAGTACCAGTATTATTTGCAAAACTATTGGGTTTATTTATAAAAAAGAAAATACTTTTCGCCAAAAATGTATTGTTTTTAAACAAAAAACATATTTTCCACAAACAAAGCATATTAATGTCACGTAAAAAATACTTCTATATAAAACGATTCTATATAAAAAATACTTGATTCTTAAACTGACAATGATTGAGTAATAATAAAAAATGACAGCCAGAAGCATGTCAAACGATACACTACTAGCTTAAGTTAAGCTTTGATTTATACTGCGTGCCATACAAAACACGGCTAGTCCAAAGAGTCAAGCTTGACGTGCTCTTGACTGTACTAACAGTTACATTTAGTCGTCTATGAAAATATTATCAAGCATCTGTGCTGGTGCATTAAAGTCAATATGACGCCCTAACCCCAAATAACATACAATAGATATTATATGGGCACAACTTCCCACAGTGCGATTGCCGGTAAGGCAAGAGCAGTACCAATAAGCAATAGCGTGTCTGCTTTCCAAATCCCAGTCTAATAAAATATAACTATAATAAATACGTGAACGGACATGGCGCGACTGAATCCGTACTCTGACTAGCCAAACATTATTTAGTAGGATATTGCATCGCGGTAAATCGTTTAACTCGTTATCACGGTATAATTCGACCATATTATAAAGCCCATTGCGAAGGTGCTCAGCGCAGTAAGACTTGGCAAGCTTAATATGATAGCTCCCTAGCGCGAAAAGAAACACTTCTTCTTCAGAAAAACGTGGGAAGTCTTCGAAGTTAGGAAGATTTGCTTGCATGGCTTCAAAAAGCACTCTCTGTCTATTAAGATTTTTCATATGCACATAATCATGCAAAAGATTGGGCATGTTAATTCTAGAATGAATTATATTTATGATCTCGGCAGTAAGTCTGTTATCAACAGCGACGCGAATAATAATTGTGCCAAAAAGTTCTTAAAATCAAGGTCCTATAGCGTGCAAAGGTCTATCGCAATGATATTCTCACAGTCCGGTATACAAGCAAGGGTCATTGTGCGTCGTAAACAAGCCAATAATGATAACCACGATAGTAGCAATCAAAAATAATGAACGAGTGATGACTTCGACAATCTAAGAAATCGGTTTCTTAAAAGTAAAAAAAAAAAAACAATATAAAAAATGTAAAAAAACAATATGTTATAAAACCTAAACCGTATTTGAAGGACGTCGCCATAGTAAAAAATGATCTATCCTACTAGATGCTTCAAATGAGACTTATTTCAAATCTGTTGGATGGTGGGGACGTTTCTTCCCATCATCCTTTGTACAAAGACGAATAGAGGAAATGATGATGGTTCCTCTAACTGGAGCCCTGACCACCGGCAGCCTGGACCTTGTTCCTGATGCCGATGAGCCATCTTTTTTTTATTTTAAATGTTTTATTTAGTTTTATTTTAAAAAATGTATCAAATAAAAAAAATCCCTACTTAATAATTATAAATGCGAAAGTAACTCTGTCTGTCTGTTACGCTTTCACGTCTAAACCACTGAACTAATTTTTAATGAAATTTGGTACAGAGATAGAGTTGACCTTGAGAAAGAACATAGGATAGTTTTTATCCCGGACTTTTGAAGAGTTCTCTTGGAAACGCGATATAACCGAACTTGACGCGGGCGAAGCCGCGGGTGGAAAACTAGTGGTAAATAATGGAAAAATGATTGTTTCCTCAACATTTTGTTTTGCGTGTTTTTGCTTAGCATGTTACCTACCAGCAACGCCTGCCACAAATGATAGCGTGATGATTGACAGAGGGGAATGGATGAAAAAACGTGCTGTGCTGACCCCAAGTATGGGACAAGGGCAGGAAGACGATGCTACGAGCAACACTAACACCACGTCCTAACATTGTTTCCGCAAAACAAACATGTTGCTCAACTTTGTTTCCGGGGCTTCGTTATAACAAACTGTGATCAAAAATCCGTCTCCGAAAAACGATTATTGCAGAAGTTTTTATTTTGCGCACAGTAAACTATCGGGTTATTTTAAGAGGTATTTTTGGCAAGTACGAGAGATTTTTTTCTTAATATACGGTGTTCAATTTTGTGCGATTTTTGCCCAAAAATTAAGATTTTTTTATAATAGGTATATAAAATAGAAATTTTGTTTTCTTTTGGTTTCAAGTTAAAGGGCGGTTTCAAGTCCATACTTTCCAACGAACACACTTGGGTGTTCGTTTACTCGCACTAAAACACTAATGACGTATAAAAACTGACGTTATATGCTAAACGCTGTTTAGGCCAATTTGTGTTTGTTTAGCGCTACTGCTGAGAGGTCCTGGGTTCGATTCCCAGGTCGGGCAGAGTGTTATTGTGTTTTTCTATCGCGTTTTTCAAACCTGGATTTGTGCCCGTTTAATGTCAATACTAGGCTCGCCTCTTAATTCATGGGACTAAAACATAACTCGCGAATTGGAGTGTACCATCCATGTTCCTTCAAAGGCGTGAGTTATGTTATGCAATGTGTTTTCTTGTACTGCCGTCTGTAAAAGCTGCTGGGGTGGTGTTAAGCTTTATGGTATCAATACCGTTATAAAACGAAGAACCGGCAACGTCTATATAATATTGCGATTGACACTTATGGCCCGCCATACGCCTTGCGATCAATCGACTTTTTATGTGCTTATGTCATGACACCGATCTATTTTATGTTGCGCACGGTAAATTGGATGGGGAATGGCACACTTCATTGTTTTTAATCATCATAATTGGGATTGGATCTTTAAATGCAACATTGCAGGAGTGAAAACTGTTCGGTTCGTTTATGTGACAGTTCGGTTGCTGCAGTGGCCGAGTGACTGGCTGCTGCGCTGCGTGTCAAGGGTTCAATTCTCGCACGGAACAAATACTTGTATGGCCTGACATGACCGACAAATACTTGTATGGCCTGACTTGTACGGTCATGGTTTACAACGGGGCTGGTGAAGCAAAAAAAAGCTATGGCGGCTTAGAAGTTCCGCTCTGGGACACCTGCTGCCATGGCCCATCTGGAAGACCTTAAACCGATTGCAAAGCCAGGTGGGCCGCTGCAGATACCACCTGGTCCGGTGAGGGTATTCCGATGAAGCCATGTGTGACTGCGGTGCCTCAACGCAAACTATGGCTCGCCTCCTGTCCTACACTATGTGTGGTTCCACGTGCACTTTGAGGGACCTGTCCGAGGCCACCACCAACGCCGTCGAGGTGGCATAGTTCTGGTAAAAACTAATTTAATTTAAAAAAAGGGAAATCATCGACAAGACGAAGAAGAAGAACCGGTAGTTGTTCCTTGTTAGGCTGTTTGTATATGTGAGTTTAAATGTTTGTAAACGCACCTACGATACAGGAGAAATTAAAAGTTTTATTTAAAAAAAAAATGCAATGAACATTTAATGCGCCTGGGGATAAACCAATAAAACTATTTTTGAATAAGCTTATGGAAGCTTTTTAAACAACATTGTTTCTAGCTTCACTTCCACGAAAAAGCTTACAAAATAAATATTTAAGTAAGCTTGAGACGCTGAAGATTCAGTCAAACGTATCCTATTTTATTAATAAGTGGACAGTAATAGTCCAATAGTCAAAGAATCAAGTCATTTCAAATTAGACTAATAATCAGCACTTTTTGAATGTTAAAGTTTAGAAGAGACAGTCCCCCAAAACGCCCTCCCTTCGACACTTGCTAGTGTTTTATCTGGGGAGAATAAGTGGCGGAACAAACTCCCCATCAATACATCTGTCTATTAGGTTAGAGGAACCAGATTCTATATGTGCAATACAATAGTGTGTAAGTTAATATTTACGAAGAATCCAATAAAATTAAAAATATACTGAAGCAGAAATAAAACCTCTAGGCATAAAGGGCATAATTATATCTAGCAACTTTTGATCAGTCGTTCATTTGATGTCACATACATTGGGATTTTAAAAATTTTCTAAATAAATCATTTGATCATTTAAATTTTGTTATTTCGTTTATTGTTCTTTTGAAATTTGCTCGAGAAAGTTTTGATTTTCTAATATGCAAACTTTTAATATCATTATGCGTAAATAAATTTATGCTTTAGGATATTATGCATAAAAAAGTTATGCTTTAGAACTTTATGCTTTAGAATATTATGCTTCATCATTATTATGGTTAGAGAAATTATGCTTAAAAAAATTATGCGTAAGCTGTTATGCGTAATTATATTATGCGAAAATATAATTATGCCAAACAAAATTATGCTAAGTTATATTAGGTCTTAAAATTTTATGCAAATGGATAGGGAACCCTTTTTCTAGGACAAAAAGTCAGAAAAAAGACAAAGAAAAAAAAAATTATCCAGAAATTAAGAATCTTAATCGCAAAGCTTGTTAATTATAAAATAAGATTCTATTTTTAAACTGTAATAAAACTAACTGGCTTCATGACACGGCACTCTGTGTGTCAAGATTCTTTATTCCATCTCCAACGGGAAATAAATTAGATTTTCTAGAATAAAACCTATTCGTTCACGAACTTTGATGGAGAGAATTCCTATGAAATTAGTTTTTAGATAGCATAAATAGTTGAGGTTCTACTTTGATCTAGTTATTACTAAAATGGATTTATATTGAGAAAAATTCACCTGTATACATACCAACATACATATTATTATCGTACAAACATATTTTTGTTGAAACTTAAAACTCATGAAGCTCGTGGTTAAATAATAACAGTCGTTCGGGTCGATCTTAAGTTTAAGCCGCGCTTGCCTAGGTTGGTCCGTGGATGGGTGACCACCCATTATCTACCGAGTTTCCTCCGTGATTCGGAAGGCACACTAAGCCGTTGGTTCGAGCTGTCGTTACAGTTAGTCAGTGGCCCTAAAGTCTGACAAAGAGGTATCGATTACCCGCAGTACTAATTGGGTTGTGGAGGTCAGATAGGCAGTCGCTCCATGTAGAATACTGGTGTTCAGCTGTATCCGGTTAGACTGGAAGCCGACCCCAACTAACTGGGAAAAGGCTAGGCTGATGATGAAACAGAAACTTAAAACTATGCTAGTAAGACTTCACTTGTGCGTTACGTCACTCTAGGTTCTCAACGTAATTCAGCAATGACAGTAGTTCCACAGTACCATAATTACCTGATATACAACACGATCACTGATTAATACCGATGTAGACTGAATTTCTCTAATAGCGATACGTGATCGCAATCAAGTAAACACATTAATGGTATTGGCTTCATAGATTGGCTGGTAACATGGGAATGTGACACTCACACCAACTCGGTCATTATTTTATCGTATTGTGTGAATTCTGGAAAAGAAAACAGGTTTTTTACAATTTTCCAAGACCTTACCCGTAATGGAAAAATTTAATAACACTTTACCCAAACTGGGCATCCAACCGGGAACCTCAGTTAAACTTGCCGAACGAAAATTTTCAAAAAATCAACAAAATGTTGTTATAGTAACGCAAGTAATGACTTGCGTTACTATATTATATTACATTGCGTTATTAACATTGGCGAGTATACCAATCTGGCAAACATATCGAGCAATGTACTCACGGTTTCTTAACAAAATCCTTCATATTGTGATAGAATACACCATTGAATTGGTGGTCGAATTAATTTAAAAGAAAATTTCAAATTAATGGATTCTTATGAAATGTAATAAATCACATCCCTGCATATTTCATTAACCCGAAAGAACACCTGCCGCCCGGATACGAACTGCAGTGGCCAATCTGGAAATCTATTAACAGATTCCGGTCCAGGTTGACCGCTGTAAATATAATCTGGCCAAATGGGGTATCCTCGACCGATCCCAAATATATTGGCAGTGTGGAGCCCCTCTGCAGGATATGCTCCACTACCTGCCCTGCCCATCCTGCACAACCACTTGCACCTATCAGGATTTAATCGAAGCAAATGTTAGAGCTGTGCAGGTGACTACATACTGGTCTAATAGAATTTGAGTTTGGAGACGTAAAGAAGAAGAATGCAATAAATAAACTCTTACGTATCTTACTACAACTAACCAATTAATGTTTCTGGGCAAATGCATCTACGAACCACAGAATAAGTTATAATACAAAATGTTCCCGTAAAGCGTCGAAAACTGCCCTTAAACTAAGTAATAGACGGTATTACTTAACTTTTAAGGGGACTACTTTGACCAAGCTTCATGAAATTAAACAGCGGTTCGCTTTAAAATAAGTGTTTCAGTTTAACATTTATATGTAGACATTGTAAAATTATGTACGCGTTTAAAATTGATGCCTTTGTGTGTGTCTATTTATTCATTGGAACATTTTATTACTGTATATTAAATTCTAATCCTAACAAATATTATAAATGTGAAAGTAAGTTTGTTTGTTACATTTTCACGCCTAAACCACTGAACCGACCATCCTGAAAATTTGCATATACGATGTCAGGTGTACAGAAACAGACATAAGGTACGAGTACCTTTCCCGAAAACAACAATAACGTTCTTGTGATAATATATGGCGTCACGTGTCTTTCGAAACATGAAAAAAATTTGACAAGCAGAGAACAACCCGAATTGATTGTCAAATTTTAAATTAACGCGGTGAAGCCGCGGGCAAAAGCTAGTCTTATAGCATACTAAAGGTTTACGCAGCTGCTACGTCGTAGCACGTGCTACGGGTGCTACGGCGTAGCAACTGCGTACTTGTAACGCTTCTCGTGTTCAATATTTTATTATTACTTTGAACTTTTATTTTGGAATCAATTAGCTTTTCTTACTTGTCAAAAGAAAACAACATTCTATTGCTTGTTAATATAAATGAAAAGAACTGAAAATGTAATCAATTTCCAGTTTATATAATTCCAAAATTCAAATTGATATCTGACCTCCACTTAGTAATGAGAGGTAAGGATAAAAGCAATTTCAAGAGCCTCATTTGAAAACAAAATGTTGAATTTCTGGTCCCTTCGTTAATTAAATCAATGACTGATTGAATTTTGCGTAATTGCGTGAGATCTTCGTTATTATTTTAATTCCTTGAGAACGTTTCCTGAAGTCTCTAGTCTTTAGAACAGAAACAGATTTCGCATCCTATAGTGTTCCCACTGAAGAGACACAGGCATAACCCACATCACCATGAGGGTCCAGTTAGTGGATGTCATTTGTCTTCGATTTTTTTTTGTGACTTCAGCAAACTGTATCTAACACTGTAACACTGTAAGTTTATGAAATACCATCAGTCTCCTCTGCCCTAATAACAATATATTTGGTGGTAGCGCAGCATGTCTTCTTCTTCCATACATCTCTAATGACCCATCACCACAGAGGTAGAGGAAAGGGAATCTTTCCAACCAATCCAATATCATCGTTCTCGCAATCCAAATCCATTCATAATTGCTTCAGCTTTCCTATTTCGCCGCGCGGTCGTCGAGTTAATATCTCCTGAAGCTACCTGTGGAGCAGCGAAACACGTGTCGAGTATAGATTTGGGTGCAATGTAGAAAAATAATAAAAATAATTAGTATGCCTACCTGCTAATTATAATTGCTTTTCCCGCATGTGCATATTTTTGTAACATCCAGCCTCCAGGCTTGGATCTATTTTACGTTACATTACATTAATCTTCCGATTTCTATACCTAAAATAAATTCTCATTGTTCATAAATAAATTCTAAGAATAGAAAAAATAACAAGTTCGTTTCTGTAATTGGCTATGTTTAAATAAACTTATTGTGAAAATACCCCGAAGTAAGATCCCCGTTTTAGCCACAAGGTGAAAATAGAGTGTAGATAATAAAATTTTATGTTCTTAATAGCTGTCCGCGGGGCTGTAGACGTGGGTAAGCTGTTTTCTTTTAATAAAATATCTTCTAAATGTATATTCTTTTAATAAAATGTACTTTTAGAAGATGTGTTTTTGTGGATAAGACGTTATTTATTGGAGTGTCGTCCTTTTTTAGTCTATGTTTAATTTAAATTCGAAATTTCTTGAGATAGTTGTTTTAAATTAAACTTGGACAAGACTTAAGTGTTAAATTAACACAATATTCAATCAAAAAAATCATCATCTGCCTAGCCTTTTCTCAACTATGTTAGGGTCGGCTTCCAGTCTAACCGGATGCAGCTGAATACCAGTATTTTACATGGAGCGACTGCCTATCTAACCTCCACAACCCAGTTAGTATTGGGTAATACGAAACCCCTTGGTAGCACTGGTTGTTGTTCATTCAATTAAATACATTATTGTTGATAAATCGGTCAACGCCTATAATCGTTCGAAGAGTAAAAAAATGGAAGAAAAATTGTTTTATTGTAGCATAAACCTAGATATAAAGAAGTAAGCTCAAATTAGGAAACCTAACAGGCTATTGTAAGTTTATGGACTCTTAAAATGAATTCGCAAAGCTTAAAATGTATGCTGAAAATACTATATAGGGAATGGTTCCATCCACCAGTTACTCTTACCAAAAACCGAATCCTAATTGTCTAATCCAATTTACATAAAATTGAACAATTTAATTCCTCGCCAGTATCGTTTTAAACCCATCCCACGGGCCCCTAGCTGCGCCATTCCGGAGTGAATTTGCAATGTCTATTAGGTTACGAGCGCGAGACACGTGACAACGTCTCGGCCATTATCTAAATTGCATAAACGATGCTCCACCGAGCCACCGTGTGACCTTAGAAGTAGTGTTACGTTTTTTATTTATTTAAATTATTTTAAATGGTAAAAACATTTATAAAGAAATTTAGCAAAAAGCTTAATAATACTAATTATTTACTTTTTATTATTTACTGATATTCAGCTGTTGTAGGTACGTTAACAATAATTATCTCTAACTTTGTTTAAATTAATGGACCGCAAAACTCACTTGAAAAAAAACATCGTATTTGAAAACTGATAAGAAATGTATTGAACAAATGAATAATGAATTTTACCAAAAAAAATGGTTTTTTAAAGCACTGACTTGCTTATTTTTTAACTGATGGCTTCAGTTTGAAATAAAGAGGCCACCAAACCTTCTTTGAAAAGTATTGAGTTTCATAATACTGAATTATTCCATAAGTATTTTGTCAGCAGCCCTGAGTCTGAATTTTTGCTCGATTGATGGCATTAAGCTCGTCCCTTATCGTTATCACACATTACTGGCAAAAAGTGTACCTCGGCCTAATTCGGCTGTTTTTTTTTTTTTTTTTTTTTTTTATTTAAGATTTATCTACCGCAGACATGGTGGTCCGCGCCCTTGTTTGAAATTGTTTTCTTTTGTTTGCATGGTTTACTACTTAATATTACATTCGTGCTCCTACATTGGACACTTACATTATACTAAACTTATTAGAATAACTTAGAATCTACGTGAGTCCATCTTTTTTTTTTTATACTAATATACATGCTCATGCAAAAGTTTTTTTTTTTTTTTTTATATTTACTACATATACTACTTACAAGTTAGGGTTACTAAACTAAGGTTACACTACATTATTGTTAAGACAGGGCTAATAACTGCATGGCAATGTGAGCCGACCAGCTCCAACCGACAGCATCCGTTCACGGACATGACCTGCACATCCGCTTCGCTTAGCTCAACCATTTTTTAGGGAACTTAACGACCGGATGTGCAGCGCCACCATCGGCAAAGCTTTTTCGTGAGTATGACAGACTCACTCTGCCATGCAGTTTTACATAATCTGTGTTTTGATTAGACTGGGTTAGGGTTGTTCGGGTTTGGGTTGGGTTTTGGGGTTTGGATGGGGATTATCCTTTACGTGGGTCGACTGACCAGGGACTTCGCTAGCCTCCTCCCACTATGGTGTTGTGTGTGCGTAGTTTTTGTAGTGTGCTGTGTGTTTCTGACAGGTAAGGTTCTATTTCCTGGTCACCTTCAAAATAGACCGATAGCACTCCAAGGCTGAGCTGGCCCACCTTCAGCAAGACGGCAGAGATGTTCTCGGTCACAAGCTGGGGGTCGTGGATGACCTCCAGGTTGTTCCCGAAGACAACGATCGCCGCTTTTACTGGTTTTTGGCGGTTGAGGCCGCACTGGATGACTTGTGTGCCTGGGTTTTGTTTCATCACACCTGTTCTTCCTACATAGGGCTCTTGAACAAGTGCTGCTGAAACTCCCTTTGCCTGGGCCGCCATATGGAGTTCTTCTGTGGCCAGCTTGGAGCGCTGAAGATTTACTTGGATGAATTGTAATTTTGATTTCGGTCTTATTGTGTTTTGAAGAGTGACTTGTTGGCTGTTTGTGTTGTTGTATGTGTTTGTGTCTTGGTCGCCCTTAGCAATAGGAAACGCGCGATCTTGCTATACCATCCCATTTTTGGCGTTCCGGGCAGTCTTCGCTGAACGCTGTGTGTGCCAGGTCGCTGTCCGTCCTGTGTGCTACCTTGCAGTTGATGCAGGTGGGCAGTTTGCCGTCAGCCCGAGTGAGGCAGTCCCTACTGCTATGTGCTCCGCTGCAGTAGCTGCATACGTCTTTGCCGGCCTTGCATAAGGATCGATTGTGACCATATGCAAGGCACTTTGAGCACTGTACCAGCGGGGACTGGTCCTCAATCGAGCACCGCTTGATGCCCACGTGCACCTTCTGCACCTGCGTGTAGCACTTCCAGAGCTCCGGGGAGAGCTCCAGAACAGGGTGGCATTCATGGGGGTTTCTCGCGCGCTTTCTGTAGCGCACCCTTATGGTGTGTCCGTCCACAGCGACGTTCTGCAGAAGGTGTTTGTTCTGCGCCTGTAGGAGTTCGACTATTTCCCCGTCGCTGTAGCTGGACAGCACTCCTTTGATGCACACTAGAGGGTTCTGCGGTTTGGGTTCCTGGACCTTGAGCCCTCCGTTGGACTTAAACTGATCTCTGATCAGGTTCAGATCCGACTTGCTGGCGCACCTCAGAACCACTTTCTGGTTCCGCGCCTTCCGGACTGTGTCGACCCGGGCCCCGCTTGCTTTAAGGTCCAGGGCAGTCCTGATCCTCTCGATCACATTGTCTCCAGTGTGCTGGGGGTCCGTTGACGAGACGATCAGGGTATGGTTGGGTTGGATGAGTGGTTTCGGGGGCTTGGGTGTGCTGGCGACCTGGGCAAAGGTTTTGGGGCTTTGCTGTTGTGAAAGCGGCTTGTCCGCTTTGCCCAATTCCGCTACCCCTTTCTCAATGTTTTGGAGGGTCTTTTTTACCTCCCCGACTGCTAATTCCGCTTCCAGATTCAGCGCCAAGGGCGCCTGGATCGCGGGTAATTCGGCTGTTATAACCAGCGTCATGTTATAATGTAGTATTGAATCAGGTCACCCACTGATATCAATGGTAGAAGCAGAGAACACGAGAATAAGTCAACAACTTTCCCAAATATAAAGTAAAGAAATTTCTGATACGGGTATGTAGTTAGGATCTTTCCCCGCACGAACAGTTCCATAGTTTTGGATGAGATTCGTGAGTTGCCCTATATGTGTTTTACCTAATGCGGAGAAAGGTTTCCGAAAGGAGTTTGTAATGTTATATATTATGTTGTGTGTCAATGTGACATAACGTGATCATTCAAGTAAAAGGGTAGACGTGGGTGGCAATATTGAAGTTGGTTACATGTATTATAGTGTATTCGATTTTTGCACCTGTGACTTTTCTTTTTTAGGGTTACGTAGTCAAACAAGTAACCCTTATAGTTTCGCCATGTCCGTCTGTCTTTCTGTCTGTTTGCAGCTTAGCTTAAAGACTCTTAGTACTAGAAAGCTATAATTTGGCATGAATATACAAATTAGTTACGCCGAGAAAGTGGTTAAATAAAATCTCGAAATAGGACATTTTGACATAAGTGGGGAAACTTTGTTATTTGAGTCGGAATTAACACCCGAGCTACAGGCGAGGGTGTTCTGGAGCTGAGAACTGCAGTAACAAATCCCAACGCGTATCAAACGACGTTTTTCAATACACTTTCGAAAAAATAAAATATTAGGACGGAAAGTATTTTTGTCAGAAATTATTAGGAAACTATGATTTAATTTGCTTTTTTTCTGCGCTTTGCTTTCGCCAGGTTGAAGAAGAAGCAAAGGTATGATGCCGCTAAACAGCCTAATATGAAAAATAGATAATTAAAATATTTTTGAATTTAGAACACAAATAAATGTTAATAGGTTCATAAAAGTAAATAATTATTTTAATAATCATGTTTATCTATGATATTCTATGTATTTATAAACACAATATAAATACTCAAAAAATATTTACACCGTAAAGACGCATATTATCTCTTTACGAGATTTGAAAAAAAAAAACAATCACCACCGGCTATAGTAATTGAACCTATTTGGACTTAGTACAAGTATATCTGTGGAAATTTTTATTTTCGCACGTGTGCGGAAAAATATTAAAAATCCACGCGTGTGATATACATTGAATGTTGAACCCAATCATAGTGCGATAAGAATCAGTTTTCGAGAAAGTGTAAAGTATTTTTTTTATCCAGTACCAACACGTAAAGTGGGGATTTTTTTTCTCCCGATATACCGACCCCATGGTGTGGGATGATTTTGGATAGGTCTTTAAAAAATATTGTGACTTTGCTCAATTAATTTTTTGATTAAGGAATTTTTTGATTTAGAATTGTTTTAGTCATCTGAAACATGATAGATCAGTGGCCAGTCGCTGTATAAATATATTTGTCTGATAGATCTTGAGATCAAAGTAATATAACACACACACTCGAAATCAAAGTAATATAACACACTTGTGACAGACTTGTGAATTGAATTTCCAGCCAATTAGAGTTTTTCATGGAAAACATTAAGCCTTTAGTGTGACAGATCCAGACTCCATGGCGGCTACTGTGAAATTACTAATACAAAAACCCAATAACATCATGCAGGACCTGGAAATCGAACCCAGGAAGTCATGGTCAGCATGCGCCCTTGCACATCATGCTTCATACAAATCCAGCGACAGGACTTCACGAGTATGAATATTTCCGCCTCACTCGTTGCCTCTCCCAACGGGCTGTTAACTGTTTCCCTTTTTAAATCCCAAATAAAAACATTCAAGAATAACCGATATGCCTCTGGCTGACATTCGAATCTTTACCTTATAAAGGTAAAAGCAAACAGGAAAAGTTACTTAACGAATACATTATTTATACAAAATGTTTGTTTACATCGGTACCTTTTTCCAAGGCTGCGATACATCGGCAATATATTTCGAAATTTATTTCCGCAGTACCAAGATTAAATTTCCTTTGCACCAAGCTGATGCACTATCTATTTCTGATATTTTACTTCAAACCGGATTATTATGCTGTTAATATGGACGATGCTTACGGTTTTCTATAATTATATTAGGTTCAATCAATATTTTCGTTGATGTTTTATTGGTAGAAAGGATAATTATTTTGCTCGGCTTTTAATTGGCTTCAGCCGCTGTTAACTAAAGTTATAATAGACAAAACTTGGGTTGAAGCCAGAAGAACTAACGGTTCTGTGATCTTCGTTCTGTTGTTCTGGCCTTGATAGAACTTTGTGGTTGTTCACTTATAGTCAAATTAAAAGTAAATGTTACCGGCCAAACCCGAATTCAGGCAAAACTAGTTTTTCCTTGGCTAAACATCACAAAAGGGCGATCATAGACTAGCCTGTCTTAATAGGTTAAGTTAGGTTGGAACTGTGACTAAACACGCGCGAGTCGAGCGAGCTAGCGGTTCCGAGGCACAGCAGTTAGCAAGTGCTGTATACTATATGGGTGCAGTGTAATTCCTTTGTTTGGGCTAGTGCATCATCATCTGTCTAACCTTTTCCCAACTATCTTGGGGTCGGCTTCCAGTCTAACCGGATGCATCTGAATACCAGTATTTTACGTAGAGCGACTGCCTATCTGACCTCCACAACCCAGTTAGTTCTGGATAATACGATACCCTTTTCTAAGACTGGTTGTCAAACTTTCGGGCCACTGACTACCTGTAACGACTGTCAAAGATCTACAAATAACAGGCTAGACCAACGGCTTAACGTGCTTTCTGAGGCACGGAGGAAACTCGGTATGTAATGGGTAGTCACCCATCCACGGACCAACCTAGGCAAACGCAGCTTAACCTAAAGATTGATCCGAGCGGCAGTTATTATTTAGCTACGTTTTGTTTGGGTTAGTTTATCCTGACACGATAAAGTAATCAGGTTTGGCCTAGGACAAACTAGTTTGGCCTGAAATCTGGTTTGTCCGGTAACAGTAAATAACGGATAAGAAACTCGAAGGTTGTCTTAACTTAAACGGAAATTAGGTTCAACCCACACTATCACAGTAACGGTCATTCTCTACCTAGTTTTTTCTCTACCATGTTGGAATCGGCTTCCATTCTAACCAGATGCAATTGAACTGTATTTAACATTTATCAACCTATATAATACACGATAATTACCCATTTTGTACTTGAACGAACAACAATATTGACACTTTCTTAATAATATTCAGAAATACGGAACGTGCTAGTACTTTTGACCCTAATGTAATTTTAATGTAACCTTAAACTGTTACGTTCACACAGTTACTGATATTTTAAACTATTTGTATGCAGTTGATGCATTATATAGGTATAATAATAGCTATGGTGGAACAATAGAAAGTTATATAACGTCTGACGTCAATCCTTCAATGAATAATTGAGTGATAACCTTCAGATTAACTCATTTCTAGCTCATTTTCGTAATTTGTTGGTCAGATTTTACTTGCTGAGGATCTCGTTGCTAACCAGCCGCGTGGGTCGATTTTCAAGGATTAGTAGCCGTTTTCAAGGTTGGTCTATGGATGGGTGATCATCCATTACATACCATGTTTCCTCCGTGCCTTGGAAAGCACGTTAAGCCGTTGGTCCCAGCTGTCATTTGTAGGTATTTGACAGTCGTTACAGGTAGTCAGTAGCCCAAAAGACTGACAACCAGTCTTACCAAGGGTTATCGTATTACCCAGTACCAACTGTGTTGTGGAGGTCAGATAGACAGTTGCTGCATGTAAAATAGTAGTATTCACCCCAACATAGTTGGTAAAAGGCTAGGCAGATGGTGATGAGTTTTAATCAGGCTTCATCATTTCAATGACTTGAAAAACATGTATCTGATGTTTCATAATACCCCATCATAGTGACGGCTTTTAAGACATGACTTGTTATCCATTTTGTTCACCTGTCTCCCTATTTTTTTGTTAATTTTATTTGCAACTACTCTTTACAACTTGTTTAATTAAGGTGGAAGCCCGCAAAATTCAAATTTTCTTGCGTCTATTGCAATTTGTCGGTGAGTGTCAGGCTATAAGTTGAACAAAATATGATTTGCGATCGTAACACGTATGTATTTACAGAATTATTATCATTAAAATCATCAATACAACCCTCTAAGTTCATATAGTCCGATTGAGTGACTATTTCATGAAAAAGTCATTTAATGGGATTCAATGAACTTAAAGGGTTGTATTGGCGATTTTAATAATTATGACTCAGTTAAGCCATATTTGTTACGGTCGCGAATCATATTTTAATCAGCATTTGACCTGACACTGACCTGCAAAATGCAACTAACGTAAGGAAATTTGAATATCGCGGGCTACCCTGGCGCACCTTAAGTGTAAACGATAAACGAAACTAGTAGAAGCAACATCTTCAATACTTGTTTATACCTTTGGGTACGCAAGGCTAGATGTATCGTGAATGATAGACAATTCCTATTGAGTTTGTTGTCTTATTTACACAGGCCTCCGAGAATTCCTGTAGAACTGGAAACCAAAAAGAAAACTGTCTTTGTTCGTAGGAGACAGGAGCTCCAGCTGTCCTCTGAACAAAGACCAATTTCCTAACAAAACAGTTTTCAAACCAGCTAATGTCATCGTAAACACGGCTCCTCTCTAATGGCACCAGTTACTCAACCGTGGACATTTATTTTCGGACTAATGGTAGGTTCGTAATGGCGGCATCATATCGATTGTTATTAGTTGCCGATACGCAATAAAACACGCCACAAAATCCAGAAGGTTAACTCCATATAACGAGCGAGAACTGGCGCCCGCACATGTAGAGGCGTACCAAACACGTTCAAGAGTGAAATCACATAAACAGGCATAGATCAGCATTTTCTTGCAGTTTTTTTTCTATCACTTATAATTGCAAATTACTAAAGTGAGAGGTCCAATAGCACGTTACACTGTACACGCTTCCGATGTGTATGAATGCGGATGGGTGCCACTGGACTTCTCGCTCCACCAAATGACGCCTTTACAAGACAGAGATACAATGCTAACAAAATCTTAATCTACTGTCATGAACCAACTGGTTGCTGGCGGTACAAGTGTTTAATTATGTTACGAGTCTTTGGTTTTAAAACCGCCAAAATTAAATAGAGATTTTCGTAATAGTATGGTTGTGAAGAACATTGCTTTTGAATCTTGCGTAGTTGTGATATGCTATTCGTGACTGTACGGCGATTTCGAACAAACGACAGTCGCGAGTGCGCTTGAACTCGCTGTACGTGAAGCGTGTGTGGATCCGACCTTCTGGACCTGTCTAGTTTGTGTCCACGCTATCTTTCTAGGGAAATAAATTCTTAAAAGGAACGGAAGCGCTTAGAATATTGACTTGGGTTTATGATGGTTATTTGGTAAAGTCTATATTTTTGATGTCGTGTCTCTGAGCTATTAGTAGTCTTCTTTGCTTTAAGAAGTCGGTCGTGGACTAATTTTGAGGAGCACGATTCGTTATTGCTTCCATAAGGTAGGTAAATGAGTATTTGGCCTTCCGTCAGGTTTTGGCGAAACTATTACTTATTTCTTAGAGTGGCAAATCTTGTACAGTTAAAAAATGGGTTTTTATTCATTGTCAAATTAATTATTAAGATTCGAATTAAAATACGAGTGTCCTTGAATGTAAGTCGGTGTAATTATTTGTTAATTACTGTTGGTTTGGAAACATTTTCTTAAATATTTAAAGGTAGACCGCGTTAACAATTATATTTTAATGATTTTATGGTAGGTAATTCATGCTCGAAATATAGTTTGTTTATTTAAATATATGAATAACAGTCCCATAGGTGAATTCTAACTTATGATGGCTTTTCACCTACAAAATTAAATATACTAACTCCTCAGGGCCTCAACTCTAAAGAGCAACTTCAATCTGGAAAAGGTAACTGGGGAAGACTGGATGCGGGAGACGTACACAAGAGGCCATGTCCAGCAGAAGTCTGCTATACGCCGAGTTGATTGGTAAAATATTAGATAAAAAACAATTGACTGCCGCGTTGGTCTAGTGGTAGACTGCTGAGCATGAGGTCCTGATTTCAATGCCCAGGTCGGGTAAATTTTTATTGGGTTTTACCATTAGGATTTTCGCAGTAACAGCCACAGTCTGGATTTGTGCCCGGTTGACGGCAATAGGCTCGCCCCCTATTACATGGGACTTTTAAACATAAGTGGCGATACCTATGTGCACTATTAAGTACACCTCTGCCCAACGCCTCGAGGATTACAAGCGTATTGTTATGTTATATAAAACAACTACGTTAAAACCTACCTACAGGTACCTTCGTCGTTTACCTATTGCTTAACTACTAAGAACATCAATAAGTTAAAACTCGATACCTTCGTTACGTCCAACTATTGATTATCCAGTTATGAGTTCTGTACAAGTCTAGACCGAGCTACATTACTTTCACCACTACTTCAGACAGTCCCAGCTGTGGAGTAAACGTAATTTATTACAATTTAACCAATTTGAACACACACGTCGGATCCGTTGCCAGCTGTGGAGTAAACGTAATTTATTACAATTTAACCAATTTGAACACACACGTCGGATCCGTTGCCAGCTGATTTCGTAAGTGGGTTATGTAATAGTTTGGTGTGTTATGTACTTAGATTGTGTAAGTGGCGTATTGGTTTCGCTTAATGTTATAGCTGTGGACACTGAGAAGATATACGGCTCAAGTCTCAATTCTATTCTCAGGAAATAGTCACACATTTGATGATATTTCGAGGTAGTAAAACAAGCAAATGTACAAAACCTTCGGCTGAGAAAATTAATATACGTTAGCGCTTAATTAAAATCATTATAAAACAATTAAAACCTTCGACGGACTGATAGAATGACTTAAGGTACCCCATTTATTTAATTCATTTCGTCAGATATTAGTTTTACGCTCCGTTGTTAAAACATAGAGGTTCAACTTATAACTATTATAATTATCCGTCTTTAACGCTGCAATGGAGTTTCATTGACTTATCTGTTACGCCAGGTTCAAATTCTTACTGTTAATATGTCAGGTGAGTACCTGACATATATTATGTAGTAGGTACAAGGTTCGAGTGAACTTGGTCATCCTTGACCGTAGGCGCTTAAAATCGTGATATGATATGAACAGACATCGAAATAACAATATAATAATCAATATCCAGATTTTACTTACTTCTTGAAATTTTGTCAAACTACTCGATCTCTAGTTATGAAGTAATAATAAATTATTATATTCAGTACAGTATTTTTAAAAGCTTTATAATATGTATTTTATTTAATCTTGCTCTCCTAACCTACCTACTTAGTACTTTATTTAGTACCCAATCACTTAGATTAAGCTACTTCTAATGTCACTCCTGGGAAATTAAATAAATTAAATTTTTTACTTATGACCTGACTTCACCTTAGTGAAATTAATGGGACCTTATTTAAAATTCTAGTACAGCAAGTGTCAATCAATTAACTCAAACTATCGCAGTCCACTGCTGTGCATAGGTGACTTCCACGCGGCACCACAACTGCCCTTCGCCTCCCGCACCCATTCTGACCAAGCCACCTTTGGTTTGTCTAGCTGGGGGGCGTCACACGGAACAATTATTGCCGATACAATACTTGATCTCCACTCCACGCCCCGTTTGCTCCTTCAAGTAAGTGTGAGCTTAAGTGATTGCAATCAGCCGTGCGAAAAAACTTGATCCTAGACGAAGTACGTCACACTTTACGAATCTATTTGATGAAGTTCTCGTAGTTTGAGAAAAGAAGGTTGTCAGTCAATGAAAATAACAAGCGCAAATAGTTCGATAGGTGCTTGACGAAGTATTTGATTCAATAAAGTGGATATTATTACTTGTCTAGACGCATTAATTGAAAAGAAAAGATTAATTTTGGGGGGCAACAGCCTCTACGACTGGTGATAACATTATAAACAAACCATTTGTTCCTTGTGCACGGACCCGCCATTGTCTGGTTCTTATTTAAGCTCATGCTTAGATCACTGAGTGTTTTAACAAGTATTATTATCATGGAAACGCGATAAAAAAAACCTGCCAAGTGCGAGTCGGACTCGCGCATGAAGGGTTCCGTACCATCGTAGTAGGGGAGCCCCCTTTATTATTATTTTTTTTTTTTGTTGTTATAGCGAAAACAGAAATACACATTCTGTGAAAATTTTAGTTACCCTTCGGATACGGAGCCCTAAAACGTGAAATTATCCGAGGCACAAACATGCCACTGTGCCCACAGTCAATGCTGTTTGGCACTTTTTGACCCTTAATTTTGTCTTTGACTTTCACCCACATGTGACCAGAAGTGGACTTGAGACCGACCCCTGTTTTAAATTCCACTCAATACCTAAGTGAAAGCAAGTTGGGTACTCTAAAGTCTAGAGCATTGTACATTAGGCTCCATGGTTGAAAGATTTAGAGGCAAACGCACTTGATTTAAAACTTGACCGTAAACATTTTCGTAGAGTTGTAACATTTCGATATTGTAAAGCTTTTAAAACGAATTTAAAATTGCCCACTGACAGTTTAATAGCGTTTGTACATAAACTAGGCTGTCAATGCAGGTAATATAATGGCATCCGGTTGTACTGGAAGCCTACCCCAACATAGTTCGGAAAAACTCAAACTACATGTTGACTTAAACAACCATTAAAAAAAAAGTACAGTAAAGTACAGATTTAATTTATTATAAAAGATTCATATTAAATTGATTGTTGTAATATTCACATTCATAGTGCAATACTAACTGCGCTCTTCAAATTTCACATCCCTTTTAATCCCATTCACCATTACCAACTTTTACGGTCGACTTTCCAGCGCAGAATGTGATGGCAGGACGAACTCGACTCTTTTCGCAAAGATTGACGAATAGCAGCTGTCGATAGAAGGGAGGCCTTTTCCCAGCAGTGGGACACAAATGGCTGATAAATTAATAAATAATTTCTAGCGCAGATTTTTCAAAAAACTCCACAACATCGTAAAAAGTAACATGCCTACAAACATCGCGAAACAACATCATTTCTATCGTGGACTCATAGAACCTCAATACATCAATAATTTCTCATATCCACAGTAAAAAGGCAGAGGTTGGAATCAATTTCCGTTTCATATCCGACGCCATCTTTGTCCCGAGATTCAACGGTAATTTTATATCAAACACTTTTGTAAACGAGTGTGAGGTTCTAGAGATGGCGATGTTATGGAGTTATCTTTTGAAGAAAACATAAAGGCGAAGGTCATGTATTTGCTCGGACATTTTCATTTTCGAAATCTTTATGTTATTTATTTGGTACACCAACATCAGTATCTACTAAACATTATTAGTAGAAAATAGAAATTACTTTGGAGTACTGGTAATATATATGCCTAGTCTAGGTATGCGTAACATTCCCCAAAGTAACAGAAACATAAAGATAATTTTTGATAATTAGTGACTCGCCCCTACTTCGGTTTAAACGACCTTCAACATCGAGATGTCTTTTTATCGTGACGCCGCGCCGTACTGT
Organism: Eurois occulta; assembly: GCA_950022335.1. Classification (NCBI taxonomy): domain Eukaryota; kingdom Metazoa; phylum Arthropoda; class Insecta; order Lepidoptera; family Noctuidae; genus Eurois; species Eurois occulta. Next base: position 20,820,575 of record OX465482.1, on the reverse strand, counting down.
CTCATTACTATCGTACCGTGCAGCAGTGGGTAGGCAATAAAGTCACTCGGCTAACAGCTGATAGGTCACAGGCGCGTACGCGCGAATTTCATACGGCTGTTGTGTTATTGTGATAAAATTGATTGAGTATAAAAATGTTTCTTTGGGAAAGTTGTTTTTTATCATGAGTACAATCACGTGTATAAGTATCGGTCACTAATTACCAGTCACTCTATATAAAGATTTTGTTGCTGTACAATATTTTCAGGAAAAGTTGGAAATTGATTGAACGTTTTTTGATTATTTTTGCCATGACAAAACTAAACTAAATAAAATAAAATTATTACAAGTTCTTGTAAAGTCCCTAAGGAGTTGAGTTTTAATTGAGAATAGTGACACAATGTGATTACAATTATGTGTGTGTACACTTAGCACAATCCGCACCATATCTCCTCGTGAAATAACGACGGAACCATGAGATAGGATCTATTTCACAATAGTAAGTTTAATTCATAAAAACACTGGTCTCATTTCATTTTTTTCTACGAAAAAAACATGTGTGACTGAAATGTATTTTCTTACCTGTGCATAACGCACGAACACAAAACCAGCTTCCGATGTACTCAACCATAGTATTGTACCTTCATACTCGACATATTTCTCCTCGACAAGATTTACTCGTAACTTTAATTGCTTGAACGCTTCAAGAGCCGAGCATCCCTGAGCAGACAGGCGGAGATTCGGGCGTTCAGGATTCAAGGCTTAACGGGTTTCAGAAACTACAGCTCACGTTCTAGGAAATTCTAACATAGTTCGTGAACACGTCGATCAAATGCACAAGGTAAGCGGAACAAGAAACTCCAGGAACTCCAGATCATGTTTACTCGAACTTATGGATGTAACATCACGCCTGCAATCTCCGAAGGGTGAGTCATAGGCGTACCTATAATAGTGCACCCACATTTCGCCAGTTATGTGTAAGTCCCATGTGATATGGGCGAACTCGAACTCGATAAAGCGTAATCAACATAAAACATTTCCACCGCTAGATCACTGACCTCTCCCCTGAGAGACGGACTAGGCCATGATACACCACGCGGGCCCAGTGGCTTACCAGTCTAAAGCTTAAAAAAAGTCTCTTCCTAGCGTATCGATGGCCAAAAATTTAAATATGTTTAGCCCAAAATTCAGCCACGCCAACCCCGCTCACTGATGCAGTAATTAAATCATCAAGAGCGCAGGTGATAGGCCCTTCTTAGGGCCAAACAGTCCACTAACAAAACCAGCCTTGTGTGTAATCTCGATCAACATCGAAGGTTTCTCTCAGGATAAAGCAGAGATCCTATCTGAATTATCTCGCAAGACGCACTGCGACGTCTTCTGTGTTCAAGAGACCCATCGGGATTCCACCCAAAGCAGGCCCCACATTCCTGGACTGTCACTTGTCGCCGAGATCTGTCACCAAAGCACGGTAATGCAGTGTTTGTTGCTCCCGGCGTAAGTGTCATTTCCACAAAATGCTGTGATGAAAATAATATAAAAAAGTTGAGTTTCGAATGCTGAATTAATGGAACATTTTTCTTGTTTCATGCAAGAAAATAAATAATTAACATACGTATTACATAATTATGTTTAAAAGATGTAGTGACTAAAATTTAAAAGAGTATGCTTAGAAGGTATGATCATGTGGAGAGGATGAGTGAAAGGCGACTAACAAAAGGTATTTACAATGCAGATGTGAGTGGTAAGGACATACACGATACTGATCTTATTGGTGAGGTTCTTTAGAAAGGTTAGTAGTATGACCAGATTTATGAACGTGGACAAAGCAAAAGAAGTATGTAAGGATCGTAGCAGGTGGTGCACTGTGGTTTCTGCCTACCCCAAAAGGGAAAAAGGCGTGACTTTATGTATGTAAGTATGTATAAATAATTAATTGGCAAAGATAATACAAATCGACTCTTCAAATAATCGATTTCTAGCTACGGTAACGGTTTCTTTTTATTCTTCATTATTTTGTAAAAGAGAAGCTACAAAATCCAATAATCACGCACTGAAACACGTTAGAACCAGAATAAACCTGTGAACACGAATAAACAGAGGCGGCACGCTCCTTCCATAAATATTGGTTTGCAAGCAATCTGTTAGTAGCAACTAAACTAATGGCGGCGTACGCAATAAAAACGACATTACTTTGATCTAGCGCTTTGTTTAGCTATCGGGGAAGTGAATTAAATGTACGTTAAGACCTCTGTCTGTATAAGCGGAGGTTGGGATATTCGGGCTGGGTAATGTTTTGGTCTTCAGAAACAGGTGGTGTAGTTATATTCAAACTTTATGGCGGCTCTGAAGTTAGCTGCGAGTGACGGCCTGCGCATTTTATACAGTCAAGACATTTTTACGTGTTATGCACTACAGATGCACAAAGTCAAAATTACCATACACTCTATTATTAAAGCGTTATAATATTCAAAGCTTGGAGTCTAGACGCATCTTACTGATGGCCATGATGTTGCATGGTCTATGTAATAACAGATTCGATTGTCCAGATATTACTAATAACCTATGTTACATTGTACCTAGAACTGTGATGCGCCGAGAGGCGCGCGTGCCCCGGCTGTTCCACACTGCAAAGTGTAGAACTCACGCTGGCGCACGGGCGCCTCTCCGACGCATCGTAGACACGTATAACACACATCTTATAGAACTTGATATTTTCGCGCTATCACACTTTCGATTTAAAAGGATATATGGCTATTGAATATTTAAAGTAGCTATCTAATAACCTATTATCCCTATATCACACATGAGTACTTACTTAATTTTGTGTAATATTAATGCACGCATTTAATCAAACATCATCATCATCGTCATCTATTCTATTAATCATTATTTCGCGGATATTGGTGTGGGTTACACGTTTATTTAGTTTAAAACTCATCCTGTCATACTTTTTGTAATGTGTAACTGTTAAATGTCCCAATAAAGTAAAATAAAATAAAATAAAGACGATGCGTCCTCTGTCCTATGCCCCCTGATACCTAAAATTGTGTTTTGCGCGGCTTAACTTTAGATGTATCGAGCCGCAATAAAATTTGAACCGATAAACCTGCGTTGACCATCACTCGCAGCTAACTTCCGAACCGCCATGAAGTTTGAACAGAACGATAAGGTGATTGTGACTTGGTGACTCATAGGACCAATACTTAAATAAGAAAAGGATGATGTTGTGACTGTTCCAATAAGACCCTAGTCTGATAAAATTTTCGTTTTTCCTAAGTCATGTAAATATTAGTACTTATTTCGGCTCCCCAATTAAGGTAAGGAGAGGAACTGTGCCCCAAAAGCCTCGCACAGCTCTGTAAAGCCAACCAAGAGGAATTACTTTTCCACCGAAATAAGGAGATTGGATTTCCAGTCCTGCTCCGACTTTAGAAGCTAGGGACCAGGACTGGGTACTAGGTGAAGTTAGTATTGGGAGTTCACAGTTAGAACATATACATGAATAATAACACATCGTATAAAACATTATAACAATAAAGTATGAAGCAGTAAGACAAACGTACGCAGAAATAAGATATATGATTAAAAGGGTTGGTGAAGGGAAACGTTACGCTTGCGCTTAAGGATTCCATTATTTACCGTTACGTTAATTCAACTATTTAAATGTATTACGAACCCATCTCTATGGCATGTAACCGGTTACAATAACTGCCTCAGTACGTGACTGTTAGACCTAAGCGCATAGGTCCACTAAGGACACTGCTACGAATTCTAACAGACCACGCTCCCTAAGCACAATTCACATGTCTTTCTCAATCCTAAGACAGAGTTCTGAGGAGTCCTGCTGCCATTGAGGAAGGCACGTTTTAGTAGTTATTCCTACACGCGTATTCATGTTAAACACCCTTACGGCAATCTACACCTTGACTATGATACAACATAACTTGCACAAGCGCACCGTAGACTCAGTCTGTAGCAGAACATATTACGATAGTTATTGGTGGCGCTGAAGTGGGAACTGTCGTCACTTCACATTTCTTTAATCTAACCCCATGTCGTGGTAGCGTGTCTCGCTAAATTGTGTCGATTCAGTATAGGCCAACCAGTGGCTGGATTTGATTTCAACGAGACAAACAGCCGGGTTTGACTTTTCAGTCCCTAGCGTTCCTTAGAACGGAGCTATCAATTTGATGTTTCAGTGTGAAATACTTCAGGGAGCCTACCCCCACTACCGAAATGATTTCCACCAATGCCTACGCAATGTTTCTGAGCTAGACCTTTATAGGAAGCAATAATCACCATCGGAGCTTGGTTACTTTGTACAACAAGTACAAGTTGGCATTATAAATTACTGTTAAATATCATTTGTTTTAATCAAACTGTGATTATGGTGTTGCCTTCACCACTGAACAATATAGATTGTTCTACTTAAAATGAATATAGCGGTTCTGCCTTACATTTGTGGTGCGTCAGAATATAAGTCAACATTTGTCTATATACATTAGTCGTTCGTATTAGTCGAAATTGCACATGTCGTTATGTAAAGCGAACCCCCTAGAATCAAGCGCAGATGGTAGATATTTGCCAAGGTGCGGAATAGGAGTTGGACACATAACACATGATATAATTATATACATCGTGGCTCCGCATCACTGCTTTGCATGCTGTAATAAATGAATTACGCTGGTGCATTATATTAACAGTTAGACATTGTGATGATTGAGGTGGCTGCCTCGCCTTACTGGAATAAATGGGTTACGCGGGGCTTTATATTAACAGTTCTTTACGCTACCGCCAAACTGCTACTTAAGCTAGGGTTTAATTATAGTTAACACTTACCACGTGTTCACTGAAGATGATTAGTCTAAAGCTAACTTACAGAATACCGCTCACACCACCAGTTTCGTCTCCGCCACTGCTCGTCTCATTGCGCGTCACGACACTTGTTTCCACCAGACTTATTACTACTACTTATATTTGATTTATAAAACATTAATCGCTCTATTACGACCGTACACTGGGACATGTGCATCTTGGTACCAAGACTACGCTAATTTCACGAGACTAACCTAGGACGTCCTAGTACTTTAACCGTTTTAGACCGAATACCGTGACTTAGCCTGTCTAATCCCAGACTCTTACGTCCGACCTCTTTCGTGATTCGAAATTCACTGCCTCTACCCCATGTGCGTCCCTTGGATTTCGCCCTACCGAATCCCACGCCGTCCTTTCTGAGAAATAGTTTAGCAACCTTTCTGTTTTTGCGTAACCGTCTCAATTGTTTTAAGTATCCCTTGTAAACTTCGGGCGGCCAAGAGCCACGCACGTTGCAACCAGATGTTGTGCCAGTATTCAGGAATGTGTTTAGAAATCGTATATTTTTATCTTTTCTCAAGAATTGCCTGCTAATAGTCCTTGTCCCAAGTGGGTTTGCCATTAAGTAAAGAATTTATGCATTTCTGAGTGGTGCAGTATTGTTAATTACGGTCACTTGACCGACAAGCCATAAAATAGAAACTTAATGTTTTCGTATCGTGAGAAGAGTTTTAAAAATAACGATCGAGACTAAAATATGTGCTTAACAATTAGGAGTAAGTTACAAACAGTCACATTCCCCCCTCTGAAAATCAGACGCGTGACGCAGTACAGCGTATGAGCTTTCACAATAGGATGAACTGTGGCTCTCCATGACATTTCTATAGAGTTTAAAAGTACACCCACTCGCTATGTTCACCTAATCAGATTATTATTATTGTTCCAACTGGAACATGAATCCAATAGGATACATCGTCTGCTATAATTTTGCCTAGTTTCGCAGAAGTATCTTTAACTGATACATAATTCCGCTATTTGAGATTATTCTCCCTCAAAATATTTCTATCATTTACCACGTTTCAGGCAATTGCAGGAGACCCGTGCATGCTTATACTTTAATTCTACATACCAGAGTCTCTTATAAGAGTATTTGTGCTATCGGGCGACGCTACGTACGATGCTCTCTCGTTCTAAACTCAGCCTAACGCAGCTGCCGCTGGACAGAGGCCTTCCCCATTGCACCTCAACACTGAGTCAGCTCCTCGAAGTTGTATCCAAGAGTGGCTGAAATAGTCCGCACATAAAAATATTAGGATTAATTCCACTTAGTCGCCCCCCTCCGATTCTAAGAGGAAAGAGCAGTACTGAAATTCAACTAGAATTGGAAAATTGTAGTTGAAATCGAAGTTATGTTATTTGAAATAACTATCTTTTACACATTTATATAAATATTAAAAGCCTTATCTTACATTAAAATCACAATACATCTTGTGTACCTACATTGAGCAAATAAGAATCTTGACCTTGGCCTTGACTTTAAAATTTTGACACCCTAGATTATCCAAACAATTCTTTGATTATTAGGACACATTATTATAATATCCATAGCTGGATATTAAAATATTGGCATGAATTTTATCCGGTAGGTCCCAATTTTGGAACTGATTAGGTAGGTTTATAATATAGTCCTAGAGTTCAAAACAATATACAATTATTTTTGAGATAACAAAGTCATACCACGTGATCACAGGTAACCATAGAGTCTAATAAAAGTGGAACTTAGCTTCGCAACTGGAACCACGCTACGGCTGCTGTTGAAGTCAGGCGACGTCAGCTTTGATGAAACTTTGAGCCGAGCGCACCTCACAATCCAAAGGTTTAGGCAAAGTTTAATGTCAGCCAAACGAAGATTGAAATATCCTGGAATTTGAAATAAGTCCACACGAGTATCTGTCCAATTATATGACATAGGTTACAGAGTCGGAAAGATTTAGGTTAACTTTCTATGATAATAGTTAATGTAACTCTTAGTAAATTGATTGTCCTCTTGTAAACTTTACGCTTCTTGGTATCTTAGCACTAATAATATAAAGTTTATCCATAGTTGAGCGCGTGTCTTATATCTACTTTTCTCTTCTCATAGAAATATAAACACTTTCAATTGCAAACCTGAATTGAAATTGGTCTGTGTACTATCGGACACAAACCCTTCACCTACTGGGAATCGAACCCATCTTTACAGTTGCACAGGAACACAAGTAACAATCTTACAAATGTAGCTCTTTTTCTCTAAAATCGGAACCAATGCCCTATAAACTAACAAAACACGTAGGGAATCGAACCCACATACCATGACACAGGAATCTTATTACAGGAATCTAATTAGAATTAATTATCAACTATTGCGCTAGGCGGAAATCAAACCCTAATTCCATGACAACGGAATGCAGTATTTTAACTGATAAATCATGCGGGAATTGAACCCACTGCCAATGGTTGATGATTTTAATCATGACAACAAAATCGTTATCTAATTAAACATAAATCGTTGTAGCCGTTGTAACTCGAGCCGTCTCTTACAATTTCTAGGACCATAAAATTACGTTGTGTTATTATTGCCGTCTCTTACAATTTCTAGAACCATAAAATTACGTTGTGTTATTATTATAGTAACCCATATTTATTGTTCTTTCTCGTTGTACTGAAGTGAATCAGTACATTTAATGACGAGAATCCTGGTCACGCGGCACCACATGTGACTGTTCCAATAAGACCCTAGTCTGATAAAATTTTCGTTTTTCCTAAGTCATGTAAATATTAGTACTTATTTCGGCTCCCCAATTAAGGTAAGGAGAGGAACTGTGCCCCAAAAGCCTCGCACAGCTCTGTAAAGCCAACCAAGAGGAATTACTTTTCCACCGAAATAAGGAGATTGGATTTCCAGTCCTGCTCCGACTTTAGAAGCTAGGGACCAGGACTGGGTACTAGGTGAAGTTAGTATTGGGAGTTCACAGTTAGAACATATACATGAATAATAACACATCGTATAAAACATTATAACAATAAAGTATGAAGCAGTAAGACAAACGTACGCAGAAATAAGATATATGATTAAAAGGGTTGGTGAAGGGAAACGTTACGCTTGCGCTTAAGGATTCCATTATTTACCGTTACGTTAATTCAACTATTTAAATGTATTACGAACCCATCTCTATGGCATGTAACCGGTTACAATAACTGCCTCAGTACGTGACTGTTAGACCTAAGCGCATAGGTCCACTAAGGACACTGCTACGAATTCTAACAGACCACGCTCCCTAAGCACAATTCACATGTCTTTCTCAATCCTAAGACAGAGTTCTGAGGAGTCCTGCTGCCATTGAGGAAGGCACGTTTTAGTAGTTATTCCTACACGCGTATTCATGTTAAACACCCTTACGGCAATCTACACCTTGACTATGATACAACATAACTTGCACAAGCGCACCGTAGACTCAGTCTGTAGCAGAACATATTACGATAGTTATTGGTGGCGCTGAAGTGGGAACTGTCGTCACTTCACATTTCTTTAATCTAACCCCATGTCGTGGTAGCGTGTCTCGCTAAATTGTGTCGATTCAGTATAGGCCAACCAGTGGCTGGATTTGATTTCAACGAGACAAACAGCCGGGTTTGACTTTTCAGTCCCTAGCGTTCCTTAGAACGGAGCTATCAATTTGATGTTTCAGTGTGAAATACTTCAGGGAGCCTACCCCCACTACCGAAATGATTTCCACCAATGCCTACGCAATGTTTCTGAGCTAGACCTTTATAGGAAGCAATAATCACCATCGGAGCTTGGTTACTTTGTACAACAAGTACAAGTTGGCATTATAAATTACTGTTAAATATCATTTGTTTTAATCAAACTGTGATTATGGTGTTGCCTTCACCACTGAACAATATAGATTGTTCTACTTAAAATGAATATAGCGGTTCTGCCTTACATTTGTGGTGCGTCAGAATATAAGTCAACATTTGTCTATATACATTAGTCGTTCGTATTAGTCGAAATTGCACATGTCGTTATGTAAAGCGAACCCCCTAGAATCAAGCGCAGATGGTAGATATTTGCCAAGGTGCGGAATAGGAGTTGGACACATAACACATGATATAATTATATACATCGTGGCTCCGCATCACTGCTTTGCATGCTGTAATAAATGAATTACGCTGGTGCATTATATTAACAGTTAGACATTGTGATGATTGAGGTGGCTGCCTCGCCTTACTGGAATAAATGGGTTACGCGGGGCTTTATATTAACAGTTCTTTACGCTACCGCCAAACTGCTACTTAAGCTAGGGTTTAATTATAGTTAACACTTACCACGTGTTCACTGAAGATGATTAGTCTAAAGCTAACTTACAGAATACCGCTCACACCACCAGTTTCGTCTCCGCCACTGCTCGTCTCATTGCGCGTCACGACACTTGTTTCCACCAGACTTATTACTACTACTTATATTTGATTTATAAAACATTAATCGCTCTATTACGACCGTACACTGGGACATGTGCATCTTGGTACCAAGACTACGCTAATTTCACGAGACTAACCTAGGACGTCCTAGTACTTTAACCGTTTTAGACCGAATACCGTGACTTAGCCTGTCTAATCCCAGACTCTTACGTCCGACCTCTTTCGTGATTCGAAATTCACTGCCTCTACCCCATGTGCGTCCCTTGGATTTCGCCCTACCGAATCCCACGCCGTCCTTTCTGAGAAATAGTTTAGCAACCTTTCTGTTTTTGCGTAACCGTCTCAATTGTTTTAAGTATCCCTTGTAAACTTCGGGCGGCCAAGAGCCACGCACGTTGCAACCAGATGTTGTGCCAGTATTCAGGAATGTGTTTAGAAATCGTATATTTTTATCTTTTCTCAAGAATTGCCTGCTAATAGTCCTTGTCCCAAGTGGGTTTGCCATTAAGTAAAGAATTTATGCATTTCTGAGTGGTGCAGTATTGTTAATTACGGTCACTTGACCGACAAGCCATAAAATAGAAACTTAATGTTTTCGTATCGTGAGAAGAGTTTTAAAAATAACGATCGAGACTAAAATATGTGCTTAACAATTAGGAGTAAGTTACAAACAGTCACAATGTAATATAACATTGCGACTGTAGACCCCGAAGTAGAATTAGTACACGATACGCCAGTTATGTAAAAATTCCATGTACGATGTACGAGCTTATTGACATCAACCAGGCATAGATCGAAAGGGATATCCTATACAATTTTTTTAGTTATGTCTCACAGATTTTGTACAATACAAAGACAAATATAGTCGTAAGTAGTTTTAACCTTATTTTATAAGTTCAAATTCATTTATTAGTTTGATTTTTGGTGCATTTTACATGACATCTTAATAATAAATAGTTACTTCCTCAAAAATATACCTTAGAGGTGTACACTCTATCACATAATTAGTAATTATTATAAAAAGAATAATGAAATCAATATATATTAAAATAAAATAATTATAACAAAACACAACATAACATAAGACAGAAAATACAAGCAAAACATAACAATTGAGTAAACATATGAACAATGCATGGAAATAAAGATAGCACGCAATTTTCACAATTTTTAAATTATAATAATGTAAACCATCGCAAATTAATTACGAAGGACTGTTATATAGGTAAGCATGGTATATCATACATGCGCGTCCAAACACTCCAAGATTAAGAAACCTCTGTGAAGAAATCACCTCATGAATTCATTGGAAGCCGAACCCATGTATAAATATCGGTTTGCCAGCAATTTGTTAGAGCGGCCAAACAAAATGGCCGAATGGGCAATAAAAACCGTATTAGTTTGATGTAGAGCTTGTATTTCGGTTTGTGTTGAGGAAATAGTAAATCAAACACGATCGGAATTACCTGAGTTTGGTTTTAGGGTCATTTTGGTGGTGTTCAGGAAATAGAGGATCGAACAGGTACGATCGAGATTATCTGGTTGGTTTGATCACTTTTGTGTTTGGAGTAAAAGAAGCCGTGACGACAGGGGAGAATGGAAGAAGAAAACGTGTTGCGCCCCCCCCAAATTAACTAAATCAACCGATACTATGTTTAAGAGGACGTTTAGGATATACTACGACTTCACGCTCCCATTATCTATCTTCTAATGTTAACAGATAATATGATCACCTGAGTGAAACCGTGGGCACAGCTAGTTAAAGATACACAAGAAAAATAAGTTCGATAAGTCCTACTAATATTATAAATGCAAAAGTTTGTGAGTATGGATGGATGTTTGTTACTCTTTTACCCAAAAACTACTGACCGGATTTGGATGAAATTTGGCACACAGATAGTTTATAACCTGGATTAACACATAGGATGTTTCTTATCCCGGTAGTGCGATCCCGTGGGACAATTACCGAACTTACGCGGGTGAAGCCGCGGGCATGAGCTAGTTTAATCATAAAGCCGCCTACACAAGCTAAATCTTTTAATCTAAATATTTTAACACACAACCTTCGTCTTGGGTCTTAAATTTATCCTTATCGTCCATTGCCATGACATGTGACGTTATTATATGACATCATATTATGACACTTGACATGGGTCCGTGATAATTGTTGTCATAATGGCGCTTAATTCAAGCGCCATTTTGAATTCTGACAAATGGTAATCGGTGTTTAAGTGGTATGGTCCTGTCATTACGCCAACCGAAAATGAGAAGGTTTTCAGGTTAATTCCAGTGGTTTAATTAATGTCTTACTTACACTTTTTGCAGTATTTCATCAAATAGTTTTTGTGCAACTACATTAGTTATACAAACTATACTTACTAAATGAAAATCGCTTTTTGTGACAGCCCGTGCGATCGCGTTGTTTTTCTAGGCCACCTAACCGATTCTGATGCGGTAGTTATTTACTATAAGTTAGATAATTTAATATAATATTAAAGTGACATAAGGTAATGAAATCTCCATGATTTGACAAGTCATAAAATCCATGCGGGTCAGATTTACTTGTGTTAAAACAAATAAAAGATGCCAATATCCTAGATAATATCTAAATTCTATTTCATGTAAGAAATCCAAATGAATGCATGCCATTTTAGAAATACCGTTTCTTTGCTAAAACGAGCTTTTGTTGATAAAATGATAAAAATTATTACTAAAACAACTGCTATTTGCAAGAAAAGCAGTATTCAGCAACTACCCACAGACTCGTATGCATACAGGTAACTGCACAATCACTGAATATTCATGAGCACTTGAACAGTATTTGCAAGTAGTTTCCAATACCATATTTCAAAGAAAAACCTTATTTGTTCAAGCTCACTAAAGGAAATACCTTCATTTTGAATGCAAAGACTGAATAAATACAAATAAATTGGTACTGGAAGCTTCGTGGTTTCGTATATACTGATGTGCAGCTATTCCAGTGAAACGGTGGACGGAAATCAGTTTCATGAAATACCGAAATTGTGAAACATTTTGGTTAAGACTGGAAGCTGACCCCAACATGGGTACAAAAAGAAGTGGCAGATGTCATGTGTTTTAATTCCATTGTTTATTATTATACCTATTGTCAAATATTAATGTAAAGTTTTGTGTATATAATATGAATTTGGAAGGGTATAAGAGCAGAGGAAGGCCGTTGAAACGGTGAATGGGCTGTGTGAATGGTTGATATGGCAAGAAAGGAGGTGTCTCATGAGATGACAAGTAATATGGAAGTATGGAAGAGGCAGACATGCTGCGCCGACCCCAAATAAATTGAGATAAGGGTAAGAGAATGATGATGACGATGACTTGTCAAATAAAGCAGAAATATTTCCCAAAGGCATAATATTAGTATGTACCTACCTATTGATTTTATTTTATTTGGAATAACAAACAATTACATAATAAAGCATAGAGACATAAAACTTAAAATTAACAATTATGTAATCAGCAGCGATATTCAAAGAATACAAGCAGAATATTAATAACACGCTTCAAAGAGAAGTTAAAAGTAACAAAGATATTTAAGAAGCCCGAAGCATTGATGATCAGTTGACCTAGTTCTTATTGCAAGAAAATTAAATAAATGTAAATGTCTATGCTCGGTGCATGTGTGTGCACGGACGTGTAAGTACAATACTCAATACTCAATACTCAAAACTTTATTGCATTCCATAATGTAAAATAAAACAGTTGGTATGAAACCACCAAAAGTGAAAGTGTTGGTTGGTGTGTGGTTGGTTGTTGGTATGGTTGGTTGGTTGGTTGTGTTGAATGACACTGGTCCACTTATCTTGCTGTCCCGTTACAGAGAAACTCCGGTAGATTTCACTGTTATGTGTAGTTCATTAATTTTTGTGTAAGTGTTATTTTATTTTTACGTTATACAAGTGTATAGTTTTAGTTTTATTAAATTACCAGCTTCAATGTGGCTGTTGGCTTGCACCAAGGGTCGGCTCTAAGCCCTTACCTCTTCCTGGTGATAATGGACGCACTTACGTCGGACATACAGGAAGAGGCTCCCTGGTGTATGCTGTTTGCCGACGACATTGTGTTGGTTGCCGAGAGTGGCCTAGAGGTCCAGAGCAGATTGGAGGTGTGGTGGCAAAGACTGGAGAATGTTGGCCTGAAAGTCAGTAGGACCAAAACAGAATACCTATTCTGTGATTTCGGCGGTCTCTCCAGTCCTGTGCCCATAACTCTTGCCGGAACGCCCATACCGATCTGTTCCGATTTTCGGTACCTCGGGTCGCTTGTCCAAGGGGATGGCGAAGTAGACCGAGACGTAACACACCGGATCAACTCAGGATGGATGAAATGGCGACAGGTCACTGGAACAACTTGCGACCCACGGATGCCCCTCAAGTTAAAGGGGAAAATATACAAGTCCGTGATTAGACCTGTCGTACTGTATGGATCGGAATGCTGGGCTGTGAAGAAGATGGATGAAAAAAGATTGCATGTAGCGGAGATGAGAATGTTGAGGTGGATGTGTGGTGTGACAAGAATGGATAAAGTAAGGAACGAATATATTAGAGGAAGTTTAAAAGTTGCGCCAGTCACAGAAAAGTTGAAAGGGAATCGACTGTCTTGGTATGGACATGTGATGAGGAGGGACGAATCGCATGTGACTAAAAGAGTGATGAATATAAACGTTGATGGATGGAGAGGGAGAGGAAGACCAAAGAAACGATGGATGGATTGTGTGAGGAATGATATGAAAGATAAAGAAGTAAATGATAGCATGACGGTTGACAGAGGAGAATGGAAGAAAAAAACGTGTTGCGCCGACCCCAAATAACATGGGACAAGGGCAGGAAGATGATGATGATGATGATGAGTTTTAGTTTTATTAGCATTGCTTGGGAATGTATATAATGTATAAAGTGGGTATTATTTATGTAGTATCAATTTAGTAATATTTATTTTGAGTTTATTTGATTTTAAAGTCTCAACATTTCTGAATTAGTAGAATGATCTCTCCTGTAAGCACAGGGTACCAACTGTTACACACCTGTGTTTCTTCTTTTTGGACATATCCTTACTGCTATGGAAGATTGGTTGGACCTGGGATATCTTTCAACGAAGACTATGGTAACAAGATGTAATAAAGCCGTTATTTACTTAGACTGTCTAGTTGGTCCAGCCCTCAACCGCGACTGCTGAACATGAGGTCTAGGGTTCGATTCCCAGGTCGGGCAAAGTGTTATTGGGTTTTTCCATCAGGAATTTCTCAGTCGCAGCCGCGGAGTCTGAATTTGTGCCCGGTTGATGGCAGGTTCACCCCCTATTACATGGGACTTACTGGTAAAAGCGGGTATACTATTAGGTAGACCTCTGCCTAACCCTTCGGAGTCTACAGGCTTGATGTTATGTTATTTCCTTATTGACATTTAGGTATTTTTGTATTCCTACTCCTTATACCCAAAGCTTTCATTTGCGGGTAGTGAAACTCACGTAAATTAATCAAGTGTTATGTTTACCTAGATAACAAACGATTTTAAAACAGACACTGAATAAAATAAATACTACACTGGAATCTATCTCGATAAAGCATAGTAGTGCACTTATCTTGGATTACAATAACGGTTCAACTTCCACGTTTTGCGATACAGTACGGGGGTAGACAGAAAGTATCGCTATCCAAGTTTAGTTGCAATAGGTTATTTATAGTGTCAATACATCTAATATACAGACCTAACAAAATATTGACGAAAGACCAATACATTACCCTGATTCGGTGTCTGTTTGTAATATCAAAATAACAGCTTTTTACTGAAAGCATAATTATGGAAATATATACGGAACTTAACAAAAACACATTTTTTTTTTTTTTTTTTGTCTGTCTGTCGGTCTGTTTGTTCCGGATAATCAGGATTTTTACTGGCAGATAGCTAATGTTATAAGGTCTAATATTTTAGAAAAATAATTAGGGTTACTTGAAAAAAAATAAAAACTTTGAAATTAGTAACAAAATCCGATTAAAAAGAGAAGTAATATTCACGCTAACAAAGGTCGCGGGCAACAGCTAGTCTAAATCATATATGCCTGTCTCGCTGTCAAAAGATTGGTGGAAATAGCATGATATTTTCAATTCCTTAATCGCTATTTTTTATCTTGGAGAAGCTTGTGGTTAAATAAGAACAGCCGCTCGGGTCGATCTTTAGGTTAAGCCGTGCTTACCTAGGTTGGTCCGTGGATGGGTGACCACATATTACATACCGAGTTTCCTCCGTGCCTCGGAAAGCACGTTAGGCCGTTGGTCCCGGCTGTCATTTGTAGATCTTTGACAGTCGTTACAGGTAGTCAGTGACCAGAAAGTCTAACAACCAGTCTTACCAAGGGGGTTGTGGCGACCCATCTGACGCTATTCATGAATTGTGCTTTGTCAAGCTGGTCTAGTGTTTATCGTATAAAAATAAATCTGTGCTCTTGTGTTTATATTCACGTGGATCAGCTAATTAAAAGGTAAAGCTATGATTTCCAACTCAATAATAATGATTAATTAACAATAGCACCGTATTGCAATTAGTAAAATCATTCAGTCGTAGAATTTAATGAATCGGTAATAGTGTTTAATTAGCCAATTCAATTAAATGCAACCTGGATTATTAATATTTGACCGAATACAACTAATAACCAAACCTAACAAATATTGACGAAAGACTAATAAATGGCGATTTCGCTACTATACCAATACTAGCTCTTCACCCGCATAGATTGCGTTATCTCCTTTTTGAACTTAGTAGTTTGGAAAATGTATCATTATGATCCTTATTATTTCCCTGAATGAGTACTTAAGCCAAATTTCATAGAAGATTAGTTTATTCGGTACCTTTCTAATATTTGACCCTAAGATTATTATTTATTGCAATCGATTGTCATAACTACATAGTTCATGTCAATACGAGATATTAATAAAGTCTTTCACATAAGAATTCATTCCAAAAACAGGGACCTCAGCCTGGTTTAACTATCAGTAGCCAAACATAAAATGAAGTCTGCTATTAGTGTTTGTGTGTCATAAATTCCTCATGTCGGGAAAAGTATTAAACCTACACGAGCATTTTTGCGAATCCCGAACCGCAAACGACTTTCCGAGCAAACAAATGGGTACATATCAATTAGTTGGGGCCTATTTTCCGACCCATCGGGTCCATTTGGTTGTCAGGCTGGAGGATTTAAAACGTGGAATAGATTGGATTCGCTGCAAGCATTCACTAGTTCTACATCTGTTATTGAAGAGGGACGTTCCGATGTTTGAAAACCAAATGGAACTCGACCTTTTAGAGACTAACCTTCTTTTGCTTCCGGATTATTTTAACGTTTACGATTCTTTAGGTCTAGGCAGACATTTTTTAGCTTTTTTGACCAAAAAGGGCGCGAATAAGGTGGGGATTCGGACTTACAAACCGCCTGTCAACTATAGGTCTTGACATTATACATCCTCTAAACCCGCGCTGAGTTCGCGTGGTGGTTTACGAAATCACTACCACTCACTCTAAAAGAGAAGCAGCTTGTATACCGGCCGCGGCAGTGTGAAGATTATAGGTAGATTATTATGTTATATCTTGAAACGTTAGTGTAATTAATTAATACACTCGATAATATTAGAATACTTATAAATTAAACACACCACACAATTAAGACACTATCAATCAATGACGTTTTACCACACAATACTTCCGGGCAGTCAGTGTTGCCCTCTTACTAAATATAATATACAACAGTATACATACCTTTTTAAATTAAATACCTACATAAAAGTCGAATCCCTCTGTCTAATTAGTTAGTCTATCCAGTTATCAAGGTATAATAAGTTTTTACAGCTAAACCACCCTTTTGATTGTGTTTGGCGCAGCTAGTTCATAAATATTTATGCAAGCATTGTCACGGTTCAACGGAAATCTGTATTCAGCTGCACTCACTGATTTACATAAATGTAGTTTTTTATGCATTTATCACTTAAATCTTAACAAAGGACTCATGAATATTTCTTTCTTTTTTTCAGATATTTGTGGGAGACAACACGAAATACTACGTAAGTCCTGACGCAGTATTCTTTATGGCAATTAGTTGCAAGCGGAACAAGTCAGAAAAGGAGAATGCTCATGGATGTATCGAATCCCGTACCATGCTGCATCAAAATCAAACTTTGTTTTTTATAGACTACACTGGTCGTATTAACTCCTACAAAAATTATTTTTGAAAAAAAAAAACCGCGTTTCAGAGTTATTTTATAAAATCGAAACTAACCTAAAAAGTAGGTCTTAATATTATATTAATTAATATTAGTAGTTTAACGTAGTCAGTCAGTACAGTACAAATGTCAGATGCCACAGATAAGATAACTATAAACCATAGAGTATAGTAAGTGCTATAAACTAGTCGGGATTTAGGGATGTAATCGATAAATCAAAATCTTTAGGCTGAGAAAATCTATTTTGTGGCAAATAGCAATAAACCAAACTAAATCGATTTGGTGTACTGATCTTACTTAATTGTTGCTGTTATTCAAAGAAAGCAAAGCAAATACAGCTTGACAAAAAAGAGTCTGACGCGGTGACAGTTGGAACTAATATCGATGATTGTGGTTACTTGTCAACTGCTAGTACATTCTGTGTCAACAGTGCGTATATCCTAGTGGTTTTTCATAGATTTTTAAAAATTATCAACTTTCCTTGCGTAATTAACTATTTAAAATGAATAAAACTATTCGAAGCAGTGGCAGTAGCGACCTCATTTATTCCATACTCTTTTTTGCCAAGCTGTACATATTTGTAATTCTTGAAATGTTTTTCAAGCAAACGTTATTGTTATATATGTATAATAAACAAAAGAAACGATTACTGGTTAATCGATTCATCAAAAAATCGATTCCATTGCATTCTACATCAATAAGACTATCTGTGAACGGCCAATTAACCATAGACAAAATAACTATAATCTTCTCATTTTTATTGTATGCCCTACACGTTGGAGTAATTTGAAGCGAGGCAGGTGTTTTTCACATAAAATAACCGTCAAAAACAAAAGCGGCCGAATGCATTTTTTCACAGGACTTTTAGAGTCCGCTCGACAGACAAGGGTTTGTTCAATTGAAACGGAACGTCATATAAAGGGAGTAAAACAATATCCATACTTTTAAACTCAAAATTATATTTCCAGTTCAAAAATCAAATCCCCGACGCGTAATGCCATAAAAAAATATGAAACTAATTACTATAAAATTTTGGTTTTGAGGCGCGAGACTTTTTGGTACCAATTTTGGTCATTGTCCTTTATCTTTTAAAATTGTAATAGTTATCGACGTAGATGGGTAATTCATACCCACACCGCTTTCAGGCATAGAAGGTATAAGCATCAAAAAAGTATAAAGTTAATGATAAGAAGAGTGGAGTGATGTGTATAAAGAAGAATCATTATAATTTTTCCAAAATTAAGTAGCTAAAGAGAAAGCGTGGGGTTATGAAAGATGAAATATTGGTGGAAAGCCTTCGTCCAGGAGTCGAATAGGCCGATAAAAACAATATGGCTGAGTTTTAAAAGTACTCAAAGAATACCTTGCAAACCAATCTTGTGCATGTTTTTAATAAAAATAAAATGTACGGAACCATCCTTCTTCTTAAAAATAGTGGTCACGTCTCTTAGTTTTTAAGCTCCCCTGTACACTGTACAGTTCAATCTCACATCCTCTATTTTCAAAGTAGCGTGAAAGGTAGACTAACTCGGGTTCCAGTTCAATTCCCTACGTGCCTGTCACATGCAATTGTTACAAAAACTAACTTGTTTCGGTACACGGGGCCGAATTTCCAAGTTTTTTGCTAAAGGAAAATAGGTTGTTTTTTATACCTATTGACAGTAAACAATATTGTTACTATTCCTTGTGTTTCTTGGACCGCCAGGAAGGAGCGAGTTTTGAGAGTGTGAATCAATGTTTTGGCAAATAGCTAGTTTGTGGTATAATAATGTATTTTACTGGTTTTGTAATGTAAACCAGCTAATCAGTTACGAGTTGTACATTTCTATACCAGGAGCACCAACGTGAATAATCGTTACGTACTTACCTAAATGAAGATAATTTTAAAATTTTAAATTCTTGTTTAAACGGTTCATGAAGCCGTCAACTAAGCACTCTGTACATCAAACTGATTTACTTTAAAAATATTGCTGGGATACGAATTTTTTTGGGGCTCGTGGCAAAATAATAACAGCCGCTCAGATCGATCTTTAGGTTTAGCCGTGCTTGCCTAGGTTGGTCTGTGGATGAGTGACCACCCATTACATACCGAGTTTCCTCCGGGCCTCGGAAAGCACGTTCAGCCGTTGGCTGTCATTTGTAGATCTTAGACAGTCGTTACAGGTCAGTGCCCCAAAAAGTCTGACAATCAGTCTTACCAAGGAGTATAGTATTACCCAGTACTAACTGGGTTGTGGAGGTCAGATAGGCAGTCGCTCCATGTAAAATACTAGTATTCAGCTGCATCCGGTTAGACAGGAAGCCGACCCCGACAGAGTTGGGAAAATGTTAGGCAGTTAACGACGACTTTTTTTGGGGTGAAGAATCACGTTTTACGGTAGGACCTAATGTAACGCACTCAAAAAATTGAGCTGATGGATGTATTGAATATTACGAGGGTCATGAAGATATTTAAAGTAAAGTAAGTACGTAGTTACCACATTAGTAACTTGTATTAAAAAAAAAAAACTTGTGAAAAAGTTAGAACTTTGACCCCCAATACCTTATAGTAACGGAGATACTCAAGTATGATTTATAACAAAAAAAATATCGCAATGATGAGAAGAACAAGTGCCTTTCGGCTTCGTTATGAGTACAACCATTATTAAGGTTGTCGCAAAAAAATACCGAAATAATACCAGAGGATTCAAATAAAAAATCAATCGACTTTAAATTACGGTATCATGCAGTGGAAACCGAAACTCCTTCGAAAGTAGTAAAGCCAAACACTGTTCTATTAACATCTACACATTCCACAACAATTATAACAACTGTCCACAGTGTCCACTCACCAAAATATCTGACATTACGAACAATAACATACTGAACATTAAACCCTCATCACAGTTAACCGCGTTATATTATAGTTAACAGCATTATGCTATCCGGCGTCAAAACTAACTGAATTACAAAGTGTGCGGTTAATCCAATCTTGTGTGAACTTAGTTCTGGTGTTAGACGCACGATTAAAGAGGCCTATTGTTTGACGAGATTACATGTTTGCAGGAAAGTACATATTGGATAGATAGTTCGATTAACTGGTTGATCGAGAACCTATTGTTAAATTCTAGAATTCAAATATAATAAGCGTTGCAGTAAGGAAGCCGTTTTCATGCGTAAGAAAGCGGTTTCGTTACTGCAACGCTTGCGTAGCACTCTGAACAGCATTCTGAAAATGATTGTTGGCAGAGTGGATTGCCCCATCCAAAGACACTGGGTTAAAATAAGTATAGGTTTATGTTAAATTGAATTAAGCACTAATAACACTAACATAGCATATAAGCTCAATCTGTTACTAACCACTAACAACTTGTGATATTATAAAGATATATATATATATATTTTTTTATAATAACACTTTACTCGATCCGCGACCACGACTTACTCAAATTAAGTCTGCCTCATTAGTCAAATGGTCGCACGCCCGACTGCTGCGCATTAGGTTTTGGGTACGATTGTCCGGTCGACACAAGTATTATTGGGTTTTTCCATCAGGAATTTCTTAGTAGCAGCCACGGAGTCTAAATTAGTGCCCAGTAGATGGCAATAGGCTAGCACCCTATTACATGGGACTTAAAACATAGCAGACTGTTACTGTTGTTAAATGTGGGTGTACTATAAGGTGTGTACCTAACAGTACACCCACAGTTCCTAAGTGATGTAATCCACGAAGGGTTAGGCAGAGCTGTCTCTGCATAACACTTCAGGGATTACAGATGTGATGTTATGTTATGTTAGAAATAAAGCAAAATATAAATAGTTTTAACATAATTGTAACGTTCCCACTAATGCAATAGAAACTCCTATTTGTGCTTGAGAGTGGGCTATAATCTAACCGCGGATTACTGGACTCCACATTTGCCTTCAATGTTAGTAGATGAAATACTTAAAAAAAAATGTGACTTGTTGAAAATGAACGAGTAATACTTATAATAATCTCACATTGGACTCATTATTTGAACTTTATCTAATTGATAAGTTCCTATTTCCGAGAGCCTTCTCTATAGAAAACGTTACCGTCGACCTTAATGTTTAATCTCCCAACGATGTTCTAAATCGGTACATAACAGTACGTATCTACCCAAATAAAAAGAAGAGAAAGTATCTAATCAAGTCCCGAGTCCTAAGGTGACGTCATTCTTATTCTATTTTCGTCCATCACCTAACAATATTACAGATGGTCTTCGTCAATCGTCCATAATGACATGACATGTGTGACGTCACATTATGGACATTATACTTGACACGGGTCCATGATAATTTTATTGTTGTCATAATGCCCCTTAATTTCAACGTCGCTTTCAATTTTGACTTTAAACGGATATCGGGGTAAAGGTCAACACGTACTGACGATACGACCGTTTGTAAAAATACTACGGAATTAAAAGGTCAAGCTGAAATGGTTTGTAATTGAAGTGGATTTTTTTGTCAAAGAGTTTGTCAGAAGAAGTATGTCATCACTTTGTATTTATTATTCATTAGCATTACATATTTATTTTTATTATTTTCGTTCATAGACTTTATTTTTATATTTTTTTTTTGTGACCATGGTATCACTTTGTGATGTGATGTCTTCGATGTTTTGATTCCAGGACATTCCGGTTTCATCACGACGTTGTCCTTCACCATTTTGAGCGCAGTTATTATGAATTAATTTACACAAAATACAGTGCTTGTCAAGGTTCGAACTTATGACGTTCAACTCTTAAGCTGCTGACGTTTCGACTAGGCGAGTACAGAAGTTTGAACGTGCTGATAAAATTGATTATACGCACATGATATGACAATTTTCAACTAATTACGATTATTAAGTCCTGGTGTCAAGGGATTGTTGACCTTATTGTTGATTGATTAATAACAGGGACTTAGTAACGATCGATTGATTGACGGACTCTGTCATTGTATCTTGGCCTATTTGGTTCCGACATACTTAGTGACTTTAAAGTCATCACATACATTTCGCCGTTAATCACTGCAGAGTTAGACAGCGGTGAACTCGTATATAATTAATTTTAAATAACGAGATTGACTGCCCTAATCTCCTGCATAAACTGCACTTCAATGTCCCCCAAAGATCAGTTCGATTTAATCCACCTATCTCCATTCCTTTTTCCTCATGTAACTACAGGCAAAACTCATACTTAGTGCGAGTGTGTAAGGACTTTAATATCCTTTGTAAAGAGTTCTCATTTAACCCATTCACCACCAAAACTTATTCTGCACGCACTCGGCTGAATGCATTTTTTTTTTAAACCGCGTAGTGCTTTATTTTTCTTTCCTGGTGTTAAAGTGAATATTGTTATAGTACTTATTGTCTCTTATTTTATTTTATATCGTGCTTGTTAACTAGTGATCCTAAGATTTCTAATACCTTTTCTGTTTTTACTCGTGGGAACCTGTAATTGGCTCTGTGTTGCATATACAATTGTTACTCATTTTTTATAGCTGTTTGTTCTCCTATTTATAAATAAATAAATGTATAGCTCAGCCATATTTTGTCCTTCATGTTTAAGTCCTATGTATTAGGCGGCGAACTTATTACCATCAACCGGGCACAATACTAGATTCTGGTCTGCTACGGATAAATTCTTGATGGAAAATCCCAATAACACTTTACACGATCCACGATTCAAACCCAGGGCTTCGTGCGCAACAACAATGCTTGTAGCTACTAGACCAAGAAGGCGACTGTACATTACTTTAACACCGCAATATCATGGCCACATCCTGGAAACGTACTGTTCAATTCCATTATGTTTTGAAGAGAAGGTAACCACTTCAAAATAACGTGGAATCGAACTGGTGTTATCTAAGAAGCACTGCCACGAATTATATCTATGTTAATTTACTGCAGTAATTTTCCGATATTTGGGGGAACTGAACTATCGGCTGCACCTATAACTAGCAAGGGGTTTGTTTCACTGCCCTCAATAACTGCTGTCAATAATTTTCACAGTTCAGACACGGCTGACATTATGTTTAATTTTTTCCGCGAATATTTTCAATACTTTTAAAATTTTCAATAGTTTTAATGTAATGTACATATTGTGCTCGGAGTTTCCTTGCGTGATGGAATCAGAAATGAAAACATCCGCAATAGAACCAAGGTTACCGACGTAGCCTGAAGAACTGCCAAAATTAAGTGGCAGTGGGCAGCGCATATTGCTCGCAGAGCGGATGGCCGATGGTTCCGAAAAGTTCTGGAGTGGCAACCGCAAACCGGAAGACGTTGCGTTGGAAGGCCTCCCACTAGGTGGACCGAAGACCTGGTGAAGGTTGTGGGGGGTCACCCCCTCTTAGGGGAGGCCCATGTCCAGCAGTGGACGTCTGTCGGCTAAAATGATGAACATAATGTATTGTGTCATTATGTTTATCCAGAAATTGTGTAAGTTAGTAAGACATAATGAATTGACCAATTTAGAACTATTGTCTCTGATTTTCTAAGCAAGTTCTCTCATTATTTGGCCTTTAAACTCACTTTAAAAATAAATAAATCGTATTCTACAGAGATCCGGTCATTACTTAACGGTAACGGTAACCACGTATTCACAACATTATTCTGAGCCCTACACAGAAATGTTTCATTGGTTATTAAAAAAAAAACCGGCAAAAAAATCATATCTGTTGTATAAGAGCCCCCATTAATATATTTTTTTTTTAATTTTTAGTATTTGTGGTTATAGCGGCAATAGTAATACATCATTTGTGAAAATTTCAGCTTTCTAGCTATCACGGTTTATGAGATACAGCCTGGAGACAGACAGACAGCGGAGTCTTAGTAATAGGGTCTCGTTTTACCCTTTGGGTACGGAACCCTAAAAAATCAGCTGTTCTATACATTTAGACCGTGTTGGTATTGCACTTCTGTAGGAAACAGCAGATTTTTTTTAATAACCGATGAAAAAATTTTCTATGGGGCTCAGAATGATGTACTGAATACGTGCTAGCCGTTTTGTTCATTCCACCCCGTATACCAAAAGTCTTCCATAAAGAAAATTCGTGAATCATCTCTCTGTATTAACTTTTGAAAACATTCCATAAAGGTTTATAGGTCTGCTTGTTTTCAAGCAGTAATTTTATTAAAAGGTACGTAGATACTTTGAACACAATAATGTTTTTTGCTCTTAATTCGTCTTTTTTCTTTTATTTTTATATCATTTTAGGAATTATCGCCACATCTCCCGGGAATTCACGCCTCAGTACCTCGTAAAGAACTCTAGATTACGTTAATTTATAAACATTCGTTAACGAGATACCCGAACTAATTAGGAAGGACGTGCCTGATAAATTTGATAAACAAATGTTATACTGACGACAAAACCGGCTGTAGGCTGCGTGTCAGACTGGTTATCATGAAATACAAGTGGCAATTGCTTTCAAAGCTTGAAATTGCCATAAGTTTTTCGATAACGTATGTCAGTCCCACCTTCTACAATACCACATTCTACAATATCTGTCATTATTGTCGCAGATATCAAATCTTCTGGAATACCTGTTAGTCACATCATCGGTTAAGGGGAACAGGTTTTAAATTCAGTTGCAAGATTTGACAAATACATACTAAGTTACTAACAGACAATATTATTGCCATGCCATCGTGGAAATATCCTGAATGAGACTGGCACAAGAACGTGGAACTTGGCACAAGCAAAGAGCCACCCAGCACTGCGTGGATGATGCTGATGATAATACTAACTAACAAAGCAAGTTAAATAAAATCTTAAAACAAAACCTAATAATAAAAGGGTATCTCGGTAGCTTGGACCCTGCTCACGACACCGGCAGACCACTATTTTTTATATTTTTTAATTGCTTTTTTATGTTTTTTTTTGAGAATTATTTAAAAATATGTAAAACTTGCTGTTTCCCGCGGTGTCACACGCTGCGCGGCTCCTAAGGATCGTAGCTTAATTTTATATAGCCTATAGCCTTCCTCGATAAATGGACTATCCAACACAAAAATAAATTTTCAATTCGACCCAGTAGTTCCTGAGATTAGCGCGTTCAAGCAAACAAACAAACAAACTCTTCAGCTTCATAATATCACAAGTATAGATGTGTAGTAAAATGTGTGTATTAGTCATCTTAAAACATTGAGTGCAATATTCATCATTTTTCTCAGAACAGAGACTCAATAATACAGCAACAAAGTCCTTTCTCAAAGAACAAATCGATGGCCCCACCGAATAAACGTGCAAGAGCTCTTACACGATTTTTTTTTATTTCATGTTTCGTTTCTTTTGCCTATCCTGCACCTACTTAATTTTTTTTATGAATTTTAGACTCAAAACACGCCTATTATAGTAGTGAATATCTTTATTATAGGGAAATAAGTAATTTAAAAAATACAGGAATAATAGTTTATGGTCTGATTACATGCTTTTTGAGTCGCCAAGTACACAAGAATAAACATGTTAAAACCTACAGACGTTTGAGAAGATTTGTGATTGTTTTCGAATTTGGGTAATGTCTTCTTACACGTTTATTCGTGTAGAAATTTATGCAAATTTTATTAGTAATGTTTTATCGCACAACATGGAAGTTTGAATATAAATAGGGTATTAAAATATATACTATAACACAAATGTTAGAAAAAAATAATTATAGTAAGAGACAACGCAATACTTTAAGCGTTGTCTCTTACTATAATTATTTTTTTCTAACATTTGTGTTATAGATTCAAACATTAATATTCCTTGCATATTAGTTTAAGTTTATAGCTAGTAACGGTGAATAAACAAATGTTTACGCGATAAATTCTATTGCAATCGTACGTAAGATGCGTGTGAAATTATGTGATTAGCTCGGAAGGTCAGTCTTGTTGTGATTATATGCGCACTATTACATAATTTCAGGAGTACTGCACACTGAATCAAGGGCTTGACCCAGCCGCGATGAGAGCCTCCGTTTTTTTTTTGGGATGGGAAATCATCAAATGAAGGAGTCATTTGATGATTTCCCATTCCAAAACCACGAACGCGCCGTTGACACAGCCTGTCGTCTTAAGACGGTCGGACGGCGAGCTAGCCCATTACTCACCGTCCACCCCGCGCCTACGGTGGCCGAGAGCCACCACGTGGCCCCCGGCGCCCGGGGCGTCTCCCGCGGCGGCTGGGACGTGAGGTTATCTCCCTCTCACGTTCCGCCACCTCCTTCACTAGCATGACTGCTTCGCGGAAGGAGGTGACGTCTTCCCATTCCCTCTCGCCCCGGACCATGGCTTGAACCAGGGCCGGACGCGAGTCGCCGCCAATCGCCGCTACGTGGACACGGACCTCCACGGTGTCCTCCGGGCGATCCTCACAATGATAGCACGCGGGCGTTTTCTCCCGCCCGATTCGGTGCAGGTACCTCCCGAAACAACCGTGTCCGGTGAGGACCTGCGTCAGGCGGAAGGTGAGGGCGCCGTGGCGCCTCTCTAGCCACTACTCAAAGAGGGGACTTATCGCCACTATTGTGGCGTGCCCTAGTGAGAGCCTCATAAGGTGTCTGTATCGAGGCTCTTTGCTATTAGTCCATTAACCGTAACGACTATCGGTACAATGATTGCAGAGTCCAAGTCCCACATGTCGAAAACCTCATGTGCTAAATCAAGATGCTTGATTTTTTTATCATTCTCAGCTTTCACAAGATTCTCGTCATGAGGGACAGTGATGTCAACAATCATTGCACGGCGCTCTCGGCGATCTAACACCACAATATCAGGTTTATTTGACGACCGTTATCGAGAACTGGGTCGGGCACATACTTGTAGTATGGTACTTCAGAACCCACAAGGTGGTATTGCAAGGCAAGTTGCTGGTGGATAATCCTAGCTACTAGATTGTGTCTGTGCAAGTACTCACCGTTAGCAAGACGAGAACAGCCGGAAACAATATGTCTGATCGATTCACCGGGACGGTGGCATGCCCGGCAGATGTCAACCGTACCGTCCTTGACAATGTATTTCGGATAATTGTTCGTCATGATAACTTCACCCATAATCGCACAGACAAAACCTTCGGTTTCTCCAAAGAGATCACCGAATCGTAGCCAGGATACGGACGCCAAGAGGTCTACATCAGGTCCATGTAGGGGCCGGAAAAAGCGTTCGTGTAGCTCCTTGCTCTGCCATACCTCCCTACGGTCATTAGTATCCAATATCACAGGTTTGCGCCAGATCTCGTTAGCCAAGGAGAGTCAAGGTGAGGTCCTTGTATACTGAGACCACGTCTCGGTGCATCCCCACGTCGGTTTCGAGAAAGTATTCTCTGAGACTTCATACCTCACGGTTGTGCAAGGTTTTAGCATTTAAGAAGCCACGACCACCGCACTTCTGCGGGATATACAGATTCATCACCGATGACCGTGGGTGATGCATCCGGTTTGCGGTCAATAGTGTGCGGACCCTCCTATCCAGGACGTCAAGTTCCGTCTGAGTCCATTTGAGTATGCCGTAAGAATACATCAAAACCGGCATGACCCAACCATTAAAGGCGCGCACCTTGTTTCCGCCTGATAAAAGACTGTTTAACACTTTATTCAGGCGACCAAAGAAGTGCTCCTTCAATGATTGTATCATGTCAGCAGCATTGATACCTAATGCATAGGACATACCCAAATACTTGTAGGTCTCGGTTGAGGAGAGGGATCTAAGGAATATGGAATCCGAGATTTGGGTTCCCACGGATTCCATAATCTCCCCTCGCTTTACCAATCATTGACGTCTCGTCGATGCCTACATTCTTTTTAAAGTTCCTTACCTACCTACTAAAATATTCAAAAATATAATCCAAAACTACTTACGACTACAAAGAGAGGATTAGTGTTTCTAAAATTGCAATTCGTTTTTTTTAAATCAAGAAAGCTAGTATTTTGTTTTTACGTGGATAAATAATACATAATTATATTTATTAATTCTATATACATCTGTATTTTATTTCATCCTTTTACAAAGTTATTTATATTATTTTACCATGCATTAACAAAGATGTATTACATAAATAAAAACTGATCTTATTAACACTAATATAATTGCATACGATCTTTACAATCGTATAATAGCAGAACAATGTACTGTAAACAAGCGTGTAAAAAGTTATAGCTGGGTTCCAAAATAAACTGATTTACGGAGAATAATACTGTAACATTACAGTGCGTTTTATTCGTTGTGTATTATTACTCGAATAAACGTGTAATGATATATTACTGCGACCTAGTCATGCTTTCACAAGAGTAAAAAAATTAAATAGTTTTTCATGAATTTCTTGAAATTCGTTGACGTTAAAAAAAAGTAAGTATACAAGTCAATAGTTTATTTTTTTACCTATAATTCGATAGTACATTATTTATACCTATATACAATGAAATGAGCGTTATTGAAGTTTTAACGTTTTTATTTTTTCCTGAAAAGTTGTCATTTTTCTCTTACACGTTTATTCGGTGGGGCCATCGAATAATAACTCTGTTTGAGTCTCGCCTTTGGAAAACGTAGTGTTTTTCCAATATTCTCGGAATAGCTTTAGCTTAGTTTGTTTATTTACCCATAGGTACCAGGAAATCAGAAGCTCTTGCAGATACATCCGTGTTAGGTAATACATATTGCTAAAACTACTCAGTGAACAGAAAACTTGTTTACCTTGGTTGATAAACTTGGTCGATGTATGAACGTGGTTGAAGCAAAAGAAGTATATATTTAGATACATCTGATCGCAGCGGATGGCGTTCTCCCACATGGGTAGGCTGAAACTATAAAACACCCTCAAATTGATTTTACATTTTTTTTTGTATTTAAAACTTGTTACCGTAGTAAGGGGATAATTTTAATTTCTGTGAAAAACAATCATTTTGCTATTTATGAATCTGTCTTTTATTACATATTTGATATTATTTATTTCCATGTAAAATTGCGTTAGTAACTCTGCCACATTTGCCATTCAAACCATCTGGCGAAGATTGTAACAACTAAATTCATGAACAAAAATTTTGTCATATCTACACTTGAATTGCCGTCGTTTCATTTCTACCAATTACATTGGCGATGAAATGTTTGCCTTTATTGCAAAAAACATTCTCATTCATGTCAAAAAATCGGCACATGAATAAATATTTACAGCTGCAAAATAGAACAAAATAACCACAGTGTAAAAATACCCGCCAATTTATTCCCAATAAGAAACCTCGAAGCGTTCATTAAATGCAAAAATATTTTCAACAAACTCATTCATCACGAAAATTGCGAATCAACCAGCTCATTGATATTAATAAAGATTCAGTTCTGAAAAAAATGTTCGACTCACCTCAACATCGCGTGAGTTCGTTCACAACGATCTATTTAAACGTAACGATCGTTCATTCCCAAACTTGAGTGAGTGATTGAATGAATGGCGAATGGAGTAAGCGCTCAGGTGATTTGGAAAGTTCCAATGTCATTGCCGACTTCAACTAATGAGAAACGGAGTTACAATTGAATTTTAAGAAGTATAAATAAATGATAATGCTGTCAGAGTTGATAGAATTTTTTATGTAGGCGGGTAGGTACTTCTGAAATTAGTGATGTTGCTATTCTTGAGAGCTCTTGAAATTGGGTCACTTACTAAGTGGATTGGAAATATCAAAGTCTGTGTAAATCTGAAGAGGTACTCACTGCTTTGAATAAGTACATTATAATAAAAATATGTCCTTTACGCTCTGTTAAATACTGTTCCAAAAAAAGGCTTTAGAAATTTTGTACTTTGTAAAGAAACTGTTTCTAATAGTAGCTACTTTGAATTTTAGTTATAAGACTCATGGTTAGTCGGTTACTTCTTATTAGAGTGGGTAAATTCAAAGGGCCTAGATTAGTAAGTTATGACTTACATGCTAGTTATGGCTTCTGACCACATCACTCTCTGTACTCATCACCATCGTACATTTGTATAAACCACCACACACTATAGTCAGGTCGCACCTTTTAGGGTTACTAAGCTTCCGCTGTCCGTCCATCCGTCTGTCTGTCAGCGGGCTGTATCTCATGGTCCGTAATAGGTAGACAGTTGAAATTTTCACAGAATGTGTATTTCTGTTATAACAAAAAATAATAATTAAAAATTAAAGGATTTCCCTTTTTAATTTATTTTTATTATTTGTTACCTACTAAGGTGGTACGGAATCCTTCATGCGCGAGTCCGACTAGCACTTGGCCGGTTTTTTTGTATTGAAATGCGATTCGGCAATACGCGGCTATTAAGCTGTGTTTCCACATAGCCAGCTTAGCTCGAGCTGTGCAAAAACACAGATTTTTTTGTTTATTTTCCCTGCAAGTGGAAATGCAGTCTTAAGTGCGCTTACGCTTGGTTAAGTTTACAAAGAAACAAAACATCTTAAATCTAACAACCTTAACATTTTAATAAATTGACGTCATTGAGCAGCATTCTTCTTTTTAACTCACTTCCAAAAGGAAGAGGTTATCAATTCGTCTGAATTTTCATTTCGAACTTCGTAGTTCAAATTTCAATTACGAATGAACCGACATGACACGATGTCAACCGAAGCGGGCGTCCAATGAGAATGCATTACCGATTCTGTGGGGACTGTCCAATCAAAACGATGTAGGATAGCAGAATAAAACCAATCAGGTAATCGAGTTTCAGAATGTTTCAATTAATTGCTGAAATTTTCAGCGTAATGAGTTTTATCTGGTATTGTTCGACTGTTTGAGTTGTTTTTTAATTGGGTATTATGATTCGGTTTCGATATGGATTATGGATTTTATATTAATGAGGGATTATGAGGTTTATCAATTGTTTTGTGGTTGTTGTAATGTTCATATTTTGGGTTGCTATACAGGAAGATTTATTGATCACGTTCCAAATTTTAATATTATGAGCTTTATTGAAAATAAATAAACATGTTTTTCCTTTTAGTATCACTCAGTACTAAAATATTAAGATGTACATCACATAGTTGTCCAAAAAAAGTAAGTCTTTGTGAACATCATGTCGTCGAACACTGACCGGACGACTCCCGCGCCTGGCCCCGCCCCCAAACATTGATAACAATCAAAACATAATTTGCACGTCACCATGCAAAATTGAAATTCCGAATAGAATATATTTTATTTTAAAAATTTTCATACCTACTTTTTTTTCAATAATGGTGTCTTTGAAAGATACCTACCTAATTCATAGAAAAAAATTCTTCAAAACACACTTCCTGTATATTACGAAGTGTGTTGTGTGTTTATTGTCACTATTTGTGTGAATTACATAATTCATCATCTGCCTAGCCTTTCCCCAACATAGAGCGACTGCCTATCTGACCTCCATAACCCAGTTAGTACTGGGTAACAGAATACCCATTGGTAAGACTGGTTGTCGGGCTTTCGGGGGACCTGTAACGACCGTCAAAGATCTACAGTTGACAGCTGGGACCAACGGCTTAACGTGCTTTCCGAGGCACGGAGGAAACTCTGTACGTAATGGGTGGTCACCCATCCACGGACCAACCTAGGCAAGCGCGGCTCAACCTCAATAACAGCCGTTACTATTTAGCCATGAGCTCCCCTGAGTGAATTACATAGTTGTTGTAGATAATTAACGCCATAATTGTTTTCAAATAGGTTATAATAGTATCTAAGGATGTCGCTTTTATGTTCACCTGGTTTAGTAGCTTTTTTCGCACATCCATAAAACTGAAAGTTGTATGAGGCATATGTATACATTGATTCGTTATTACCTAATAAAGATTGTTATTATTATATTAAAGCTAGCTTGTACTGATCCACAGCTGGGCAAGGCCGGCTTTTTTTTTTTGGATAAGCTTGCCACACTATTTCTAAACCACTGTAACTCCTGAAAGCCAGAAACAATAGTGGCGACCACCAGAAAAGCGCCGACACAATGAAGCATGACGAAGTCAGAGAGAATCAATTTAACTGTATAACCCACAACGAAATTAATCAGAAAAGAATAGCGGAGGAGTAGGAAAAACATACAGAGTGTAAGGGACAGCCCTCCGCAAACTTACAGGGTGCATTCAGCTCCTTATTCTGAATTATATTCCACCGGAAATTTTCTCCGGAAAATTTTCATTTTTTACACCGTTTCTTCGGCTAATATTTCTTTATTTCAATGTAAAATTACATTCTCTTTACGCAGCACTCCGTTTATGTAAATAAAACACCGGGGAGGGCGGCCGAAGGCTTGCTGCGCTGCCGTTCGCTACGTGCGGTTTGCCACGGTAACGATACAGTGTGTGTGAGGTAATAAACAAATCAGGTTTATTGGATTCCCATTACGTTCCTGAAATAATTTCATGTACCGGTCATCTTAGTATGATGTACTGAACTCACCCTATCAGTTTGCGGAGGGCTGTCCCTTACACCCTGTATTAATTTCATTGGACAAGGCCGACTACCCTCGGTTCGGGAACTAAAGATGAAGAAATGAAAAATGAGAATTAGATCTAAGTCCAACCGAACACTGTTCTAACACTACTTAGTGGCCATAACACGCTAGTTCCCGACCGCGGCCGTGTACTACGTAACCACATCATTAATCTAGTGCAAATCTAGCAGCTAGGGTCAGGTTTTGTGGTTCTGTTTGATCTCAGTGTAATATAAATTTTAATGTACCTATATCTATCTATATTCTCTGTTCTTTTTGAGGAGCTTGTGGCTAAATAATAACAGCCGCTTGGGTCGATCTTTAGTTGGTCTGTGGATGGGTGGCCACCCATTACATACCGAGTTTCCTCCGTGCCTCCGACAGCACGTTAAGCTGTTGGTCCCGGCTGTCATTTATCTTTGACAGTCGTTACAGCTAGTCAGTGGCCCAAAAAGTCTGACAACCAGTCTTAATATTCCAAGGGGTATCGTATTACCCAGTATTGAGTTGTGGAGGTCAGATATGCAGTCCCTCCATGTAAAATACTGGTATTCAGCTGCGTCTTGTTAGACTGGAAGCTGACTCCAATATAGTTGAGAAAAGGCAGGTGGATGATGATTCTCTGCTCTTGTTCCATGATTATTATACAAGGTGGAACAGACACCGACGCGCGCGACGCCAAAACTGTTCATCGTTTTGTTTTAATCAGCTGCTCCATTCATTTTGACCGTGTAGGTATTCCAGTTTTGTAGGAAACAGCTGTTTTTGTTTTAAATAACCGATGAAAATTTTCTATGTGGGGAGGTTCAGAATGATGTATTGAATACGTGGTAACCGTTTTACAGTCGCTGTCCCTTCGACCCCGTATGTTTGTAAATATAGATTTGTAAATATTTGTCGGGTTCTCAGAATTTATTCCGTTAGGCTCGTACATCATGTGGGTTGACGATGGGTTTCGTGCAATGAAAATACACCGGTGTTTCTATTAAACTAACAAATTACTTGAAATTACAACTTAACACAGTAACACGGGGCACAATGAATCGGGGTCCAGTTCCAGGACGTCTCAACTCCGCTGCGATCTGACTTTCAACTATCGTCGTCGCGTAGAGCTGTAAACATCATGGCTCTGTAGAAGCACGCAGTGGTGGGGGTAGACTTGTCATTAGGTCGCGTGATGTCACCACTGCCGTACTTGCGATTAATTTTAGGTCCGTAAGAATGACCGGATCCGACATATTTAATGTATGTGTGTATATTGATATGTAATTGGTACACCACAGTATTGTAGGTATCTCCCTCTTCTTGTAACTCATTCAAAGGTTGTCTTCAAAAGATTGCTTTTAGCGACAAGAATACCCATTGTGTCACCTGATGTGAAATGTTTTTTGAATGTTACTTGTATGGTGTAACATCTATTCTATTATATTCTATAATGTTGATGATTTTCTGTGCTGAAATTTTTATATTGCGTTTGTGATTTGGTTCCCAAATATTTGTGTAGGTAGGTGGTAGAATAAACAATTAATAGTTATAACAATAACTTAATTTACTAAGTACCGTATTTGGACATAATTCGTCTTGAGATACATTTTGTTTCATTTAGACCTTAAGGAGCAACAAAAAAGATGCGTGTCATTTCTGATAGACACTTAAATACGAAAAAAAATATTCAGAAACATAAAATGATTATCCCTGAGTCATACTCTGTTAGATAAATTTCGTTTTTCTGACTTCAATCTATGTCAGTTCACAGTAAGTGATTGTGATACTGGGTTTCATAAAAGCTAGTATCAGCTACTGAACTAAATACCTCCATCAGCGCCATGTCGCCCTAGTTACAAACTCCGCGCTACTAGCAACTGAGCCAACATCCATCGTCCATCCATTAGCTCTCGTCTGCAAACACAGACTATTATAAATTAATGAGTTCACACTAATTACCAACTGTGATTGTTTACAAGCAACATGGCGGCACGGGCTTGACATTCGTGAAATTATTCATGAAAACAGAAAAGCGGGGCAAAATATAGCTAGCCAGCTAGTGACATTTTCCGATCATACGGAATGACACCTTTGGGACTAAGCTTTTAAATTTTTAATTAAAAACATCGAGCAAGGAAACACCGCTTAGAGATAAGACCCAAGTGCCTGAGTTTGATTCCCAGGTCGGGCAAATCGTTATTTGGTTTTTCAATCTGGAAATTTTCAGTAGCAGCCACGGAGTTTGGAGTTGTGCCCGGTTGACGGCAATATGATCGCCCCCATTGCTTGACAACTTTAAGAAACAAAACTGGCGAACTGTGAGTGTACTATTGGTACATCTTTGCGTAACCCTTTGGGGATTACCACATAAGTAGTCGCTCCATGTAAAATACTGGTATTCAGCTGCATCTGCTTCGACTGGAAGCCAACCCCAACATAATTGGAAAAGGCTAGGCAGATGATGATTGATTATTTTTAAATGACGTCTTTGAGTGCGGTAGTAAACACGATATTTTTACATTTTCATATCGCTCGTCAATGTTCCTTAACATGAAAAGATTTCATCGGAATCAAAGAAAGAAATTTGCTACTGAAAAATAACAATGAACGGACCGACTGATGGACAAAAATGTTATTATTTGAGGGCTTCCTTTACTTATTCTTTATGGTAGAATTTGGAACGGAAAATTAAAAAGAAACAAAAGTCCGCTGCTTTTCTATGACGCATTATGAATCCTTATCAGAGACATTTCATTAGGGTCTTTATTACTCGATACGAACATTATGCGAGTAGGTACTTATTTTATAATCTTGCAGAATTATTTTCTGTTTCTTTTATTTCCACCCTTTTATATTCTCTTCTGTTTTATTCTTTTATGTTGTTGACTGTACTGTCCCTGTGTCCCGTTTCTTATTAACATATTTCAATTCTATTCTAGCATTGAAGCTCAATAGATAAGCAGCCTTGCAACGAAACAATCCTTTTATGCAATGGCTGCACACTTCAGCCATTGATTGACTGATAAATTGATTGATTTTCTATTGACTTATACTGTTTTCTTTATTGAGAATTTGTACCTCTCGGATTTTTATTTTAAACTAGCTGTTGCCCGTGACTTCGTTCGTGTGGAAATTTTGAAGTGTGTGTGTGAACATAAAGGGCAAAAGAAGGAACATGGATGGTTTTTAGTCAGTAAAAGTCTGACACTCCCTTCCGCCCCGCCCAGAGCGGGAGGAGTCATTTGATGATTTCCCATCAGAAAAAGAAAAAAAAAAGTGTATGTGTGAGAAAAAAAATGGACTATAATCTATTTATGTGCCAAATTTCATTCAGATCCGTTCAGCCTTTCTGGCGTGATTGAGTAATACTCAATACTCATACTTTATTGCATTCCATAATGTAAAATAAAACAGTTGGTATGTTGAAACATTGAATCAATTATGGACCCTGTCGGGCACAGAAAAGTTAATTAATAGGAGAGAGGATGAAGGCGCTTTTTGTTTAGAAAATAAAATAAACATTAAATTAGAATAGTAAGTAAATAGCTTTTGTGGTGTTTATATTTTACATCATAATTATACATACTTATTTGGATGAGTCTTATATGTGTAATATTTGGTTTTAATTTTTTGCACGATTTTATTACTAAAATTATAAATTTATAAATTCAATATTTAAATTATTATTCAGTGTTTATTAATTGAATTGAAATAATTAAATTAAATTGTGCGCTATTTAATATACTTAATTATTTTAAATGAAGATTATTTTCAGGTTTTAATATAAATAAACTAATTAATTCAAGTGAAATTTAAAATGAAATGTCGGTAGGTACTATGTCAATATGGTTTTTATTGTCGTTGAAATTTATCGTCAAAGTATTCGTCAATAGTGTAGTAGGTAACAAACATCCATCCATCCAAACTTTCGAATTTAAAATAGTACTATGAAGTAATGTAACGAAAACAAGAAGTTAGTCTTCAACCTTGTTAAAAATACATGAGGGTCTAAAAAGGTAACCACTTGGAAAGCGTTCTGTATTACTTACTTGTAACTTTATTGAAAGTACCGAAAAGTTTATGTTGATCCAATACATTATATTTCCTTTTTCAGCATCGTTATCTATATATATAAAATTCAAAGTCCTGACTGACTGACAGAGATATCAACGCACAGCCCAAACCGCTGGTCCTAGAGCAATGAAATTTGGAGTGTGTATTCTTTGTGAAGAGTAGGTATCCACTAAGAAAGGGTTTTTCGAAATTCTACCCCTACGAGGGTAAAATGGGGTGTTGAGTTTTCTATGAAACTTTTTATTCTCGCGGTCGATGGACTTGAAAATTTGTGTACCTACTCTGCAGTTACAATTATGAGAAACGTGTATCAAAGTTTTTCCAAAATCATCCCTCAATATGAAATTCAAAGTCCTGACCGACTGACTGATATATCAACTTACAGCCTAAGCTGTTGGTGTTAAAGACATGAAATTTAAAGGGTGTATTCTTTGTGAAGAGTAGGTATCCACTAAGAAAGGGTTTTTCGAAATTCCACCCCTAAAGGGGAGAAATGGGGTGTTGAATTTTCGGTAAAACTTTTTATTCTCGGGTCGATTGACTTAAAAGTCTACATACTCTTCAGTTAAAACTATGAGAAATGTATATCACAGTTTTTCCAAAATCATCCCCCAATATAAAATTCAAAGTCCTGACTGACTGATATATCAACGCACAGTCCAAACCCCTGGCCCTAGAGAAATGAAATTTGGAAGGTGTATTCTTTGTGAAGAGTAGATATCTAATAAGAAAAGGTTCTTCCAAATTCCACCCCTAAGAGGGTAAATTGGGGTGTTGAATTTTCTGTGAAACTTTTTATTCTCGGGGTCGACTGACTTCAAAGTTTGTGTACATACTCTGCAGTTAAAATTGTGAGAGATGTGTATCACAGTTTTTCCAAAATCATCCCCCAATATAAAATTCAAAGTCCTGGCTGACTGATATATCAACGCAGAGCCCAAACCGCTGGTCCTAGAGAAATGAAATTTGGAGGGCGTATTCTTTGTGAAGAGTAGGTATCCACTATGAAAAGGTTTTTTGAAATTCTACCCCTAAGAGGGTAAAAATGGGTGTTGAGTTGTCTATGAAACTTTTATTCTCGAGGTCGATTGAATTGAAAATTGGTGTACCTACATACTCTTCAGTTAAGAAGAGATTAATTATGAGAAACGTGTATCACAGTTTTTCCAAAATCATCCCCCAGTATGAAATTCAGTACTGTTTTTTTCGGTTTTTTCGTCATGGGTGTCATTTTCGTGGTTTTTGGGGCCGCCAATGACGAAAATGAGGTCAAAATATAAAAATTCAAGACGACGCCCATGAAGATTTTAGGTTTTTTCGTCATGGGTGTCATTTTCATGGCTTTTGGGGTCGCTGATAACGAAAATGTGGCCAAAATGTAAATCGATGATGGCGCCAGCAAAAAAATTCAGTTATTTCGTCATGAGTGTCATTTTCGTGGTTTTTGGGGTCGCTGATAACGAAAATTAGGTCAAAATGAAATTCAGGATGGCGCCGATGAAAATTTTTGGTTTTTCTTCATGAATGTCATTTTCGTGGTTTTTGGGGTCGCTGATAACGAAAATGTGGTCAAAATGAAAATCCAAGATGGTGCGGACGAAAATATTTGGTTTTTTCGTCATGGATATCATTTTCATGATTTTCAGGGTCGCTGATATCGAAAATTAGGTCAAAATGAAAATTCTAAATGGCACCAACCATTTTTTTTAGATTTTTCATCAGGGTTATCATTTTCATAGTTTTTGAGGTCACTGATAACGAAAATGAGGTCCAAATAAACATAGGAAAAAAAAACAATTCTCATTTTTTCTTAGGTTTCCCCTGACTCAATTTTCACTCTTCGCCACTGGTACCTACCAGTGGCAAAGGGTCCACTTAGAAAGGGTTTTTCGAAATTCCACCCCTTTTTTTTTGTTTTTTGGTGGGAACTCATCAAATGACCCCTCCCGCTCTGGGCGGAGCGGAAGGGAGTGTCAGACTCTTACTGACTAAAAACCACCCATGTTCCTTCTTTGGCCCTTTATGTTCCAGGGCCGCGGTATCTCTTTCGAACAGTCTCGCAGCCCTGGCAGGCATCGGCCCTTGCGGGCCCCTCCCGTTTGCTGACATCTCTTTGAGGCGCGCGTGGAACACGAACGCGCCGTCGACACGGCCTGTCGTCATACGACGGACGGACGGCGAGCTAGCCCATTACTCACCGTCCACAGGCCCGCGCCTACGGTGGCCGAGACCCAT
Source organism: Eurois occulta (assembly GCA_950022335.1). NCBI lineage: Eukaryota > Metazoa > Arthropoda > Insecta > Lepidoptera > Noctuidae > Eurois > Eurois occulta. Next base: position 20,781,398 of record OX465482.1, on the reverse strand, counting down.
CACGGCGTGGCCCCCGACGCCCGGTGCTTCTCCTCCCGCGGCGGCTGGGACGTGAGGCTCTCTCCCTCTCACGTTCCGCCGCCTCCTTCGCTAGCATGACTGCTTCGCAGGAGGAGGCGACGGCTTTCGATTCCCTCTCGCCCCGGACCATGGCTTGAACCAGGGCCGGACGCGAGAGGTCGTCGTCGCCAATCACCGCTACGAGGACACGGCGGTGCTCCGCCCAAGCGGAGCAGACCTCCACGGTGTGCTCCACCGTGTCATCCGGGCGATCCTCGCAATGATAGCACCGAAATTCCACCCCTAAGAGGACAAAATGGGGTGCTGAGTTTTCTGTGAAACTTTCTATTCTAGGTGTCGATAGACTTGAAAGTCTACATACTCTACTTACAGTTTTTCCAAAATCATCCCGCAATATAAAATCAAAGTCCTGACTGACTGACTGATATATCAACCACTGGTCTTAATGACATGAAATTTGAAGGATGTATTCTTTGTTTTGAAATGGGGGTTGAATTTTCTGTGAAACTTAATATTCTCTGGGTCGGTTGACTCAAAACTTAATGTACACATCACTCTTCAATTCAAATTATGAGACACGTGTATCACAGTTTTTGATATAACACGATGTAGTTTAGAAATATTTTTATTTTCATTTTTTAATTTACGACCCAAAAGTGGCTCCCCTGTTTAAAATTAATTTATACGTCCGTCTTTGAATCAATGACTTACATATATGTACCAAATTTCAACTCCATCGGTCCGGTAGTTTCAGAGTAAATTGGCTGTGACAGACGGACAGGCAGACAGACAGACACGCGAGTGATCCTTTAAGGGTTCCGTTTTTCCCTTTGAGGTGCGGAACCCTAAATACTAATATTACATATATATCTTACATTTATATAAACTATTTATTAATGCGAAAGTTTGGATGAATGGATCTTTGTTACTCAATCACGCCAGAACGGCTGATCAGATCTGGATGAAACTTGACACAGAGATAGATTATAGTCTGATAGAAATAGATGTAGATTACTTATTATCCCAGAAGTAGGCAAGATCCCGTGGGCAATTCCCGAACTGCACGCGGGCGAAGCCGCGGGCAAAAGCTAGTTTCTTATAAAATATTTTGTCTACGCTATAATTTAGATCACGTGGACTGTTTCTACACGGCGATGCGGAAACGGTGCGCATCCTTGGTGCGTAGGGTGCGGGGCAGCGCCAACGGCATCCTATCTAAAGCAAGTAGGCTTGACTGTGAGTTTGTGCACCACTGCTGCAAGGTTTCAGCAGGGCCTGTCACCTTGCGGCAATTATGTCACAGTCTGTTTCTGTTTTTTGTTTTAGTCTTGTGTGTATTATTAACATAGTTTGTAAGTACATGTTAGTAACACTATAATAATATCTTAATAATAATATCTTGGGACAACCAACACACCGCCATCTGATCCCAAACTAGGCAGAGCCTGTACTATGGCAACCAGACAACTGATATACATACTTATATATTTCTAAATACATACATATTATAGATAAATTACACACCCAGATACAGAACAAATAATCGCACTCATCGCACAAAGATTTGTCCTGTGTGGGAATCGAACCCACGACCTCCGTCCTAGCAGTCAGGGTCACTAACCACTAGACCAACAGGCCAATCTTCAGACACTATGAGTCTGGTTGCTCAAAGTTAATGATTAAATAAATATAAGAGTTGTTGCCAAAGGTCACACCCACGTCAAAAACAATTTGTTAACAGGACTGACTTCATGACAACATTACTGTACATTACTTACATTAGATTCAGTTTTACAACAGTAAACCTCAACTAAGAACTAAAAATAAATAAATAATTAATTAATTTCGGTCGACGTTTCAAATACCAATAAATTTATCATTACCCAAATACCTAGTCAATTTCTAGATAGCCAAATATTAATATAACGTAGACATAGGATATCTACCTCGGGTCGATAACCTCAATCTTACAAAGGTAGGTCCGTCCTGAATTAGCCACAAACAGAATTATGAACCGTCTGCTTCCCAATGAGGTTGTATTAATCGAGTTCTGGGAACACTGAACAGGTATTGATTAATACGAGTACCTACTATATTGTGGAGACAGTTTATTAGGTAGGTATATAAACCGAAGAACTGCCTTGTTGGTCTACTGGTCGCAAGGGCGGTCCTGAGTTCAATTTCCGGGTCGGGAAAAGGGATATTGGTTTTTCCATCAGGTATTACACAGTTGCAGCCACGGAGTCTGGATTTGTGCTTGGTTGATGGCAATAAGCTCGCCCCTATTACATGGGACTTAAACGTAGCTGGCGAAATGTGGGTGTGCTATTTGGTACACCTCTGCATAACCTTTCGGGGATTACAGGCGTGATTATAATGTAATGAAAAAAAAAATGAAGTGAAACTTTTATTTCTAATCATAATTTTAAAAAATCACACAATTTCTCAATAAGGTTATTTAGAGTTATGAAAGGTTTTCCAAAAAAAAGTAGTGTTTTTCTCTACATCTCTGATTTTAGGCATTAAGATTTTGAGAGCATTTGCCTGCTTAAACACATACATCGCTGCCTCTATTTGCAAACCAGAATAACTCGAAGGTACACACTGCAAATTAGATCGATTTGCAGGGCACACCAACATAGATGTTGGTGTGCGTAAAATCAACGGCCGTCTGACTTCGCCTATTTATTAGTGTTTGCTTCACAATAACCCGTTGTCCACGCACACACAATAAAATTTCTTGTCACTAATGTTGCAGGGAATATGACGCATAAATTTAGCTTGTGATACAATCGTCTCCGTGGCGCATTAGTCGAGCGTGCGATAAATAATTACTTACTGCGTCGGCGCCGTAGGATCGAATCCGACTGCCAACAGCTTAATGTTTTTGTATGTTTTAATAAAATATTTTACATTTGTTTGTTCAATTCATTGCTTAACTATTAGCAAGTCTCTTTATATTTGGGTTAGAATGTATTAGTTGTCTACCCTCTAAAAATGACAAATCATGTTTAAGTTAGTAGTTTAAGTTCATCGTCATAATGCTATTGACTATCGGGCTTTCGTTACGTTTTTAGACATTATACCCTGCGTTTTTTGAGAAGTGCTTTTATTTGTGAATCAATATGAATCATTGAACCACACTTTTATGAGCTGAAATAATTCTTTTGCATCAGCAAAATGTTTCAATTAGTGAAATTGCGAGACGTTTGAAGATATCGGTGAGTAACAAAATGTTATTATGATGTTTAGAAGTTTAATATGTTTAAATAATCCACATGTTATTTGTTGTATATTGTAACTATCGCGTAGGGTATTTGTAAACGCCAGTCTCGCATTATACGCTAATACGGAAGCACGTCTTTTATTTACTAGTGGCGACGAGGATAATCGGAATTTCATATATTTACGCAGTTCAGTATTACGAATTAAATATCAAAAATGTCCATCGGGAAGATTCGTGAATACAGTTTACAATCCGGGAACTGGTTGGCGTACGTTGAAAGAATTGAAATGTATTTTTTGGCGAACAAAATTAGTGACGATGTGAAATTACCCACACTAATCTCACTAATGGGTGAAGAAGCATACGAACTATTATCTAGCTTGGCGAGCCCGTTAAAACCATCAGAATTAAAATACTCACAAGCTGTAAGTTTACTCCAGGAGCATTTACAGCCAAAACCCGCCGAGATGGCAGAAAGATATAGATTTCGACAGCGGAGACAGTTGGCAGGCGAATCCATTGCAACTTACGTGGCGGAATTGAAAAAACTATCGAGATATTGCAATTTTCAAGTGGTTTTAGAAGATAACTTGAGGGACCAATTCGTGTGTGGTTTACAAAGTGAATTCATAAGGCAACGGCTGTTTGCAGAGGACAATTTAAACTATTCAAAAGCAGTAACTTTGGCCACTACCCTCGAAGCGGCTGAACGAGACGCAGGCGCCGTAGAACGTAAGAGTGGCGAAGTAAATAACGCTGCGGAATTAACGGAAAGCGTAAATAAGCTACAAGTGAAGTCATGTGCAGCGTGCGGGGACACCAAGCATAACAAGCGGGATTGCCGATACATTGATTACGAATGTAGTTTTTGTCACAGAGTGGGCCACCTAAGGAGAATGTGTCCCCAACGGTCAGATAGTGCTTCAGAAAAAACGAGACGGTCGGCAAAAGTCGCGGAAAAAGGCGGCGATAATTATCAAACACGCGGAGGGAGCGGACAACGATCGGGGCGCGCGGGGCGCAACGGTCGCAGCTACCGCGGTGGCGCGGGCGGCAGCGCTGCGGGCTCGCGCGCGAGCGGACAGCAGCGGCCCGGTACATATTGGGTGCAGGAATCCATGGATGAGCCACCGCAAGCGCAAACAACAGAAGATTCTGAGTCAGGTGATGATGACGTCAGTGAAAGTGATTTCGATGAACCAATGTATCAGATGTCATTAACAAAGTACAAGGCGGTGCGTATGACATTATTGGTAAATGATTGTTTATTAGATATGGAAGTTGATACCGGTGCTCCTTTGTCTTGTATTAGTAAGAGTACCTATGATAGATGTTTTAGTAATCTGGAGATAAAACCATGTTGCATAAAATTTAGTTTTTATGACGGTTCCATTGTTAAGCCACTTGGTTATGTAAAAACAGAAGTACAATATAAAAACCGAAATAAAACGTTGGATTTGTACATCTTTGATAATGGAACTACGAGCTTATTAGGACGCCAATGGCTGGCAGAATTGAGGGTAGACATACCAAAGATCAGCGTAAATTGTATCACTAGTGAGAAGTGTAATAAAAATGAACTAATTAATCCTATTGTTTCTAGATATAAATCAATATTCGATGGCACGTTGGGTCGGTACAACGGGGGCACAGTAAGCCTCTGTGTGCGACCGGGAGCTCAGCCGGTGTTCTGTCGAGCCCGGCCGTTACCGTACGCGTTGCGTGACCGAGTCGACGCGGAGCTGGACGCGATGCTGCGCGCGGGCGTCATCGAGCCGGTTGACCGCTCCGACTGGGCCACTCCTTTAGTGATAGCACGTAAGGCGGACGGTGGCATAAGGATATGTGCCGACTATAAGGTAACACTTAATCGTGCCTTAATTATCGATAGGTACCCGGTTCCAAAGATTGACGATTTATTTAGCGAACTTAGCGGAAATGTTTGGTTCACAAAGTTAGATTTATCTCAAGCTTATAACCAATTAGAACTTGACGAGCGCGCTAGAGAATACACGGTCATTAATACGCATCGTGGATTATTCAAATATAAACGCCTGGTATATGGATTAGCCTCCAGCCCCGGTATTTTTCAGAAATTTATGATGGAACTATTCAAAAATGTCCCAAACGTAGTAATATTTTACGATGATATTTTAATTAAGAATAAAGATTTAAACAGCCATGTGGAAACAATCAACAAAGTGTTTAAAATCTTAGAGATCAATGGGTTAAAAATCAAGCAGGAAAAATGTGATTTTTTAAAGAACGAAGTTAAATACTTAGGATACATTGTCAGTAAAGACGGAGTGAAAGTTAATATAGATAAAATAAATCCAATTATTACCATGCCTCATCCGAAAAACACTACAGAATTAAAGTCATTTTTAGGGATGGTGAATTTTTATGGAAAGTTTATAAAGAATTTGAGTACATATTTAGGACAACTTTACGATTTACTAAAAAAGGGTACACAATACAAGTGGACTAGAAAGCATAGCATAGCGTTTAATCAAGTGAAAAAGTTATTGTGCAGCACGGAAGTGCTCGCACATTACGATATGTCGTTGGAGACAATAGTTACTTGTGATGCCAGCGCACACGGGCTGGGCGCCGTGCTGGCGCAACGTACCACGGACAAAGGTGAACAAGTGGTAGCGTACGCATCGCGAGCACTTACCGAAGCTGAAAAACATTACAGTCAGATCCATAAAGAAGCTTTGGCTATTATTTTTGCTACCGATAAATTTCACCAATATCTGTATGGTAGGAAATTTACACTTCGTACCGATCATAAGCCGTTAGTTAGTATTTTCGGCCCAAATACGGGCATTCCTAATACAGCGGCCAGTAGATTACAACGGTGGGCCATAAAATTAACAGCATACGATTTTGACATAGAATACGTTAAAACAGATCAAAATACTGCGGATGCACTATCCCGTCTAATAAAAGAGCATAAAGATACAACTGTGAAAGAAGACTTACCAGAACAAACATACTTGCATTTCGCCGCGGAGGCACTTCTATTAGATTATAATATTTTAAAAAAAGAGACATCTTCAGACCCCTTACTTAGTCGAGTTATTAGTTACATGCAGGACGGTTGGCCGCAAGAAGTAGAAATCAAAGAGCTCAAACCGTACTTCAATCGAAAAAACGAATTATATACCGAACTAGGATGCATTATGTGGGGCCATAGGATAGTAATACCGTCAGCTTGTAGGAACAGAGTACTCAAAGAATTACATGATACACACATGGGAATAGTAAAAACAAAAGCTATAGCAAGAAGTTACGTGTGGTGGCCTGGGATTGACGAGGACGTGACGGCGTTGTGTCAGACGTGCACCGTGTGTGCTGCGATGGCGGACGCGCCACACCGTCACACGCCCATGTCGTGGCCGTGGCCGAATCGACCTTGGTCAAGGTTACACATTGACTTTTTAGGGCCGATTTCAGGATCAACTTACTTTATTATCGTTGACGCTTGTTCTAAATGGATAGAGGCTGTTAACATGAAACGCACCACAGCACAAGCGGTTATAGCAATACTACGAGATATTTGGGCAAAGTTCGGCCTTCCAAGACAAGTAGTGAGCGATAATGGACCCCCATTTACTAGCGCAGAATTTAAAAACTTTTTATCAAATAACGGTATCGAACAAATTTTCACTGCACCATACCATCCTGCTTCTAACGGGGCAGCAGAGAATGCAGTGAAAATATGTAAGCGGGTAATTAAGAAAGCAATCAAACAGAACTTAGACCCGGATACAGCATTATGTAGATATCTGTTAACCTATAGGAATACGGAGCATTATACATTAGGGGATAGTCCGGCAAAAATTCTACAAGGACGGAATTTACGCACGAGATTGGACATACTGAAACCGGATCGAGAGGCGCGCACGCTGGCGCGACAGTCCCACAGCGAACATGTGGCTGGCGGGGCACACAGACAAGTAGTACCGGGAGATAAGGTGTGGTATAGGAACTATCGTGGGGCAGACAAATGGGTAGCAGGGCAAGTCGTAGATAAGTTAGGTAGTACAGACTATGCTATTAAAACTGACTTTGGAACCGAGGCGCACCGACATGTCGATCAGTTACGGCGGCGATTGGTGTTGCCCGAGAGAGTGCATCCACCACCTTGTAATATGAACAGGAAATCACGTAGTTCACTGGTGTTCCCAGTTGTAAATGAGGAGAGGTCGGACGGTGCGGTCGAGGCGACCGTGATGCCAGGAACGAAAAATATGTCCGACTTAAGTACACCGGGCACGACGGACAACCGGCCTGGGCTGCCGGTGGCGACACAGTCACCCAACGTGCCAAGTAGTAATGTTACGCAAACTCAAAGCACTGTACCCGTGGAACGTAGATATACATTAAGAAATCGTAAACCTCCCCAACGATTTGGTATAGGAGAAATAGATTAATAATAACGTTTGATTAGTAATATAAGTTCTGTATGATTAGTAATATAAGTTCTGTATGATTAGTAATATAAGTTCTGTATGATTAGTAATATAAGTTGTGTATGATCAGTAATATAAGTTGTATAGGAAGTCTGTTATATATAAGTTAAGTTAATAAAAACAAGTTAGTTGTGTTATTTTTTAGATTTAATGTTAATTAAGGGTGAAGATGTTGTATATTGTAACTATCGCGTAGGGTATTTGTAAACGCCAGTCTCGCATTATACGCTAATACGGAAGCACGTCTTTTATTTACTATTATTGATTGTTGTTTTTTGTAACAATATTTTATTATTGTTCACAGAGAAGGACTGTGCAATTGTGGGTCCATCGTTATGCAGATTCGGGAAGCATTGATCCTTGCCGACCGGGACCAAAGGCTGGATTTGCATTCACAGATTGGCATCTGATATAGTTGCTACGCATACCGCTGAGCCCTTCCTCACTACTCGTTCCACGGCAACTAAACATGACGTGACATTACAAACTGTACGAAACCACTTGCGAGCAGCTGGTGTGAAATGTTGTAGGCCAGCCAAGAAAATTTGAATGTCAGATATTCACAGGCAAAACCGGGTACGCTTCGCAAGAGAATATTTGGATTTTGATTGGTGCAATAATATAGTTATATTTAGAGATGAAAAATGTTTTAAATCAGACAAGGACGGTCGCAAAATATTGTGGCGAAAAGATGGTGAGCGCTATCATAAAAAAAAATATTCTTCCATGCAGGTCTAGTGGAGACATTTACTTCGTGCATGAACAAGTCATAGATAGCGAAGGCGCACCAATAGGCTATTAATAAAAATATCAGGGGGTAATTCGATTTGTTTTATGTGAGTGATGTTATTGTTAGTGAGATAACAATTTAGGATACCTGTATCTTAATATCTATCTTATTAACATGTTTATTCATTTCACTAATAAATAAATTACCCACTTGAATAAGAAAAGTAACGTTATTTCTTGTCCGACTTAGAATATTTGTCATGCACAAAACTTTATAATTTGTAATTATAATATAAAAAAAAACCTAGTCAATAAATGTTGTTGATTTCTTAATACAAATTGTTTAATTTTTACTTCCATATTTTTTTTCGAATAATGTTCTTATTATCAGGTAAATTACAATAAAAATTCAACAAAATGAAAATAAAAGTTTTTTAATAATGCAAAAAGTTGACGCCAGCGGCGCAGATTCGATCCTACGACACTTGATTTACCAGCCGAATGATTACACATATAAGCCACGACACCGGTTAGTCATAGTGTTAAATTGATGCTTCATATTCTTTACCTCATATTATACAATATACTATAGTGAAGCAAACACTAACAAATAGGCGAAGTAATACACCAGTTGATTTTACGCACACCAACATCTTTGTGGTGTGCCCTGCAAACCGATCTAATTTGCACCGTGTACATAAAATTAGCAAGTACCTAACCATTATAACAAAACAGAACCGCGCCAACCTCTCCATAGAAATCGTACTCTATATAGTTCACATAATAGAACCAATAGAATGCGACACCAATTGAATTTAGGCATGTAAATCACTTGAGAGGTTTAAGGTAGAAGCACCAGGTAGAAATTCAAATTTCCCTACGCTTTTTTTGTGATTTCCAGGTCAGTATCAGGTTCTATGTTTATTAAAATATGAGTCGCGACCGTAACAAATATGGAATCAGAATCAGAATCATTTATTCGTAAACATATGTAAAAATTACAAATAAGATGTTAAAATTAGGTAGTGCGCTATGTTTTGCCAATTGACATTCAATTAAAAAAAAAAACAACGATTATATGAGTGGTATTAACGTAACTGAACACCCTAATAATATTGTGATTGTATAAACACATGCAAACAAGTTAAATTTTATTATTCTTAATCAATTTCATTTTCATTTAAATGTCAAAATTTTAAGTCATTTAATTTAAAGATTAATTTAAGATTATATAAATTAATATTAAAAGTTATGTCAGTTACAGAGATTCGTCATTAAGAAACTCGTCCAGAGTATCATAACATTTTTCAAGCAGTAACCCGTTAAGCGTTTTTTTTTGGCTTTATGGAGTTAAAATCATCAATACAAACCTTTAAGTTAATTTAATCCCATTGATTGAATTTTTCATGAAATTAATATTCATTGAATGAACTTAGACGGTTGTATTAGATAATTTTAATGGTTATAATAATTCTTTAATTACATACTTATTACGGTCGCGAATTATATTATATTAAACATACACCCTGACTGACCAGCAAATTGTAAAAAATCTAAGAAATATTTATTTCGTGGGCTAGCTACCCTCACTTTCACCTTAAATACATTCACTTGTGTAGAAATCTATTTACTTGCCGGAAGGGGCTTCGCGGTTATTGTAGCACGAGAGCTAATTTCCCTTGCTGACGTCATAAGTCGTCAGTAATTGGCTTTTCCCGCGCCTATGGTCCCGTCGGATTATAAAACTTACACCCCGTCCTTCAAGGTGAAATTTTCGTCCAAAGTTTTATACCCTAAAAGCCTTTGGGACTTTCCATCGGGAGAAATGTCGAGCTTCCATACAACATTCATCCCATAATTTTATTTTTATTATTGATACGACGTATTTAGACGACTGTACCTACATTTTCAAAAATCTTTCTAAAAGGTCTAAACGGACCCTTCTCGAAGCCGTCAACTAAACAATCGGTATATAAAACTAAGTAACTGAGCTACGCAAAGATACTTTTGTGAGATACTTTTTTTTTGTGACGCACACAAGACATTGTGCTGATTGATGCATTAGTGTAGCAGTCATGGAAGTATTTAGAGTAAAGCTATATCACCACAGCTATACCTTTTGAACGCCAGAGCATAAACGCACGCGCGTGCTCTCCACGACAAACCACAATTTCACTGCAAACAACTACAAAAAGAATAGGGATTCCAAAAGTATGTAATTGATTAAGTCGTGTTGTAGTGCACCGCACATTTTTTGTAACATAATTGTGTCGTTGGTGTACAGGGCACGCGCTTGCTTGTCACGTATATGTGACAATGGCGTTCAAAAGATTAAAAACTTGTATTTAAAAAAAACCTTGTGAAAAACTTTGAATATTAACTCCAATTGTCCGTAACTAGAAGGTTCACAGGTATGGTCTAAAACAAAATCAAAATGGTATGGCCGGGAGAAAAAGTGCCTTTTGGCTTCGTTATGGGTCTTTGTACATCCATTATAGTGCCCACATTCGCTGTACTGAACTATTCTGAAGTAGAAACTAGTTTGCAAAACTTCATTCATCACCTAGTGGTTCAGTCAGGGTGCGTAACCGTGTGTTGTGCGAAATTCGATTTTCGAAGTTAGCCTCGCACATTCATTATAAGCCGTTCAAATATAGACGACACCAAACCGCGAACAAATTGACTTAATCACTTGTCTTACTATATTTACCAAGTTAATGAACAATCACATTCGCCTACGCACTATAAAGTTTACGCTAACGTACACTTTATGTCCATGGCAATAAGAATGAAGATAGCACGTGTAAAATTATATCGCCACTAAAGATTCTAAGGGGTGAAAACCGCTATTTTAATACAAGGACTTGTTTGTTTTAATTTGAGTGAATGATTACTACACTGACACTGTAATGGAAGGAAAACAACTGGTATTGGATGTTTTCTTTAATTATATTATGAAATATGCTTTTACTTTACACAGAATTTCAAAAATACAACTTGCGTTGGTAACGCCTTAAACTGGCTTAGTACACAGTTTCAATAGAACAAGAGGCCAGCTTATACTGGTTTCGTTACCACTGACGGCCTACCTGTACTGGTTGTACTAGTTTTTATCGAACTTCACCGTCTTTCTCCCAGACTTTACTACTCGTTCTATGTTGACTCATGGAAATACGTACGAATGCACAATTTTTCTCAAAAAGTCCAAGACTTAACCTAAGTAGGTACATGTTCTATAATATAAAAGAATTCCTTGAGGTTATAAAAGAAAACCTAAATGATGTAATTGTACTTACACCAAAAATTTGCATGTCATTATGTTATTCGATTGAATATGTTAAGCTACTATTATACTACCATTGTAAGAACTTTTGTAACCAAATTTATCTACAAATAAATCTTTGACTTTGACTTCAATCGCGTCCTCAAAAAACTTACTTACTTATTTTGAAATCTCCACAAAACATGTCAAATAGACCAACCGAACTCTCAACTCGGCAAAGATATACGAGAATCCCATTCAAAATTTCAATTGCTCCATACAATCCATCAAATCCCTAATGACTTCAAAACGAAATTGTAAAGGAAAACATCTACACACTTGGAAAACTCTTCAGTAAAATATAGGTAGGTACCTAATTCAATCTCTCGCTGCTTTTGTAAGATCTTGTTTTGTCAAACTTCTCGTGGATTGTAGAATGACCATCGTATTTCAATCCTTCGTACAATTTAAATGGCGTATTACACTGACAGCGATTCTGAATTCAGTCTAACTGGGTGCGACGACTTGACTTGAATTAATTTTCTCTTTGAATCAACTTGCAATCGTGGAAGAATAGCGAGAGAATTATGTATACAGGGTGGAAACTTTCAGCACTTACTGTGTAAGTATTTTCTCTGTTGTTATTATTATTATTTTTTTGTCATTCATTTTCAAATTTCCCAACGTTTTCTGCAATTTGCAGGTCCGTATCGGGTTTCATGTTGATTAAAACATGATTCGCGACCCTAACAAAAATGGCTTTAAAATCATCAATACAACCCTGTAAGTTAATTTATTGCCATTGAATGAATTTTTCATGAAATAATCAAAATAAAAAAATATAGCACATATTATATAGGTATTAAAAATAATTAATATAATATCATATTTTTTTTATTCTTTTTCATTGAATTAACTTAGACGGTTGTATTAGATAATTTTAATGGTTATAATAATTCTTTAATTACATACTTATTACGGTCGCGAATTATATTATATTAAACATACAGCCTGACTGACCAGCAAATTGTAAAAAATCTAAGAAATATTTATTTCGTGGGCTAGCTACCCTCACTTTCACCTTAAATACATTCACTTGTGTAGAAATCTATTTACTTGCCGGAAGGGGCTTCGCGGTTATTGTAGCACGAGAGCTAATTTCCCTTGCTGACGTCATAAGTCGTCAGTAATTGGCTTTTCCCGCGCCTATGGTCCCGTCGGATTATAAAACTTACACCCCGTCCTTCAAGGTGAAATTTTCGTCCAAAGTTTTATACCCTAAAAGCCTTTGGGACTTTCCATCGGGAGAAATGTCGAGCTTCCATACAACATTCATCCCATAATTTTATTTTTATTATTGATACGACGTATTTTCACGACTGTACCTACATTTTCAAAAATCTTGGTCTAAACGGACCCTTCTCGAAGCCGTCAACTAAACATTCGGTATATAAAAGTAAGTAACTGAGCTACGCAAAGATTATATTGCTGTGAGATACTTTTTTTTTGGGGTGAATAATCACGGTTTACGCTAGGACTCAATGTGACGCACACAAGACATTGTGCTGATTGATGCATTAGTACAGCAGTCATTGAGGTATTTAAAGTAAAGCTATATCATTAACCTTTTGAACGCCAGAGCATAAAGGCACGCGCGTATTCTCCACGACAAACCACAATTTCACTGCAAACAACTACAAAAAGAATAGGGATTCCAAAAGTATGTAATTGATTAAGTCGTGTTGTAGTGCACCGCACATTTTTTGTCACATAATTGTGTCGTTGGTGTACAAGGCACGCGATTGCTTTTCACGTATAGGTATGTGACAATGGCGATTAAAAACTTGTACTTAAAAAAACGTTGTGAAAAAGTTTGAATATTAACCTCCAATTATCCGTAACTAGAAGGTTCACAGGTAGGCTTCAGACTCGCTAAAGTAGACTCATCTTTCATGGGGTACTGTTTAAGATGCTATAATAAAATTCCACAAAGTATTCTTGAACTGAATGAGACGAAATTTAAATCATGCATTAAACGCACACTATGTAAGCAAGCATATTACAAGTTGGACGATTATATCTCTGATAAAAATGCTTGGCTCAATGCCGGTCCTGCTCCACATGGACAGGGGCGCATAAACTGATTAATGGATAGCATTAAATAGTATTGTTGGAGCTGCTGAAGATTGTACAACTATCTTTGCATTGTATAGATTCAATTTCTTTTGGTATTATATAACCGCATAGCCCATATTATGTGAGTACTATGTAATAGAAAGCTATCCTTCGTTGGAAACCTACGTCATTTTTTATTTTTTTTTGACTTGAATTTGCCCTGGCGGTTAAGTGTATGTCATGCTCACTCAAATGTCTCGCTGATGGTGGCGCGTGTGTCGGATCAGTTAGTTCCCTTCAAAATGGTTGAGTTGAATGGTGCTGATACATGCGTCATGTTCGAGAACGGGCGCTGTCAGTTGTGACTGGTCATCTCTTGGTTGCCACGGCTTATTTGAATTAATTATTTTATTTTTTGAATTGTTCTTTTCCTTGTTTTTACTATGGACACTTTTAACGTGCACATCTTGCTACATCGCTCTCACATAATGTACCATCTAAACATGAATGATGTAACCAAGGTTTTGTAAAAATATTCTGATTTAAAAGAGTGTCCATGGAGTTTCTTGCCCGTTCTTCTCCATAGAGATCTACGTTAGGGAATGGGCAACTACAGTACTTTCACAGTTTTTATGCCTTGTGACTGGGACTGTAGCTAAATTTCATTGTTGTCTTTGTTTCGACAGTTCAAAAGTGCCTGTAACGGGCCTACTTGAAATAAATGCTTTGATTTTGATTTTGATTTTGATTTTATGGTCTAAAACAAAATCAAAATGGTATGGCCGGGAGAAATAGTGCCTTTCGGTTTCGTTATGGGTCTCTGTACATCCATTATAGTGCCCACATTCGCTGTACCTACTGAACTATTCTGAAGTAGAAACTAGTTTGCAAAACTTCATTCATCACCTAGTGGTTCAGTCAGTGTGCGTAACCGTGTGTTGTGCGAAATTCGATTTTCGAAGTTAGCCTCGCACATTCATTATAAGCCGTTCAAATATAGACGACACCAAACCGCGAACAAATTGACTTAATCACTTGTCTTACTATATTTACCAAGTTAATGAACAATCACATTCGCCTACGCACTATATAGTTTACGCTAACATACACTTTATGTCCATGGCAATAAGAATGAAGATAGCACGTGTAAAATTATATCGCCACTAAAGATTCTAAGGGGTGAAAACCGCTATTTTAATACAAGGAATTGTTTGTTTTAATTTGAGTGAATGATTACTACACTGACACTGTAATGGAAGGAAAACAACTGGTATTGGGTGTTTTCTTTAATTATATTATGAAATATGCTTTTACTTTACACAGAATTTCAAAAATATAACTTGCGTTGGTAACGCCTTAAACTGGCTTAGTACACAGTTTCAATAGAATAAGAGGCCAGCTTATACTGGTTTCGTTACCACTGACGGCCTACCTGTACTGGTTGTACTAGTTTTTATCGAACTTCACCGTCTTTCTCCCAGACTTAACTACTCGTTCTATATTGACTCATAGACATACGCATGAATGCACAATTTTCTCAATAAGTCCAAGACTTAACCTAAGTGCATGTTCTATAATATGTATAAAGGAATTCCTTGAGGTTATAAAAGAAAACCTAAATGATTTATGATGATGATATGTTATTATTGAATATGTTATGCTACTATTATACTACCATTGTAAGAACTTTTGTAACCATATTTATCTATAAATAAACCTTTGACTTTGATTTTGACTTCAATCGCGTCCTCAAAAAACTTACTTACTTATTTTGAAATCTCCACAAAACATGTCAAATAGACCAACCGAACTCTCAACTCGGCAAAGATATACGAGAATCCCATTCAAAATTTCAATTGCTCCATACAATCCATCAAATCCCTAATGACTTCAAAACGAAATTGTAAAGGAAAACATCTACACACTTGGAAAACTCTTCAGTAATATAGGTAGGTACCTAATTCAATCTCTCGCTGCTTTTGTAAGATCTTGTTTTGTCAAACTTCTCGTGGATTGTAGAATGACCATCGTATTTCAATCCTTCGTACAATTTAAATGGCGTATTACACTGACAGCGATTCTGAATTCAGTCTAACTGGGTGCGACGACTTGACTTGAATTAATTTTCTCTTTGAATCAACTTGCAATCGTGGAAGAATAGCGAGAGAATTATGTATACAGGATGGAAACTTTCAGCGAGGCAGTAAGGGGAACTACCTTAACCGTTGTCGCCACGCGAAAATGGTTTTAAGAGACTATCTATAATTTTTCGTGAAATTTTGATCCCCATTTGCCGATTTTCAAAAAAAAATACAGTTAGCAAGAAAATGGCCTATACTGGGCAGTATAGAACATTTTCTTGGTAACTGTACATGTTTTTGAAAATTTTCTTCCTGTATAGATCTTAGTCACTGTAAGGCACATAAAAGTTATTTAAATTAAAAAAGAATGAGATTGTGTTTATTTGCAATAAGTACCTACCATTTCGTTGTGATTCTCATGGAGCTGAGGTCGTTCATTGCTGTT
Source organism: Eurois occulta (assembly GCA_950022335.1). Classification (NCBI taxonomy): domain Eukaryota; kingdom Metazoa; phylum Arthropoda; class Insecta; order Lepidoptera; family Noctuidae; genus Eurois; species Eurois occulta. The sequence continues at coordinate 20,765,041 of OX465482.1, read as the reverse complement.
CATTCTGACACACCCCCACATTTTTTTTTCCATTTGCATCTTGCGATCGGTTGTAAACCTTTAGCAGATTTTTTGTGCGGTTATTGACTGCTGAGGTTCATTCTTCCAGCGAAGAATCTGCCTCTCAAAACTACTTGCTTTATTCTATAAAGTCCCATATGTGGTGGCGTTTGAACCTTTTCATAGTTATTGGATCACTTAGGGCTATGGCTAAGGTGTTGGTATGTGACTTTATTCGGTTTTTGTATGTCTTTAATCGGTGTTCTACTTCCTCTTTTATGGTTCTGATTTGAAGATGCTCGTGTAATTCTGAGGTTATTATAAACCAAGGAGCATGTGTTATAGTTCTTACATCCCCCACATGAATTACGTCATCAAGTGATCTTACCAGCAATGTATTTAAATGGTATGAAGTACCGGAATCCTAATAGGTACGAAAATACTTCCCCATACATTCGTGGGATAATCTCAATTCTAAAACTATTTTTCATATTAGGGTCTTTAATACTCTTAAACATGAGTTTCACTCATAAAAGGTATGTTTTCATTTAAAAGTTATAATGAAATAGTCCAAAAACCAGGCTATTGCGTACGAGAATTCTCTACAGTATTAAATTCTGAGTATCCTCGGTAATTTCACTTTTAAAAAGTCCATTAAGAGCGTAATGTATGAAAGGAAATTAAATCTATCGCGCCTGACGAACCGCCATTTTGTGCGGCCGGCGCTGTAAAAATTAAAATGGTTATAAAATCGTTTGAGTGGACTGTTTTAATTGCAGTTCCAATTGCTTTTTGTTTTTATGTGGAGGTGTGTGGTTGTAGGTACAGTTTGTTTTGATTAAAGAGTTTAAGTTTTTTAAATTTCAATCATCAGTTACATAATTACTGTTCTGCCCAACCGTATGTCAGTTGGTCATAACCAACTGACATACTTATTGGTAGATAACGAGTAGAATTCATATGGAAAGAAAGGAACGTCCTGATAACGGGTCGTGGGGCTTTTGGGACCGGGAACGCGGTCCCGGATTCCATTTTAAAATACAATAATTATTTTTGAGTAGTATTTTGGGACTAGGTACAAGAAAAAAGAAGTTTAAGTACAGTTAACAAAATTTACTGACATCAACTTCATTTTCAGAAATCTATCATCAGCATCAGCACATTTGCTTTAATGATCCAAAAAAGTCTATCAATACTGGAGATTATTCATCATCTGCCTAGCCTTTTCCCAACTATGTTGGGGTCAGCCTCCGGTTTAACCGGATGCAGCTGAATAGCAGTATTTTTACATGGAACGACTGCCTATCTGACCTCCACAACCCAGCTAGCACTGGGTAACACGATACCCTTTGGCAGGACTGGTTGTCAGACTTTCTAGCCACTGACTACCTTAACGACTGTTAAAAATCTACAAATGACACGCGGGACCAACGGCTTACCGTGCTTTCCGAGGCACGGAGGAAAATCTGTGTCACTCATCCACGGACCAACCTAGGCAAGCGTCGCTTAACCTAAAGATCGACCCGAGCGGCTTTTATTATTTAGCCACGAGCTCCTCCTGGAGATTATTACCATTGAAAATCATTGTAGATAAGAGGACCAAAAGGCTTGATTTTCCAAACTCTGTGAACAAAAAACTGACCAGCCCCACTTTCCCACATTTCTAGGTACATATTAACCATTTATTCTCACAAATACGGCCGTCCATAACAAAAAGGTTCGTTCTGAAACGTTCCACAAGTTTTTGCTTTGTTTTTGGAAAGCGTTCTCGTGTTCTTCACAATTAATGAATAGTTCGCTGGAGAATAGTTTTCTTTATGCCATTTTATCTGTCTGGTCTTATTTCTATTAGTGCTTTTTAAGAATATACTTAAAAGAAGTATATTTAGGCGACAACTAAATGACTGCTAAAATAAAAACGCAATGTTTGATTTTCAACACTGGCGCATAGTGCGAAAGTTGAAAATCCAACTTGTTAAAGGTAGACTTAACTTTTTGTATCGCCTATTATATTGGAACGGGCATCTATTTTCAATAGCCATGGGACCGATGACATACGCTTTTCAGTAAATACTTATGATAGTCCTACATTCTTTTTTACTTTTCCACTATTTTTATCGGCGATAATGTCACTTTTTCTATGTTATCTGCACCAAATTGCAACGCTCTCTCTACTCTTTTCCATCACAAAAATCGGAATTCATTGCTGCATGTGTTCGAAAAACTCGCCTGCTCACCAACGTAAATCAAGCAATGAATTTAGTTGAACTGTTAAAATGATAGCCGAATGGGAGTGTGTTAGACATCTAGCAAACTGGTTGCTTAATAATACTCCTACTTACTGTTTTAAACTTCCAACAAGCTGGTAGACTACTCATTATCTCTCGTTCGTTCTCGTTTGCTGTTTTCGTTCGTGTCTCATTTCACTGGGGCGCAGGCTCCGGACCACTTCCAACACCATCCTGAGCGTATTTGCGAACAGGTTTGATTGTCAGTACATTAACCATTGTTATATTATTAATGTATTGACAAACAAACAAATGACTCAGAGGCAGGCATATCATTAGCCATTCATTATTACTTTATTGTTTTAATTTCTTTTAATTTGTGATTTATTTTGGTTTTAATTTTAATTATTGTTTTTTATTATTATTATCATCTTCCTGCATGTCCTATTCTATTTGGGGTCGGCGCAACACGTTTTCTTCTTCCATTTTCCCCTGTCAGACGTCACGGCATCATATACTGCTTTCTCTTTCATATCATTCCTCACACAATCCATTTATTTTTTCTGGTAGAATACTAAATTCGCAAAATCCGAAACACAACACAATCGTGATTGTTTATTCTCGAAAGCCAGTACAGTCACTTCTCCATACAATAGCAACAAGTACTAGCTAAGTTATAGTAAGTTAGTATTATTCGTAGATTTACTTCCGCGGATCTGACGTCACGTGCCGCGGTATGTATAAAGTGGACTTGGTCGGTGCATTTGAAAATGGGGTATACAATTATGGTAGTCGAAAAGTTAGTAGAAATTAATTTATATGCGTTGCATTTTGAATTGTTTTGGTTAAATAAGTAACCCTTGGTATAAACTTTAACTATAGTTGTCAAGTAGCCGTTCAGTCAAAAACAAAAATTTAGGTTACAGAAGAGCTATGAAGTGAATTTCAACTGTAAATTGTCTATGCAGCTTACAAATGTTTGGTTTAGTGGTACGCAAGGTGTGTCCAGAGCGTGAAAGAGGTGTTATTAAGTTCTTTAGCCTCTTTGTAGTATTTGTGAACATTTATAATTAATTTTCTTTGAAACAGGAGCTTTTCAGACGTCAGCCACTGTACCTATCTTCTTCTTTAGAAGACACAGATGTCATTCTCTTGTTTTTATTTTCTATCCATTACTTTCACTTGAAGCAAAATCAAAGCATTTATTTCAAGTAGGCCAGTTACAGGCACTTATAAATTGTCGAAACAAAGACAACAATGAAATGTAGCTACAGTACAACAAGGCACAAAAACTGTGAAAGTACTGTAGTTGCCATTCCAAAACGTAGATCTCTATGGAGAAACGGAAAAGAAACTCCATGGACACTCTTTTAAATCAGAATATTGTTACAATACCTTGGTTACATCATCCATGTTGAGATGGCATCATACATGAAGCTGAAGTCTACTCGTCTATTTTTATTATGATATTGTTATAGTGTGTTGAAGATGAATACCTACATACCTCGATAACAACAGAAACGACTAAATTCAGTACAGTCACGCAGCAACTTTTAAAAGTGATTTCTCTCATAGATAGGTACGAGAAAACTTTGGAAAACATTTAAAAAAATATATTTCTACTCTACTTAAATGAAAAATCGGATACTCGGGTATTTCATCTTTTTATACATTTTGTACTCTGTCGACTTCTTCTAAAGAATTCTTTTGTCTGTTGTCGCGACACCCACAGCTCCTATACACCATTGTCCAATACTGTTTAACAAAGTCCTTTGTCAGAAACATCTATTGTGAAACATTGAATGTAAATATGTGAATATAGAAACATATTTATGCTTCAAACTTCTGTATTTTTATATTCTTCCATTTTCCATCTGTTTGAAAATAAAGCGCTTATACGTATCTACAGACATGAACACACCTACCTAAATACAAAAGCAATTTTTATGTGGAATAACAATTCCATCGTTGAAAATAGACCTATTTCATAATAACCGGAATATGTTAATAATATGAAACCCATAGATTCCAAAGTATTTTGTTCACTATTACGCCTGGATGTCTTAATAACACGGAATCCATGGATTCCAAAATACTTTGTCCACAACTACGCAGTCTGCACTAAAAGTATCGGGAATGGAATATTTCCACTGTTCCTGTCATATTAAAATCTTTTTAATTGAAAACTCCTTGGTTTTAAAAATCGAAATACCATTTATTTATTTAAAAAAAGATTCTCGGTCTTGTCACAAGGTTTTGTCAAACTTGTTTAGTCGTTGAGAAAATGGAATTGACTCGAAAAAATTCAAGAGCGATGATTTATTATGACTTTCGAAGTGGTTTAACACAAAAACAGTGTGTTGACCGGATGATTTCTGCATTTGGTGATGAAGCCCCATCCAAAACCACAATTTATCGCTGGTTTGCTGAATTTCAACGTGGACGAGTCAAGCTCAGTGATGATCCCCGTCAAGGTCGTCCAAAAACTGCAGTCACCCAAGAAAACGTTGATGCTGTGTGTAAGCTGATTGAGGAAGATCGACATGTGACATACCGCGAAATTCAGGCAACTTTAGACATTGGCATGAGTCAAAGAGATTAAAAATACTTACACATAGAGCGGACATTGGGATTGATTTTGTCATACAAAAATTTTGATCTCGTGCGTCAGTAGCGCTGTCTAGTTTTGAATAGAAAAACTACGAATATAAAATAATATTTGAATGTAATTCAGCTATTACCCGATAGATCGCGCTAGTTAACAATCTGTGCTAGGGGGTCATTTTAGGATGGCATCAAATTATCGATAAATCATATCGATAACATTTGCTATTATTAATTAGACATTTGTATTATATTTTTGAATACATCGAAAAAGGTGAATAAACAACTAGGGAAGCAATGAAATTATTCGGGTAGTTTCAATTTTCAAAAGCTATTTATTTTGAAAAGTTATAGGGCACCATAGTATAGAAACTTGACTTCGACGGCACGGTTGGCGCAGTGGATGAGCGATTGACTGCTGCGTTGCGTGTCGCGGGTTCGATCCCCGCACGGAACAAATATTTGTATGGCCTGCAGATAGTTGTTCCGGGTCTGGCTGTTTGTGTATGCGAGTTTAAATGTTTGTAAATGCACCCACGATACAGGAGAAATTCCTAGTGTGGGGCAACGTTTAAAAAAAAAAAAAAAAAAAAAAAAAAAAAAAAAAAAAAAAAAAAAAAAAAAACTATTCCCACGATGTACAGAAATAAATAAAATAGGGTAGAATAAACGCATACATGTCTATAGATTACGATAGTATGGGTCGCATTACTGTGGGTAGTATAGTTAGGAAAAAAAAAATTGCACTAAGGTGCATTTTTTTTTTGTACGATATGTCGTTTATGATATTTTCTTAGTTAAAATTAACTTCTGAAGAACATAATTATTATTATAAACTCAGTTATTCATTTTTACAAACTAATGAAAACTATGAATACAAAAAAGAAAACATAAAAAATTACTTGAACATCGGTATCGGGTCAGGATCCAACCTACCCGCGGACAGGGTTCCAAAGATGGGACTCTCTTAAGAATACGAGCCGTCTGCAGAAGTACCACTTTCTGAATCAGGCCCCTGATCCAGCTTCCTAGTGAGAACTACGAAAAAACTAAAAATGTAGACCATGACGTACCTAAATAAATATTTCTTTTGTTGCCATGATTTCATGGTGGTATACCATAAATTAAGTTCTACGTGTCAAACGTCTATTTAATTCTAATTATTTTGAATTTTGAAAATCGTTTACATTTATATTTCAAATTTCTTTCTGCAATGGGATATTTGAAATCAGTTTCGTGAACTTTTGTCTTTTTGATTTTTTCTGAAGGCCAGGATCGAACTTTGCAACAAATCGAAGCTTCATATTTGCATAAGTCTCTATTATAGATCGTATTTATTCCCATATTGACACTTGAGTGACATAACATGATTATCAGAACAGCATAATTATTTTTTTGATATTTATTTATTATCTACGACATAACATGAAAAATATTGATAACACAAAATCGATAAACTAACAACTCTCAGTAGCGAAGTAGTGATACAGCTACTGAGCAACAGAGGGCGTTTATTGCAATTTATGTAAACGTTCTAGATTATAATCAGAAAATTATTTTTTATATCTCAAATACTGGGTAAATAAAGAAAATACTAACGAAAATAAACTGACTCCAAGTCCTCTTGTTTTACCATAACTAGATTTGCAATATCGCAAAGCGCAAAAAGGCATATTTTAACAAAAATGTTTTTCTTTTATTCAATGTTATGTCAAATGAATGCGACCTGACAAGCGGACGTATCGCACTTGACTGATCGACTTATTACTGAGCAGTAACAAGTCTTGGAATTGTCAGTTTCTTCGTCTTGTCCCGTCTATTGCTCGTAATATTTGAATGTCTTTGGCATGAGTCAAATACAAATAATCTTGCATGAACAATTAGGTGTAAAAAAGTTGTTTTCCCGATGGATACCGCATTCGCTCTGTGAAGAGCAAAAAGCGGCTCGCGTTACTTGGTGCGTCAGAACTCTCGAAAGATTCCACGCAGGATCCTCAAATGCTGTATACAACATCGTATCAGGTGACGAATCCTGGATAAACGCGTACGAATCCGAAACAAAAAACCAGTCACGAGTTTGGGTGTTCGAAAATGAGTTAAAGCCAACAAAAATTGTTCGTTCACGGAGTGTTGCAAAAAAAATGGTGGCCACGTTTGTCTCCAAAACCGGCCATGTTGCGACTATTCCTCTTGAGGGACAAAGAATGGTTAATGCAGAATGGTATGCTAGCATTTGTTTGCCACCGGTCGTTTCTGAACTCCGTAAAGAGAACTGCAACCGCCGCATCATCCTCCATCACGACAATGCGAGTTCTCACACCGCGCACAGAACAAAAGAGTTTTTAGAGCAAGAAAACATAGAATTTTTAGACCATCCGCCGTACAGCCCCGACCTAAGCCCTAATGATTTCTGTACTTTCCCTAAAATAAAGAATAAATTGCGTGGTCAGAGATTTTTATCACCTGAAGAAGCCGTGGACGCCTACAAAACGGCCATTTTGAGACCCCAACTCCGAATGGAATGGTTGCTTCAATGATTGGTTCCATCGTATGGAAAAATGTGTCAAATTTCGCGGAGAATACTTCGAAAAGCAATAAATACATTTTTAAATAGTAATGTTGTGTCACTTCCTTGATTCCCGAAATTTTCAGTGCCGCCCTCGTACATGAAATTACGATAGAAACAGTAAAGAAAAATAAGTCTTAAAAGGACTTCTTAGTGTATTGATAGAAATCTATGTAAATTGTGTGACCCAAGAAGTGAGCCACGACTTTGATGCTTTAAGTAGCGTCCATCAGTTGCAGTAATGTACACACAACAGGACACACGGGACACGATATTAGGTGTCCAATCGTTTGTGTAATAGCTTCACATTACACTCCAGGGCAGAGTACAAAATGGTAAGTGTATAATACATCAATTAATGTTCGAGACTACCTTTGGTTCCGGATCAACTCTTTATTTGATAAAATAAACAGGTGCGCTGGTATTCTAACACAGCAGAGGAATTTGTACAGCGATTATGTTTTTGTTTACTTCAGAAATTATTCGGGTGTGAGCAACGTTAGGGTTCATTGGGGAAAGGTTACAATAATTTCATTTAAGGTTTATCAAAGGATAATTTTATTAATTTATTCGTGTGAATTCTCGTTATCTGGCTATGAATAGAAATTGTATAGAATATACTGGTGAGCTTTCAGAAAATCTTGTTCTCATTTTTGGATTTCTCCAAGAATTTAGTACTCACTGAATGGGTAAGCCTAAAGCAGTTTGTATAAAAATTTTTAAGATTATTTTCGAGGGAAGATCGACACTTGGGTTTTTGCCAAGAATCAGCTTTTCTGTGTTCATTTTTATTCAATACGTGTTAAATAACAGGCACTCGAGTTTTTAGAATGTGATGATGACACCGGCTATGTCTCAAACTTATTGGTGTTAAATAAAGGTTCCTATCCCAGACATTTTTGGCAATGATATTTAAATAATAACCGCCGCTGAACCTTGCTAAGTTTCTTCCTACTCTTTATTTCTTAATTACTATTTCATTTTAGTGTTCATTAGCTGCAATTTCCCTGCTGCTGTTATTTATGTCCTTAGATTAGTTCTCAATAATATATTCGAGCTAAGGAGACCAAGAGACCAGCACAGGTTTTACTTAGTACGGGCTTCTGTCTCCCATCTTCAAACATTTTGAATATTATATTGTGTACATATTAATACTTGTGGGAGAAAATAAATAAATTTATAAAATTAATAATTTAATTTAAGCTTGCTAAGGTCGGCCTGTGGTTGGCTGACCATCCATTACATACCGAGTTTCGTCCGTGCTTCGGAAAGTACGTTAAGCGGTTGGTTTCGGCTATCATTTATATTGTAGATCTTTCACAATTGTTACAGCTAGTCAGTGGCCCGAAAGTCTAACTGGCTTTTGAAGGTCAGATAGGCAGTCGCTCTATGTAAAATACTGGTGTTGAGCTGCTAGAATGAATATTATGAAGTTATTATTAGGTTTCAATAGATAGTAATGCTAGGCAGTAATGTAATAAAGGCTGATGACAATAATATTATCAGCATTGTTCAAAGCGTACCGTACCGTACACAATTCTGCAAAACACCCACTGGTGTTGGGATAATAACATATTATACTACGCCCGTGGGCGTTCAGCAGAATTGATTACTGGGATGAAATTGTCAATAATTATATACGAGTAGGTACGATAGTTATTGTTTCCAGTCTAGGGTACAAATTATGCGAAAACTTTCGACTTTGAGACGACATTTGTCTTTATTTAACTTTATTGGGGCATTTAGACACCATTATGGAATATTAATGATTGTAGTCAGGAATAATATTCCTTGTACAAACAAGGAATATTATTCCTGACTCTCACTGACTGACTGTCGTCTCAAAGTCGAAAGTTTGGAATATTAATGATTGTAGTCAGGAATAATATTCCTTGTACAAACAAGGAATATTATTCCTGACTACAATCATTAATATTCCATAATGGTGTCTAAATGCCCCAATAAAGTTAAATAAAGACAAATGTCGTCGATTTACATAAATAAGGAATGTTATTTTCAAATAGATTTGTATCGCTTAAGTTATTAACTTATTAGAAAAACATATTCCCACTTCAATTTGAGTTGCTTCAATATTATTAAATTAAGAAAAACATACGTTGTTATTATTTTCTAATTCGCCCCAGAAGGCAATCTTAAATTTATTAATATTCTTCAGAAAAGTCAATTTGTAATAGGTACTTGCAACCGTGCATGCATGACTATAAATATATATGACCTTGAATGAAGCAAAAAGAGTTACCTGAATTAGTGTTTTTGGCTGATGTGACATTTTATCTGTTAACAACTTAACACTGTCCGTTGGTCTAGTAGCCACAAGACGCAATGCTGAGCATGGAGTTTTAAGTTTACTTTTTTTCTCAAGTCGGGGACAGTGTTATTGGTTTTTCATTCACAAAGGACAATGACCAAAGTTGGTACCAAAAAGTCTCGCGCCTCAAAACCAAAATATTATAGTAATTAGTTTCATATTTTTTTACGGCATTACGCGTCGGGGATTTGATTTTTGAACTGGAATTATACTTTTCGAGTTTAAAAGTACGAATATTGTTTTACTCCCTTTTTATGACGTTCCGTTTCAACTGAATATAAATGACGTTCCGTTTCAATTGAACAAACCCTTGTCTGTCGAGCGGACTCTAAAATTAATTACAATTAAGTAAGATCAGTACACCAAATCGATTTAGTTTGGTTTATTGCTATTTGCAACAAAATAGATTTTCTCAGCCTAAAGATTTTGATTTATCGATTACATCCCTAAATCCCGACTAGTTTATAGCACTTACTATACTCTATGGTTTATAGTTATCTTATCTGTGGCATCTGACATTTGTACTGTACTGACTGACTATTGGCAATGTAAAGGTCTAAAATAAAATCGAGTTTCAGTCAAGCATACTGTGGATGTTACGTTAACTCGTAATTCTTACTAATATTAGTGTATTACGCTGTTTTTAGAGCAATAATGTAATGTATGTGTGTTAAAATACGTCGTTGGTAGCGTCGAAAAAATAGACCTACTTTTTAGGTTAGTTTCGATTTTATAAAATAACTCTGAAACGCGGGTTTTTTTTTCAAAAATAATTTTTGTAGGAGTTAATACGATCAGTGTAGTCTATAAAAAACAAGGTTTGATTTTGATGCAGCATGGTACGGGATTCCATACTTCCATGAGCATTCTCTTTTCTCAGTAGTAGCCCGGAAATTGGACTTAACTTGTTGACAAGATACACTTCTAGGATTAAAGGCATTATATTATGTTAGAACTTAATTAATTTCCTTTCAAGTTCATCGTCTGTCTAGCCTTTTCCCAACTATGTTGGGGTCGGCTTCCAGCCTGTCCAGATGCAGCTGAATACCAATATTTTACATGGAGCGACAGCCTATCTGACCTCCAGAACCAAGTTGGTACTGGGAAATTCTCATTGGTAAGACTCATTCTCAGACTTTCTTGCCACTGACTACCTATAACGGCTGTTAAAGATCTACAAATGACGATTGACGACATTAATTGATTGATTTGACGATTTTCGTTTGTCTTTTAAAATTAAAGTTCGCGAGTACATTCGGAAGAAGCAGGCAGTTTCGTCACAACGGTAATGTTTTCCCCATTGTTTGTCTTTTTATTTTAGTGTATCCGTGTAAATTTGTATTTAAATTAATATATTTTAATATATATTTATAGTATTTTAAATATATGTATAGTATTTTATATGTCCTTGTAGTTTATTGTAGTATTAATTAAATCATTTTAAGAATACACCTACCACTGCTTGTCTCTGCATCACCCAAAGGTTGACTGGTAGAAAATGCCTATGGTATTAAGTCCGCCTCTGTACTTTGTGCTTGAAGTGTTAAAAAAATAAATAAATAAATGACAGCCGAGACCAACAGCTTAACTTCCTTTTAAGTATCATTGCATTATCAATTAAAGACTGTAATTAACATTCTCATCTGCTGCTAACGTCCTGATACGTCTCGAGGCAATATCAGATTCCGCAAATTAATTCCATCAGTGATAATTGCAGTTCGATAGCGCTTTAAATGATTCTTACTAGATAGCTCTTACCGTTGTGATTTCACAAAGCACGTATTATTAGAAGTTTTTTCGTTGTTTTATTAACCGCCTTCATAAAAAGGTGGAGGTTCTCAAATCGGTCGTATTTTTTTACGTGAAAGGATATACTTTCCGGTTGGTCTCATAGAAATTTCATCGAAATCGGTTCAGTAGTTTGGTTTTTTTCTTCTTGGCCTATGTTGACATGATGGTCCTCAATAACTTCTTGTTAGAATGTATAAAATTGGTTCATGACAAGAATTTGTGTGGTATACTACAACTGAAAAGAAAAGGGTAAATTAAAAAACTTTTTGAAAAAAAAAACCGACTTCCAAAAAAACATTAAAAAAGTCTAAAATAACTTTATTTTCGGAAGTCGACGACAAAAATTCAATGAAACAAACAAAGTCACCGACTTCCTAAAGTAAAGTTATTTTAGACATTTTAATGTTTTTTTGGAAGTCAGTTTTTTTTCAAAAACTTTTTTAATTCTTTTGTTTGTGTTTTTTTGGAAGTCGGCTTTGCTATACTTTCGATTCTCTCAACTAAGCAGAACCTTTGAAAATCGAACATTTTTATTTACTTATCCATTCATTAAGGTGTTACTCATGTCAGTAAAAACGTTTTTATTTTCTTAGACTGCTCTGTCGTACTCCTGGCCTCCCGCTACTCCTTCCAGTTCTTTCTTTTATTTTAAGTGCTCTCTGCTCACAAAGTATAAAATTTAATTAATATTAGAAAGGGGCAAGAAGGCTAAAAATGTACATAATAGGTTTTGTTTTCATTTTATTTTGATGTCTTAAGAAATGTCTAGATTCTTAAAGAAACCTTGATCTTAAAGTTATTTTCGTTTTTTTTGTCGTAGGAGGAAACTTCGACCATACATATGTAATTTTTTTTTGTACATAACATGTCATCATCGTCATCATCATCATCAGCCTATAGCAGTCCACTGCTGAACATAGGCCTCCTCAATCGCACGCCATTCAACTCGATTTTCAGCAACTCTCATCCAGTTGCTATCAGCCACCCCACATGTTACATAACATATACCATAATATTAATATCTTATTGACTTGTAGCTAATAGACGAGCTCGTAGCTAAATAATAACAGCCACTCGGGTCCTCCTTCAGGTTAAGCAACGCTTGCTTAGGTTGGCCCGTGGATGGGTGACCACTCATTTCATACCGAGTTTTGTCCATACCTCGGATAGCACTTTAAGCCGTTACCCTCGGCTGTTATTTGTAGATCTTTGACAGTCGTTACGCGTAGTCAGTGGCACGAAAGTCTGTACCGAAGGGTACCGTATTACCCAGTACTAAATGGGTTGTAGAGGTCAGATAGGCAGTCTCTCCAGGTAAAATACTGATATTCAGCTGCAACCCTGTCAGACTGTTATTTGTAGATCTTTGATAGTCGTAACACGAAGTCAGTGGCACGAAAGTCTATAGCGAAGGGTACCGTATTACCCAGTACTAAATGGGTTGTAGAGGTCAGATAGGCAGTCGCTCCAGGTAAAATACTGATATTCAGCTGCATCCAGTTAGACTGAGAGCCGACCCCAACAGGGGGGAAAAAGCCAGGCAGATGATGACTTGACGTTAATGCTACAGAAAAATCGGTCAAGACACATCTGACCATACATACTTACATAAACTCAAGCCATTTCACATGGGGTAGGCAGAAATTACAGAACACCACCTGATACGATCATGGCATACAATAAACCATAATTTTTGTTTTTAAAACTTCGACATTCTTAAATTTTTTGAGCTCCCGATATTTCGACGCTGTTGCAAGCGCCATGATCACGGGATGACTGGAGAATGCGTGTAGATGGAAAATAAATTGTAAGGTGCAGACAAATCTGTCTACCCTCTTTCTTTGTCTTTCGCTGTGCGCACTACTGGAAGTCGATACTAAGTCACGGCGAAACACACTCACAGTAACAGCAACAGCACCAGAGCCGCTTGCAACAGCATCGTAATATCGGGAGCTCATAATAGTCATTATCATCCCGTAGGTACCTAAGTGACACTATAAGTTGAAGTCTTTAGCAGTAAAGATCATAGAAATAATTAAACAATCCTCTTTAGTTCTTAGTATTTAATGTTTCGGAGAAAAGAAGCGGCCCCTTTATTCGAGGTGTCCCTGAGGAGATCACGGAACGGACACGGTTCTCTGACTGCACGACGTTGATGTTTCATCTTCATCTACCTAATACCTTTTTTACCGTTGACGGAGGAGTCGTACTTGTGCTTCAATTATACTTTTGATTAAAAACTACGACGTAAAAGGGAACTCGCATTATGTCTGCTTCGGCAATGTTTGCTGATGCCCATACTGATGGCTTTTTAGCGATCAGACGTAAGCGTGCCGCGTCGCTGCTGCAGAGGGTCCGGGGCAGCTCAAACAGTCTCCTGAATGTCATTGTGGGGAAATTTGATTGCCCGTTTAAAAATTTTCTTTCTACATGTTTTACCAACGTAGTTTTTAAAGTTCATGTTTTACTAACAATTAATATGGATGAAAATGATTTCTGAAATAAAATGATTATTATTTCCTTTATTCACTATCTCTCTTATTTAATACATTTTTAAATATTTTAAAAAACAAAAGTAAACAAAACATTTAAAAATATAAAAAATAGATGTCCCATCGGCATCAGGAACGAGGTCCAGGCTGCCGGTGGTCAGGGCTCCAGAGAAAGGAACCGCCTCACAATGCGCGCCGTGTCCAGGAGTACTGCTTTCTGAATCAAGCCCTTGACCCAGCCGCGCAATGAGAGCCTCCTAAGGTGTTGGTCGAGGCTCTTTGCTATTAGTCCATTAACCGTAACGACTATCGGTACAATGATTGCAGAGTCCACATCCCACATGTCGACAACCTCGTGTGCTAAATCAAGATACTTGATTTTTTTATCATTTTCAGCTTTCACGAGATTCTCGTCATGAGGGACAGTGATGTCAACAATCATTGCACGGCGCTCTCGGCGATCTATCACCACAATATCAGGTTTATTTGCTAAAATAGTCCTGTCCGTGATGATAGATTGATCCCAATACAATGTGGCATGACCGTTCTCGAGAACTGGGTCGGGCACATACTTGTAGTATGGTACTTCAGAACCCACAAGGTTGTATTGCAGGGCAAGTTGCTGGTGGATAATCCTAGCTACTAGATTGTGTCTGTGCAAGTACTCACCGTTAGCAAGACGAGAACAACCGGAAACAATATGTCGGATCGATTCACCGGGACGGTGGCATGCCCGACAGATGTCAACCGTACCGTCCTTGACAATGTATTTCCGATAATTGTTCGTCATGATAACTTCATCCATAATCGCACAGACAAAACCTTCGGTTTCCCCAAAGAGGTCACCAAATCGTAGCCAGGATACGGACGCCAAGAGGTCTACATCAGGTCCATGTAGGGCCCGGAAAAAGCGTCCGTGTAGCTCCTTGCTCTGCCATACCTCCCTACGGTCATTAGTATCCAATATCACAGGTTTGCGCCAGTTCTCGTTAGCCAAGGAGAGCGGGGTGAGGCCCTTGTCCACTGAGACCACATCTCGGTGCATCCCCACGTCGGTTTCGAGAAAATATTCCCTGAGACTGCATACCTCACGGTTGTGCAAGGTCTTAGCATTTAAGAAGCCACGACCTCCGCACTTCCGCGGGATATACAGTCTCATCACCGATGATCGTGGGTGATGCATCCGGTTTGCGGTCAGTAGAGTGCGGACCCTCCTATCCAGGGCATCAAGTTCCGTCTGAGTCCATTTGAGTATGCCGAAAGAATACATCAAAACCGGCATGACCCAACCATTAAAGGCGCGCACCTTGTTTCCGCCTGATAAAAGACTATTTAGCACTTTATTCAGGCGACCAAAGAAGCGCTCCTTCAATGATTGTTTCACGTCAGCAGCATTGATGCCTAATGCTTCCGACATACCCAAATACTTGTAGGTCTCGGTTGAGGAGAGGGATCTAAGGAATATGGAATCCGAGAGTTGAGTTCCCACGGATTCCATAATCTCCCCTCGCTTTACATGCATGACCGCACATTTGTCCACACCAAATTCCATCCTGATGGCGCTACTAAATGTTTCAGTCACTTTTAGTAGCTCCATCAGTTGCAAATTGCTGGGAGCAAATATTTTCAAATCATCCATGTAAAGGAGGTGAGATATAACCTGACCACCTCTCTTCAACCGGTAGCCTAGACCTGAATCCTCCAGCAGTGTGCTCAGAGGATTCAAGGCCAAGCAAAACCAAAGCGGACTCAAACTGTCACCCTGAAATATTCCTCGCTCAATCCTGATCGGTTCATCGTTCGCAAGAATCTGCCGACATCCTGGATAGAGAAGGACTGTCCTCCACTGTCCCATACACGACACCAAGAAGGTGCGAAGAGTTGCATCTATTTTGTACAACTCCAGCACCCTCATGAGCCATGTATGTGGCACCGAATCATAGGCCTTCTTATAATCTATCCAACACGTCGACAGATCCCTCCGGGATCGACGAACCTGTTGGCTAACGGTCATGTCGATAAGGAGCAGCTCCTTAGTACCGCGGGACCCATTCCTACATCCATTCTGAGAGACAGACATAATTGAATTGCTATCTATATGACGAACAATTTTTTCTCTCAGAATGGATGTAAGAACTTTATAGACCGTCGGTAAACACGTAATTGGTCTATAGTTTTTAGGTTCCGCAGTACTACCCGATTTATGGAGCAGGTGGGTAACTCCTGTTGTAAAGAATGGTGGTAGCGACCCATTCTCTAAGGATGACTGGAATTGTGAGGCTAAGCAAGCGTGTGACCTTTGTAGCCATTTAATCCAAAAGTTGTGCAGTCCGTCCGGCCCTGGAGATTTCCAGTTAGGTAACGGACGGACTGCACGGGCCACATCCAGTGGACTAATAGAAATTGCCTCCATTTCTGGAATTGAGTCACACGCTCGCTCAACAACACGCATCCAATCACCCTCAGTGTGACCAACGGGCACCGACCAAATACTTCGCCAAAAAGCACTCATGGCGTCATTATCCGGCAGATGCGCGTCAGCCACTCCTTGAGTGGTGACGGGCCGCTCCCATGTTCTATATACCCACCTTTCGTCACTCTGGAACATGCGGTTCTGAGTATATCGATCCACTCTTCGCCTATACCGACGGATACGGTTAGCCCATGCATAAACTTTCTGCTTCAGGAAGTCAGATTATTATTATTATTATATTATTTATTTAAGCAATGAAAGATTGATTTAAAAAATATATTTATTACAAAATATATTACAATAAATATATTATTTCAAGAACAATATAAATAACTATTAGCTCTGTATATCTACCTCGTTGATCTAGTGGTCGCAAATGCGACTGCTCAGTATGAGGTCCCGGGTTCGATTCCCAGGTCGGGAAAAGTGCTACAGGATTCTTCAATCAGGAATTACTCAGTAGCAGCCCGGTTTCTGTATTAGTGCACGGTTGATCGCTATAGGCTCGCCCCCTACTACATTGGACTTAACATAACTAGCGAAATGCGGGTGTACCATTAGTACACCTCTGCCTAACCCTTAGGGGATTACAGGCGTGATATTATGTTATGTAGCTTTGCAATCTAGTCCGAGGTCCTAGTTATTGGTCGAGGTATATATTATTAAGAAAACCTTATCCTTTAATATTTTTTCAGATCTGTACCTATTTTTAATGATTTTCAGCCTAGTTTCTCATACGTGTACCATCCTACCACCATCATCCCTCTGCACCATTATTCCAATCTTTTTGTGCCCTTATGTAGCCACTTGGGCTGCGGGACTGTTCGAAAGAGATACCGCGGCCCTGGAACATAAAGGGCCAATGAAGGAACATGGGTGGTTTTTAGTCAGTAAGAGTCTGACACTCCCTTCCGCTCCGCCCAGAGCGGGAGGAGTCATTTGATGATTTCCCACCCTCCAAAAAAAAAAAAAAAATGTAGCCACTTAAGTCATGTTCAATTGTCTAAGTTCATCTTTTATAAGGAACCCACCTCTCGAACTCGATAACACTTTTTCTTTTGATTTCATTCATGTCACGTTTTAGATACCAGAATATGAGCAGGTACAGGACAGTGTTACATGGACTATTCGGCGTATTAGTCACGCTGACTGGGGGTACTGTTGGTATACATTTTATTGTGGACTAGCTGTTATTTATTTATTTAAACTTCATGTACCACTAAATTACAAACAGACACTACAATTTTATTTTATTGTATAGAGTATAGATTGGGAAATAATAAAGCTTCCGAAAAACAAATTAATTTCCAACGATCTGTGGTTGACTGTAATGCTAACCTTGGTTAAAAAGAATTACCTAAAAATGAATACAAAATTAACCGACAAAAAATGTTGTATTTAACAAATAAACATGAGCTTACTCAAATTACAATTACCAAAAAAAAAAACCAAACTTCCGAAAAATATACTAAGTTTCCGAAAAAAATACTAAGTTTCTGAAAACATGTTCTGCTAAAATAATCGTTTTCTTAAGTTCTATAACTTAGGATGCAAGAGCGAGCAAAGCGAGCTCGGGACTTAGGGCATCGCAACTCCGGACAGGTTAGGTTCGAAGAGGATGGCGGGGTCTTGAGAGCGAGCGAAGCGTGCGAACTAAGACCCCGCCATCCCCTTCGTGTTAGGTAACTTTATACCTTGCAGACTGAAATAGAGCCCCGCGTAGCGGTGCTACGTCGACTTCGCCTAATTACAACACTAGTTTTCCGCCAGCGGCTTCGCCCGCGTCGAGTTCGATTGTATCGCGTTTCCAAGAGAACTCTTCAAAAGTCCGGGATAAAAACTATCCTATGTTCTTTCTTAAGGTTAACTCTATCTCTGTACCAAATTTCATTAAAATCAGTTCAGTGGTTTAGACGTGAAAGCGTAACAGACAGACAGACAGAGTTACTTTCGCATTTATAATATTAGTAGGGAATATTAGTAGGGATTTGGATATTTATCTTAATGTTGATTTTATTCCTGTTTTATTTATTTTATAGATTAATTCTAAATTATTAACTGGTGAATTACGATGAAAATGAATAACTGTAGTTTACGGTAAAACGCAATTTAAACTGCTGGAAAAATATTACGCGAAATGGTCGTTGCAAAATGCTGTATTGATTTTCGGAATTATCAGTATTTTATTCGGTCGTTTCTTTGTACTTTCAGCTGTCGGAAAATTAGTATAAAAAGCAGTAAATTTCATATTTTGAGTATACAATAGCTAATTCCTATTTTGCCAAAAGGTCCTTGTTTGTAAAAGGTTACCTACTCCGATCAAAACATAATAAATTACGAATCGTAATATTTCGCCACATTTCGGCAATCTTCGGGATCCTTTGATCAGAATTTCTGAAGGGAAATAATTAATTTTGTATATTAAAACGGGAAATTAATGCGGTGGCGTCTCTGACATCGGAGGTATGTTTAAGTCTTTACCAGATATTCAAGGGTTGAAGGTGAAACATTTAAATTGAAGTATAATATTGAGTACATATCGAAGACCAATTATTATGAAAGATTATTATGAGTTTTGACACATGGTGATGTTGTTTGAATTGGAACATTTAAGCCATGATGAAACAGCTAAGCATGATTAGAATATACCTCTCGACAACGAACTCTGAAATGACAGGTATCGAATTATGCTGATGATATTGCGCCTTGTCACTAAAGCACATATTATCTGTGCATTTCAGGAATTATTTAAGTCATTTATAGCCTTTCTCCATACTAAGATTTTTTCCTGTACCGTTGGTGCTTTTACAAACGTTTAAACTCATGCACACAAACAGCCAGACTCGCAGCAACTACCTGTAAGCCATACAAAAATTTGTTCCTTGCGTGAATCGGACCCACGACACTAAGCGCATTGTTTTTCCTTACATATCATTGTAAACCAGGACACAACTGTCAACCAGCGTGCCTGAACATTTGACATGTCTTCTAAAGTGTTTCTTATTTTTCGAACCTAATGCTTTAGTGATAAAGTTGAAAAACTATTAAAGAAATTGACAGTTTTTAGTAGCTTGATGTGCTGGCGTCTGTACATTTACGGTCTTTTTTATCATCAGTATTGCTTTTAGAATGTCGTTTCGTATAGGTATAGCGTAGATAAATCAAAAACATAAGCCTTGTATTTTAAAATCATCACAGTAAATAAAATACATTTTTATGGTTTTAGTATTATCATTAGTGTCAAAAGAGGATGCTCATGGAAGTATGGAATCCCGTACCATGCTGCATCAAAATCAAACCTTGTTTTTTATAGACTACACTGATCGTATTAACTCCTACAAAAATTATTTTTGAAAAAAAAACCCGCGTTTCAGAGTTATTTTATAAAATCGAAACTAACCTAAAAAGTAGGTCTATTTTTTCGACGCTACCAACGACGTATTTTAACACACATACATTACATTATTGCTCTAAAAACAGCGTAATACACTAATATTAGTAAGAATTACGAGTTAAAGTAACATCCACAGTATGCTTGACTGAAACTCGATTTTATTTTAGACCTTTACATTGCCAATAGTCAGTCAGTACAGTACAAATGTCAGATGCCACAGATAAGATAACTATAAACCATAGAGTATAGTAAGTGCTATAAACTAGTCGGGATTTAGGGATGTAATCGATAAATCAAAATCTTTAGGCTGATAAAATCTATTTTGTTGCAAATAGCAATAAACCAAACTAAATCGATTTGGTGTACTGATCTTACTTAATTGTAATTAATTTTAGAGTCCGCTCGACAGACAAGGGTTTGTTAAATTGAAACGGAACGTCATTTATATTCAGTTGAAACGGAACGTCATATAAAGGGAGTAAAACAATATTCGTACTTTTAAACTCGAAAAGTATATTTCCAGTTCAAAAATCAAATCCCCGACGCGTAATGCCGTAAAAAAATATGAAACTAATTACTATAATATTTTGGTTTTGAGGCGCGAGACTTTTTGGTACCAACTTTGGTCATTGTCCTTTAATGTCAATTTTGATCGATCTATTGTAATGATACTTTTGAAACGTAATATCAGTTTTAATTGTTGTGGTATGCTCTGAAAGCATAAATTACGTGTAATTTTGTAAGCTATAATGATGTTCTATTCCAGCTTTGTATTGGGGATATATTATTAATTCATTTTAATTAGATACCCGTGTTGAATAATTATGTGTGTATTAATGATTAAATATTTAATTCAGAATCTTGATTTGAAATATTTGCGGTAAAAGAACGTATCTAAGTATAGTAAAGACATGAAATAAATTAAAAATCTTAATGCAAATAAAACAATAGAAGAGCTACCTTAGACAATGACTGTGCAAAGATTTCTTTCGGAATTCGCAAAATCTTTTTAATAAAGAAAATTTCTTCCGAATCCGTATTTCGTGGACAAAGCACCATTCTTGTAACAGTATCATTGAAATATGAACTTTAACTTTTAAGCAATAAAAGTTTTAATGGACTGTCATTCCTTACCTAAGGATTTCGAGTTTTGAAATGAAATATTTGTCAAATTGTACTCTTGTATTTAATTGAATTATGTACTCCACCGAATTGAAATTGTCCGCCAAAGTTTAATAACAGATTTGGATTGTGTAATATTAAATCATTAATCAGACACGGAAATGAAGAATTGTGGTTGTAATATTAATTTTGTGTTTCAAGAGATTTTAACTTCGTTCAACCTTGAAGTCTCTGGGAACTTTATAGGATATGCCCGCTGCTTCGCCCGCGTGGAGTTCGGCAATAGTCCCACGGGGTCATAATACTGGGATAAAAGTACCCTATGTGTTAATCCAGGTTATAAACAACACTCAGCGGCGCGGAATGTGGCCCAAGAGCGCTATGTGGTTTATTTTCGAAATGCGAAACGCGAAACAGGGTTTTTTGTTGTAAAACTTAAATGTGTCTTCGATTCGTAAATACGAATGATTAATTTTATAAGTAGAAGTTAATTTTATTAAAATTTGACAAAATTACAGAAAAGACATTTAGCTCTAAGCTTAAAGAAAATGGTAAAATTTACAAAAAAAAGCTAAAAAAAAAATGGCACTTAAAATTAATAACGGCAATTTTTACCTCAGGTCTTGATGACCACCTGCATGCGATCAGGAATGCTGTGGATTATGTTTTTAATGACAACATGGAGTATTTCTTCCCAGGCAGTCACCACGGCGGTTTTCAACTGAATGATAGTCTCTGGAGGGTTCGGACTGGATCTGATGCGGCTTTTAAGCATCGCCCAGACATGTTCTATGGGATTGATGTCTGGGCTTCGTGCTGGCCACGCCAATTTTGTTATTCTCACCTCTGACAGGTAATCATTCACGCAACGTACTGTATTAGGGTGGGCATTATCTTACAGTAAGATAAAATCTTCGCTACCGATGAATCCCACGAATGGTAAAACGTGTTCTTGGAAAATCTCTTCAATGTATCGCACTGCTGTTAGACTTCCAACTGCCAACTCTGTGTGTGTTTTTGAAAATATCCCTCCCCAAATCATAACTGATCCACAATGGAAACAAACGGTTTGCCTGTTAGTGATTGGCAGAAGCCTCTCCCCAGGCCTTCTCCACACACGTTCCCGGCCATCTGGATCTCTGTCAGTCAGAGAACTTCACTCCACTTCTCGTGAGTCCAATTTGATTTGCGTGTTCGCGAGCGAACCGAAGTCGAGCTACGCGATGGTGCCGGAGCTGTTCTGGTCTTCGAGCACCCGGATACCGTTCCTCCATTCACCTTCTAATTGTTGGCTCAATTACGTTAACCCCTCTTGCTGTTTGTAGCCACTGCCGTATTACGACTGTAGTAAGGAACCAATTTCTCAAAATTGCGAAAGCGATAAATCGGTCACTTAACACTGATGAACACCTAATACCGCCACTTCTGGGTCTCCTTGTGTAGAAGCCAGTCTGGTCGTACCTTATTAAGGCTCACCTCAGAGTTGTATCCGGTACATTTCAAGTTTCAGTAATCTCTAGCTGCGTTCGCCCTTGACTCCGAAGCAACACAGTTTTAGCAACTTGAGCTGAAGTTAGGGGCATTGTGTACCAATTGGATGGATGGATGTTTGTACGTCTTTCACGCAAAAACCAATGAAAGGATTTGGATGAAATTTTACAGACATTTTATAACCAGGATTAACATACCTTGCCTTTCTTTACCTTTGTACCTATTTTTTCTGTTCCTTTCTTATTTTCTGTATGTTAGTGTGTACATAAACTGTTAAATAAATAAATAAATATAGGATACTTTTTATCCCGGTACTAAGATCCAGTGGGACAGTGCCGAACACAACGTGGGTGTGCCACGGGCATAAGCTAGTAATTTTGTATAAAAAATACATATATATCACTGCGGTGAACCAAAGTATGTACAACTAGATGTAGCAATAGTAATTTACAAGTAGCTGCTGAGCCTCGGCTTCCTTTCTTTCTTACTAGTCTGTGAGATGGAGTACGTCGTATTCTACCACGCGGGTCTACTTCGGATTGATCGGTATCTATGATGTCTTCACGACTGATTATGCAAAAAACATTAACAACCAACCAACCACGCGCTGATATTTTGGGAACAAGTTAGTTGATAAAAAAACAATCTTCCCAAATAGTTTGTTCCCCAATTCCTAAGAATATCTCTTTAAACCGCAGATCAAAGAAAAAATTGCTTTCTTTATTAGATACAAACCTAGTTTCTTTGGAGAAGCTTCAACAAAAGCCAAAAAAGACTAAGACGTAATAACCAATTTTCACATTAAAACGAAAAACCTGTGGCAACAAATAAATTCCAATTTTCTCCGTGTACGATAAACAATTGATGACTGGCAGAGTAAAAGACGTTCAACAGTCTAAATAAAAAAATAAAACGGGAGCAAGCTCGCTCAAAGAACATTAGGTTTTTATTTATACTTTAGCGACAAAACGAAGCGAATAAAATCTCATTTGTTTCAAAGTAGTTATTTCATTATTCATTTATGACTCGATTGGGATAGGCTTGGTTTTCAACCAATTTCGAGAAAAGACTGCCTCATTGTTGTAGTGCTAGCAAGCGCGACTGCTGAGCATGGGGTCCTGGGTTCGACTCCCAGACCGGGCAAAGTGTTATTAGGTTTTTCCATCAAGAATTTTTCAGTAGCAGCCACGGAGTCTGGATTTGTGATTGATTGATAACAAAATTAGGCTCGTCTATTATTTACACTTAAACATAACTGGCAAAATGTGGGTGTACCATTAGGTACACCTCTGCCTAACCCTTCGGGGATTAGTGGCGTGATGTTATGTTTGTTCGAAAAAAGAAGGATTGTCGACATTCGTTATAATCTACTCGTTTGTGCTGACATCGCTTCGCTCTCGTCTGTGTCATAGAACTGAGTTCCCTGAGTTCACCCCCGCTCTGAAGAATAATATTATTCATGTTTGAAGGAAAAAGGTAAAAGGATCTCCTTCTAAGAAAACTATAAGCATGCTTTATTAACTTGATTTGATTGTTTTTGATTGTGACTAAATAATGCATACTTGTTTAAGCGCCGTCTTTATTTATGGACATATAGGTAGTTACCGGTTAGTGATTGGCATGATTTTTTATTGTGACATCTTCTACTTAGTTCTTAACTTAATTTTTTGGGTTTTATTTCGTAAAT
Organism: Eurois occulta; assembly: GCA_950022335.1. Taxonomy (NCBI): domain Eukaryota; kingdom Metazoa; phylum Arthropoda; class Insecta; order Lepidoptera; family Noctuidae; genus Eurois; species Eurois occulta. Next base: position 20,740,864 of record OX465482.1, on the reverse strand, counting down.
TGACATTTGAACACACTATTTTGTTTGCCTTTTGGCGGGACATAGTATGGACCAACATCTGTATATTTTTTGCCCTATGTTCACAAAATGAATAAATGGATTAGAATTTGAATTAGCTGAATTAAAACTCCAAACATCACGCTTGTTTCCAAAGGGATTCTATACCATAATTCACCAGTTATAATTTAGTCTCATGTACCTACTAAGGGGCGTGTCTACTGCCATCAGATCCAGCCTCCGGGCTTGTACTGAGAAAGTTCCGATGAAAAAATCCAACAAAACTGCTCGACTATTTAAACTTTTAACATTGTAGATAACACCAAATCTATTATAGCTTTCCCATATTGTCTCAATGCTGGACAGAGGCCTCCCTCCATACGTGCCAACGGTCACGATTCTGTGCTACTTTTTTTTAATCCTCAAGGAAGACATCTAGTTGGTCCCGCCATCTCCTTCGTGATCTACCGCGCTGCAGCCCACAGCTTTACAGTCCCACAGCTCTTCCGGAATGCGATCTATAACTTCTGTTATTTACATGAATCGAACAAAAAAACGTATCAAAAGAGAAAGCATTTCATTGCTGTCGTTCGCTTCGGACATGACATGTGACATTGATTTGTATTACGTTGAACGACAGAGTGACGTCACGAATCCAATATGGCGCCAATTCGACGCGGAACCTGACAATGGAATGCCGTACACATCGAGTGTCAATCGAAATGTTTTTATCAGTAAAATGAAATGTTACTGAAAAGAAAGTAAATTAAAATGAAGGTAAGCACGTTCGCGGAGCTTTTAATAAATACTTGCTCTCACCATCCCTTTGCCTCTGTCTCCAAAGGGGCGATGCGAAAAATAATGTTTTAATACTAGAGTATTATTGCCTCATTTTCAGTGCAAAAGCCACCTCTCAAACAGAGCTTGCTCAAGGCGGATTAGCGATTTCAGACCAAAAGACCAGGTTTCCTTTCGATGCTATCCTGTTTTGATCGTTTAGTTCATAATAGTTTTGTATCAGCAGGATATGTCATATTTTTTTTTGGAACCTAAGAAGACTTCCATAATTGCATAACATAATATCACGCCATGTAATCCCCGAAGGGTTAGGCAGAGGTGTACTTATCAAGTACACCCACATTTTGCCAGTTATGTTTAAGTTCCATGTCATAGGGGGTGAGCCAACACACGCTGTGGCCGTGAGCCGTAGTGCCGTGGTTGCTACTGAGAAATTCTTGATGGAAAAATCCAATAACACCACAACTCAGGAAGCGAACCCCGGACCTCATGCTCAGCTGTCGCGACCACTAGACCAGCGAGGCAGTCCACAATTACTTCAGAAGAATTTTCTTGCAAAAGTAACTGCTAGCTAAAATAAAGCAATCTTGTTCAAAAGAGTTCATCTGTGCTCACCAGATACTTATTGTGCCCATTTCGTTCGCTAATGGCTTCAGTCAACATTCCAAAAAATGCTTTAATGGGTACTTTGGCTGAAAGACTGTTAGCAGTTTCACGCTTCAAGAGTTCCTGATTTACTCAGAGTGATAATAGATTCGACATTTTCTGGATTATTACAACGATTAAAAAGCATGAATTGCTTTTAAATCGGTACACAATTAATTATGAAATGCGTTTCAATTATACGAGTACTTACTGTTTTAGTTTTTTGAAATCTCCGTGTTTGCCACGATTGGTCAAACATGACATTTTAAGTACAATTCGGTATGTAAAGTTTTTTTGGGGATTTTTTTTAATTTTAATTTATATATTTTTGGGTCATTTTATGCAACTGATTTCAATATTTTTGTATTCCAAGCTATTTTTTATAATTTTCCAATCTTTTGCTCACGATGCCGGCAGAGATGGGGTTGAAGAGATCGATGTCTTTACCACGATTTATAATAGAAACTTCAAACTTGACACTTGGCAGATGACATTTTGTAGCCTTATTCAACCCATCGTGTGACGTTATTTGGAGGTGCGATTAAAGTCGTGACTTTCAGTATTTTTGTTAAAATAAACGCCATCATAATATAGAGGAGCTCGTGCGTGCTCTGCGCTTACCTAGGTTGGTCCGTGGATGGGTGACCACCCATTACATACCGAGTTTTCTCCGTGCCTCGGAAAGCACGTTACGTCCGTTCCATTGTAATAATTTAAATGTAAAAAAGAAGTAGTAATTATTGTAAAGGTTTCATACATGTTGATGCATAGGCCATTTTTTACAATGTCCTTTAAAAAAAAATAGATAAGCTAAGAAGGAAGACAGAACTTTTTACAAACTTAGAATCATAATCTAAACATACACCCTGCAACTTACTCTCCTGCTCTTAACCGACTTTTTTAATATCCTAAACATGTTGATTGTAAAGTCTTTTCATTAAAACTTAAGACTACTTTCTGTCTGTCTATTAGACTTAGCAACAAAAAAGTACTCAAAGACATTGTCTTTCCAAATATTATACTTATACTTAACACATCGAATATAACCAAAGTGCGTTCTCAAGTCTGAGCACGGTTTCGCAATTTCCGGCATGTTTCCCGCGTAATCGTGTCAGACGGATGTACGGCCGCCATTTTAACTTTCAAGTGAAAGCGGAAAGTTTTTCGCCTTTGCCTCACGACGTTCAAAGAAAATAGTTAAGCCTCAGTTTGTCATTGTCAGGGCGTGTTCGAAGTTCGAACAGATATTAGTCAGACGTTAGAACTTTTTGCTGTCATTAACTTTGTGATTGACACTTTGGAATGGCTTGAAAACAAGTCTCTTGTGAATACAAGAATACAGAGTATTCTAGACTAAATAAATTGATAAGCACACCATGTTCTGTACTGGCAAACTGTTTTCGAGTCTGGATGGACAAGTTGCATATGACTACAAGACTGATGAATATAAATGGTTATGAATGGAGAGGGAGAGGACGACCAAGGAAACGGTTGATGAATTCTGTGAGGGATGATTGTTATGAAAGAAAAAGGAGTAAGATTGCGTGACGGTTGACAGGCGAGATTGGAAAAAAACACGTGTTGCGCCGATCCCAAGTAACATGGGACAAAGGCAGAAAGAAGACAATTATGTACTGGCAATATTTAATATAGAAAAAAAAAACAATAGGCGAAAAAACTTGTTGAACTCTCGTTCAAATGTGATAATTATAGACCCAGGGGCCGGACTGTGCCTTGTCTGTCTGAGTGAAATTAAGGGATTTTAATCTTCTTCTTCGTTGTTTTCTCCATTACTGAAGGGAGTGCCCGTCCTGGGAGCGTGGCATGGTCCACACCATTCTGTCTTCAGCCTACCTGAGCGCACCCTTCACAGTGAGCCCAATAACCTCTTGTATAGAATCAGACCAAAGATTAGTTATGGTCTCTGGAAATTTTTATTTAAGTAGATATTAATCCCATTTAATTCCCTAATAGCTTATTGAGACCATTACTTTCAAATATATAGACGCAAACAAGAATAATGTTTCAATTACAACAAATAAACGGTAATAGACCTTATATATGTACGTATGCCGTAAATACTTTTCTTTTTAGAAACGAAAATGTACCTATTGTCATCCTACATTAGTCGACAAAAGCGTCTAGCGTGTAAAAGCCTAATATTTCAGGTTAAGCTTCAGTCGAAAAAAGTCCCAACAAAAAGTGATGTAAGGCATGTAATCCGAACAAAACAGTTCTCAAGTTGAGCTATTTCTCAAATTAAAGCACAATGGAGCCTTGGAGATAGAAAAAAACCGGCAAATTGTTAATAAATCTAAGTGGAAGCGTTTCGGCTCGAGCCAAATACGGTCAATATTTCAGGGAGCCACGTTTCAATTTGTCAGATTGCGTGAAAAATCGAGACGAAGCCTCTTTCTTTCGTAAATACTATGTAATACAGTCATTTATTTCTATTTTGGTTATTCGTAATTTAAGTGGGCATCGGAAGTCGGTGAAGGAACTACACACATGTTCGGGTCAGTATGACTCGGCACGGCCGGACGGCAAAGTCGAGTATAAGTAGATACTGTTACGTCGGCTGTTTTGTGCACAAGAATTATTTTAGATTATGTTCGAGTCCAGAATGTTCTATTGGGAAACTGTAAAGAAGGTTTCAGAAAGTAGTGAAACTTTCTCCATGGATCGGTCGGCATATAAATAGCCGTCGTGTTTGCGGAGGGGTCAGTTTGATTTTGGCTACACAACGAAGCAAATCAAAGAAAACTAGTGCGATATCTAAGTGATCAGTAGTGAATTAGGGATTGAGTTATAAGTGTTTTGTGATTAATAAAAATGTTTGGTGTTTAATTGGTAGCGTTTCAATTGATCCCATAAACAGCTCGTAACAATACGTTCGGGAGAAAGCCGATTCAGCAATCGTAAATTTCGAACGAAGTTTTCCAGCAGTCGTGAGACGAATAGAAGCCGAGTGGCTATTTGAAGTAATTCCTTCGGGTCGGCTTTGTTGGTCAACAATCCGAACCAGTTTCATCCCTAACGAAATACTACGAATTATTTGCACCCAAATACACTCGAGAGCAATGAATCCGGGTCACTTAAAGAATGTTAAAAATCTCGGAAACTAAAAATGATAGGTTAATGCAATAAATTGTATTTAATAGACAATGTAATACTCCTTAAATGAAAGTAAAAAAAATATGAGTCGCCATACATTTTATTAACACAAAATTACATAAAGAAAAAAACTGCTGATCTCTCCTTAAAACAAAAATAGGAAACATGAAATTTTTGAACTTTATTACGATTTTCTTGAATTTTAATACTTCGTATTGCCTCCTCGTGCTTCCATTACTGCGTTTACGCGGTTTGGCATGCTGTACACCAAGTTCCTTATACGATTTTGGGGAATATTCTCCCATTCCTCTGTGAGAGCAATTTTGAGCTCACGAAGCGTGATTGGGGGAGGGTTTCGTTGTTTTACGCATCTGCCTAGCTCGTCCCAAGCATGCTCGATCGAGTTGATATCCGGGCTGCGCGCTGGCCACTCCATACGAGTAATGTTCATCTCTTGAAGGTCAATCCTACCTGTATGAGGTCGGGCATTGTCATGCATAAATATAGCATCCTCACCTAAATTGACCATAAATGGACCAACGTGATCATTGAGGATTTCTTCCACATATCTTACGCTAGTTAAAGAGCCGTTTTCTATGATCACCAGCTCTGTGCGACTTTCAGGAGAAATTCCGGCCCACACAAGTACAGACCCACCACCGTAGGCTACTTTTTCTTCGATGCATGCTTGCTTGAATCTTTCCCCTGGTCTTCGATACACTCTGTGTCTTCCATCGTGCTTGTAGAGCATAAATTTTGATTCGTCCGAGAACATAACTTTTGACCAATCTTCAATACTCCAATTTACGTGGCTCTGGGCATATCTTAGTCTTGAAATACGATGCCCACGCTCCAGTTTAGGGCCGTTTGCAGGTCTAAGGGGTTTTAAGTTAGATTCAGCAAGCCGACGTCTTACTGTCCATGCACTTGGGTTACTTCCTCCGAGGCGTCGAAACTGATTTGTGAGTTCAGTTCCTGTGAGAAAGCGATTTCGAAGCATGGTGTTCACCAAGTATCGGTCTTCTCGTGCTGGGGTACACCTGGTTCTGCCCGTTCCTGGTCTGCGTAGGTTAGAACCAGTTTCTTCGTAACGTCGGAGAACTCTTTGTACTGTTGACAGCGACACACCGACAGTCCTGGCTGTATCGCGCTGACTCCGGCCGGTTTCCAGCATTGTAAGTATTCTGGTGCATTCTTCAGGCGTAAGCGACATAATTTCAGCTTGAATAATGAATATAGAGCACTATCAACATGGTTTATGTACCCACATAAATGACAGATTACAAACAAAAGCAAAACCTTTTTCAAATTTGATTTTTTTATGATATAACTTTACAATAACTAAGAAGTTTTAATACCTTCATTTAAGGAGTATTACATTGTCTATTAAATACAATTGATTGCATTAACCTACCATTTTTAGTTTCCGAGATTTTTAGGATTCTTTAAGTGACCCGGATTCATTGCTCTCGAGTGTATTTGGTACAACACGTCTTTTCTCGCATTTTCGACTACTTTTCTTAGAACTGTTATTGTTAAAAGCTGAAGAGTACCGATAAATAATAAGTTCTGGAAACCGTTTTCAAGATCTTTACGACACGATTTTGGATGTAACTGGACAACCTAAAAACCTCGAAACTTTATTTCGTGTCCACACAAGCAAATTCTTTCAACATAATCACATTTTGTCAATGTAGTTTGACAAATGTTTACCAATAACGGCTACTTTTAATGTCCCATAAACGCTACAGATCCCTGTAATACTCTTAATGTAAATATACGGGAGTGAGTAATGCCACGGTAAAAATCTAGTCAGATTTATCTACCTATTGAGATTCGGATAAACCTCGTGAATCATATAACACGAAAATCGTGCTTATGCTAGACTAAATTTCTTTTAAATTCATTGTGTATTTGCCAGTAACCCGTGACATATTGACTGATTGACTGAACTGTGAAGTTCAGTCAATCAGTCAAAACACAACAAACAAAACACGACCATAACCACGCGGAAACCTAATTTACATACATTTAAACCGAAACTAAACTAGTTTAGTTTCCATGAATTTCAAGTCAAACAGAACACAAAATAATACAATTAAAATCAACTGTCCAGCGTCCAAGCCTGAAGTAAGCTTTGGTTGAAAATCAGAGCGACGAACAAACTATGCAGTCGAAATACTCTGCAGTGAAACTGAGCTGCGGTTTGCAAGCCCCTTTTTGGCAAGTATTGCGATGGATACATTAACTGTTTATAGGACTATGACTGAATGTTGGTACTACTGTTTCTGCGAGGGAATCTGCATTCAATTTATGTCACAAAACAATGTACCATTTACTTTTTTTATAAAACGTTACACACTAGGATTTTCTCCTGTATCGTGGGTGCGTTTACAAACATTTAAACTCACATACACAAACAGCCAGATCCGGAACAACTATCTGTAGGTCATACAAATATTTGTTCCGTGCGGGGATCAAACCCGCGACACGCAGCGCATCGCGCGTCACGTCACCAGTGCCCCATTATCTAAGTCATTCGCCAGCTTCTATGCACTTAGAACGTAGTAGGTCTCCATCTATTATTTCATAAGAAGCAATAGATTATTTATTACTGTAAGTACTAACCACACCGCCAATTAAAAAAAATATCTAAGTATTAAAAATTACATTCACCGCACATTGCTTGACAAGATAACAAGAGACCTTCTCTCCTCGCAATACTCATATAACTCAAAGCTATTAAATACATAACACAGAACATTGCCCACAACAATGCTCCATCAAATCTCCAATTGGCAGGCTTATGTGGCCAAGATAATGCCCTGACAGCGTCCAAATTGCCCAGGATTTGTCCTTCTGTCGCCCACAATGGGGAGTTACATAACTCTTACGTCATAGCAAAGTAATAATGAAACATTTAGTTGGTATTAAAGTGACCGGGCGAATTGTTGGTATTTTCTGAAAGTCAGTGACAGGGTTAGTCCGAGCAATCGGATTGCGTAACTGTTACGGAATGGAGGAATTGAGTGATGCTTTTGTTAAAACGGTTTTATATGGCTACTGAAAGTTGGGTAGGTTTTAGTCGATAAAAGTATTAGGGAAGGTGAACTCATAGATGGAAAGTGTGGTATTAAACAAATTTTCAATTCCAAGTGTGATTTTCTTACCTCCCTTTATGGTATATCTTTCTATGAGGTCTGCCATCTTGTGGACATTATTAAAAGTAAGTTATTGTCTCAGTTATTAGTAGGAATTATAGTACTTACGATAAATTAGAACATACAGTGACCAATAACTTTGGTGCTGTATCTGTCTGCCTAGAAAACATATGTTGTCTTAAGTGATAAATTTTTGAAGCTACAAATCTGGCAGTCACTCTTTTAGGAGATCATTCGAATACATCCATCCATTATTACTTAATACAGGTCTTACTACCCAAAAGACTTAATTACTTGATGTACTTTCCGTGTACCACAAAGAGGCAACAGGCCTAATTTTGTAATGAATCATCATAATTACTTTACGGCTACAGTAAGACGAAATGTTGGAGCAGAAATAAATATCATAGCTTTGTATGCCTAGCGAAATATCATACGAAGTAGGTTCCATGATAAATTATAAAAGATTATACCTCTCAGCTCATTTTACTTAAAAAACCTCAAGATTCATGGCCCAGACTGTAAACAAAGAAGTTCAAATTGCGGCTTTACAATCGGATTATGAACTTTAGTTATAAATTTTGTAAAAACGCAAAGAATACTAAATCCCTAAACGCGATCGTGAAGTTTCGTTATTTAGTTCAGTTTTTTTTGTTTCAGATAAAATGATGGATTGGTCTCGAGCAGCGGAGTAGATAGCTGTAGTTGGAAGTGAGAAGACATCAAAATGCTTCACAGAACGTCATCGTCGCGGCGACGGCGCGCTTCCAGGAGTGCTGCCACGTCACCACAAGCGAGGTCCCCGAGAGCATCAGCACAGCCCTCCCGAAGAGCCTCGTTAGCAGCCACAGAGACTGATGAAGAAATGGAACCAACTCCTCCTCCACAGAGAAGCCCTCGAGCCAGCCTGGCACCAGACGCCGCACTTGAAGGCGGTTACCACCGCAGTCCACGACACTCTCTGGTCCCCGAAGCCAGATCAGCCAGAAACTCCATAACACCAGATGCGGCTATACCGAGCAGAAACACTTTAGCACCATCAAGAAACAACTTAGCAGTTGACATGAACTACGGATCGAGACTAAGCTTGAATCCGCAAGACTTCAACAGAAGTCCCAGAAACAGTATTACACCAGACGCTACCGCCAGGAGCCCACGACGAAGTTTGGTTCCCGAAGGCACGGCATGGAATCAGCCACGAAACTCATTGGTGCCAGACGTTGGTCGAAGTCCACGTCATTCTGTAGCAAGCATTCAAATAGATCCAGCTCGAAGTCAGAAAGACTTGGGTCCCAGTTCGCGGACCAGTCCAAGAGGCAATGTAGAACTTCCTATGAAGAAAGAAATGCCGGAGATGAACAGGATGAACAGTCCAAGGGGTTCGTTGATTCCTGATTCGCAAAGGAGTCCCCGAGGAAGTATTGCGCCATCAGAGAGGAGTGCGCGGGGCAGCCTGGTGACGGGTGAAGGGGCGGGGGAACCGAATAGGGTAAGCCCGAGGGGATCCCTGACGCTGACATTTCAAGAGCCATTGGTTTCCCGGGAACGTCGGCCGAGCGAAGACAGTCAGACCGCGGGTGAGTGCCTTTATTAATCGCAACTTAGCGAGAACACTCGGTATAAATGTCTCTATTAAGACAACTAATAGGGTTACTAAGTATTTACGACACAAAATGAAGGTAGAAATTGGGGCCAGCCCTATTAAAATATTATTACACCCGAAATCCTTGTCGTATTTAAATTAAGTGGCTTGACGGATTTCTCGGAATAATCTCTATTTAGACAGCTTGTCGTGACTTGAATTGAGTGCTTATTTTGGGAGCTTAGGTCTACAAGGCAATACCCGCTCCCGTCGTATGTATATTTGCATAACTATAGAATGCCTTATGATATTTGCATTACATAATCTTTAAAGTCCTTAAAATAGTCTACTAGTAACAATATCAAACCCATTGGATTTGTATGACCTATATAGTGATTCTTTATTAATGGAGATAGTATTAAAAAAAAATGAATAAAATCGGTATGATACTGTACATTCAAAATTATGCAAGGTCAAAGTAAATTAGCTGACAAAATTCAGCTAAAAAAAACATGTTCAAACCATTTTTTTAAATCTTTTTTGGTATTTTAGATTATAGACACACATCACGTCTACATTTTCGCTGATTTTAATTTGATCCTGTATTTGTGTAACACTCTGGAAGTTTCTACGCTGTAATTAATCCATCAATGACATCTGTGTCTTTATAGCTACCCGTGGAAGAAGCGTGTCCCCCTACAGGGCGTCGGTGGCCGGCAGACAGGGACAGGCTGGCGTGCCCTCCGACACCGGGTCACGGCGAGCCTCGAGCTCTGTAAGTCAGGTAATTAAATCAAATCTCAGTATTCCTATTTTAGCTCTTTAAGTGCAGTGCATAGATGAGAAAATATAAAATCAAAGTATGATGAGTGTAAGTTCCCTAAGACAAGTATAATTAGGTTACGACGTGCTCGACAAAATACCAACCAAGTGGTACTGGGCAGGATTGATACAAGATCTCGAAAGATCAGAAAAATGACATACCATGGCATTTGGACAATATGCAAGGACCAAAATGAATAAGCCAGAGATAAGTGGACAGTAAATTTAAAAAAATAATAACACAAACGACAAATTATGTTATGACAAAGGGGGTTTGCTATAAATAGGCACTCCCTGATCGCTCCCTGAACGACGTCTTCCAGGTCAGAACCTTCACGAAGCAACCATCAGCCACTTAGTGCTAACAATAGACTTACCCAGGCTGACTACAATTACCTTGCGATTCGGTTCGACTGGGATCTCGGAATTCACGAGCCTAGCACCAATTCACAGCACACACACAATTAGACGGGAAACTAATGTTATTAACACAACTTTTAGGGGATTCGAAGTATCACAACGGTTTTGCATTTTTAATGCTTGATAAGAAAACATGTTTTCTAACATTAAAACAAATTTAACTTATTTCCTCGGGGGGCTAGGCAGAGGTGTGTCGATGCAGTATAAAAAGCAATATAAAAAGTTATGTCAGACAGCATTTATTAAATACCGATTCACAATCCTCGATCCTTTTATAAGCGTTCTGATGACAATTTTGAAAGAGACATTTCAGTCATTATGCTGATTCTAGAGTCAGAAAGCTTTGGCTTAGAATTTTTAATAACCAACACTTCACAGCTGATAGCTTCCTTATAACCTGCGTAAAACTGAACAAATAAACAGTTTTATAACCGCCATAATGATGACGGAGATTTATGAAAGACTGAAAAATTCCTATAAATTCACAATAGTGCGTTCAACGAGTAATATCGGGAATAGGAAAGCTTCTGAAAGCTTCGTTTATAGTAAAGCATAAAGCTCGGCTATATTGATGTGTGAAGAGCTCGATATTGTGTTATGAATAGATTTTATGGGATGCAGTTTAAAAGACAGAATAATTTTGGGCTTTATTACTGTGTATTTTACTGACGTTTTTCAAATATACGAATAAGTACCATAAGTTAATCTCTCTACTAAATTAAATACAGAGAATATCTGATGATAATGTCACGAGCTGGGTATGGGATAAATTAGATACTACCGATTAACACGAAATAACTTAATTAATTACAAATCACTATTCACTTAGATATCGTGCTTCTAGTTCACTTCGGTTCACTTCGTTGTATAGCCAAAATCAGACTGACTGCTCCCGCAAACACCGCGGCTATTTATATGCCGACCGATCCTTCGAGACCGTTCCACAACTTTCAGGGACCTTCTTAACAGTTCATAGTGGAACATCATCTTTAGAAAAAGTTCCGCAACTTTCTCGACAGTTCTATAGTTGAATATTCAAGACTCTATTCTTCTAGATATGTCCTTAATGGAACATTCGAGATTCGCACGTAATCTAGTATTTTCTCGTAAAGCAACCGACGTAACAATAATCTCTCTATTGCAATAAATACAGAGAATATTGAATTTACCTTAAATCACGAAATTCAGTCTGAAATGAAATAATGTTCCAATCTGCTGTTTCATGTCAAAGTAAAGTACACGGGCAAAATGTATAGAACAGCTGATTTTGTTATAATAATCCACTATAAATTCCTAGTCAAGGGGATCTAGAATCGTAACATAACGCGTCGATGTTCCTAACACGCTCTATGGAAAAGTAGGTATCGCGTATCTCAAAAGTCATAAAGTCACATTTTAATTAAGAACTTACTAATCTTTAAAACCATTCGAGGTGCAAAAAAATACTAAAAAGATTTTAATTTCTTTATAAAACGCGAATTTCAATAAATAAAAAAGCCTGTAATATTCACAAAAACAGGAAGGTGAATGACCAACAATGGTGTCATAATTTGAAGTGTTTTCAACTAAATACATGTAATTTACTCAACTTTGCATGCAACTAACACTGCTTCGAACATGCAACTAACAGTAATTATGCACTTACTGAGCCACTAATTAAGATTGATATTTGAATGTTAATCTAGATTTTAATTTAGTAAGTGTTCAACTTACGACTAGCTTTTATTTGTGTTTATAAAGCATGAACTTTTTTAATAAACACAGTTAAAGCTCAGATTTTTGTACGAACTGATTGCGGACTGGCTGCGGACACCTGGACCCTGACAGATACTTTACTTGTCAGAATCCGATGTCCGGAGTTTGATCCCCACACGTGTCCGTATCGGTTTGAGCGAAACTTCAACGACTCCTAACTGGCTGCGAACATTCAACTTCGATAGATATTGTAATATAATATTATATAACAAAATCAAAAAGGTGTCAGGAGTCCACTTCAGAGTCAAAGTTTTAATAATAAATAATGGTCGTTGTGCTACGGCGTAGCCGCGTAGCAGTGTAGAGGGTCTACAACTGCTACGACGTCCATGAGAATTTACGTAGGATTTAGGCCAAGAGCAAAGGAAGAGAAAAAGATTTATTTTCGGTTATAGCAACCGGGCAATCGATCAAATCCTTTTAGCGATATTAGATACCTACGGTAAACACGCAAGAAATGGAGCCCTAATATCGAAAGTTGAACAAAATTGTATTTAAGATTTTTATTACCCTGGGGCATACTAAAGGGTATTTTGTGAATACTTTATGTTAGTAAAATGATGAATATAAGGGTCAGTAAGTTCACTAAATCCTGTAGCTTTCAAAGGCTTCGATATTTGAGTAAGGTTACCCAAATCCAAGTCCTTCGGGCTAAATTGCCATAAATAAAGCTGATATTCGAACACAACTGTCACTTTGAGTAAAGGGTTCTTACTATAGAGACGATCTCGTTGTCTTACTGCTGCACCCATAGACATAATTTACGTTATATAATGATGGTCAATTAAAATCTCTAGCATCTTCATGTCAGCAAAATTAATCTGCATTGTTTTTACTGACAGCATTCTCATTCTAACTATTACTAAATTATCATAATAACCAAATTAAATTAGTTTCATTAACGTTAATCTAGATTTTCAATAAAATGTTTACCGCAAACTTCTCAATTACAAGCCTTTTCTTAACTATTTTGGGGTAATTAATTTATTTTCTAAATAATACTGAACCCTTAATCCCACAGGTCTCAGGTGATGAACAACGCCGTCTCTGTGGCGAGCAGGCCAAGTACAGTGACCGCACAGGCCTAGGGCTCGGCATGGGACTGACGACTTACGGCTCCGTGGCCTATCAGCTGAAGGATGCCAATATGGAGGCCTCGGGAACTGTGGACTTTGTGTGCAGAGCGGCTAAGATTATGAATAGGACAAGTATGTATTTTATTATATATTTGGTTTTTCTTTTCGTGGTCATCAACTAAACCAAACGGTGCACTTCTGGACACATACCTCTCCCAAGTTGAGTCACTTCACCATTTACTCCTACGATAATTAAAAAAGTTCTGACAGTAAAAATCGATGATTTGGCTTTAGCATGCCTTAGCACCGCGGGCTTGTGGCCGGTGAGTAATGGGCTAGCTCGCAGTTCGTCCGTCTTATGACGACAGGCCGTGTCGACGGCGCGTTCGTGTACCACGCGCGCCTCAAAGAGATGTCAGCAAACAGGAGGGGCCCGCAAGGGCCGATGCCTGCCAGGGCTGCGGGACTGTTCGAAACAGATACCGCGGCCCTGGAACACAAAGGGCAAAAGAAGGAACATGGATGGGTTTTAGTCAGTAAAAGTCTGACACTCCCTTCCACTCCGCCCAGTGCGGGAGGAGTCATTTGATGATTTCACATCCCAAAAAAAAAGGATGCCATAGCACTAAGCGTTTGTCTGACGCTTGACGTTTTCGTGGCGTCAATGAAATGACTACACTGCGTCTATACCACGTACACACCCACACAAGTTAAGGTCCGGCAAACCAGTAAAGACAAATGCGCACGCATCTTCCATGTTGACATCGGTACCTGAATCGGTATCGGTACAGAAAATGTGTTGAAGTATCTGGGAGTTTCCGGTGTTCATAGCCTATCGTCGCTTCGAGTCCATGCCAGTTTGACATATTCTTTAGAAAAACATCCAGTGTAAAAACAGTCCCAATACTCAGAGTGCCAAAAAACTTAGATTTCTCCATCATCCCACACTACACTAAAACATGTCGTTTCAAAGAATTAAACAGCACAATAACTCATGTCGATATGTCGCATCGAACACAACACATAAGCTTTAATACACGAACAAAAAGATTCAATAAGCGATACTCTATTGTTTCAGTAAACGAAGCTTTTTGTTTCAGTACTCATGACAGTGTTCCTGGTGTTCCTGTGCACGCTGCCTATTATTATGATGATCATGGGTGAGTTTTAATATTAGGTAATAATTAGTTTTTTTTTTTCTGGTTTCTGTTTAAGAGGAGGTTTGTAGAAGCGAGGAGCCGAAATAGAAATGGTGGTGTTTGTAACACAATATTTTCTTTGATGAAAAAATATTAACAAGATAGAAGAGAGAGAACGTAAAGGAGGCGAAATCAAAGAAGATGCGTATGTAGGGATCGTAGCAGGTAGCGTTCGATGGTTTCTGCCTACCCCCATGGAAAAAAGGTGTGAGTTTGTGTATGTTGTATGGCATGGGGGCCTATTATAATTTAGTGAACCTGTGAGAGAAATTCCTTTTTTTTGTTTTGTAACAGTGATTGTTTCAATAAATTTCATAGTACTGCGCCCCGAAACTACGAAGCCAAGCAAAAATATGATAACCACCCATTCGTCATCATTCTCCAAAAAACAATAATAATATGATTTGGTGTGAGCCAGGTTACATAATCGTGCCAATGTGAAATATTATTTCTCAACCAAACCGCGATAACGACTCAATAGTGCGAAAACATCAGATTTTCAGACAAACGACGCCATTACAAGTTATTGCCGAATTTATCTCTGAACGTTTGAATATCGAGCATTATTCAAGCAAAAGTTTATTGTGACACTCAGACCGAGATCCATGAAGTTTATTATAACCGCGAAGTTTGACTAAGCGTTATTCCTGTCTCTGTCTCACAAGTATCAGAATATAAGTGCAAGACAGAGACGGGAACATGTCCAAATTAAAACAAGCACTTACTAGCACATAAATATCTCGGTCCTTAAGGTGAAATACTCAGTTTTCATGAGTTTTTAGATAAAACGGCCACATGCATTAGATAAGAAATTGATGCTTGATTGAAAAAGTCTGACCTCTCTCTTTAAGTGTGCAATTTTATCGGTTTGTGGGTCTATGTGATGGGAAGGTCGTAATCTTGTGGTTCTTTACGGCTACCGCGGGGGAAAAGAGGGCAAGCACGTACGTTGCAATAAGTAGATGAAATATGCCTATGATATTATGTCGTGCACTCAATTAAATATTAATCTCGAACTATTGGTATCTAGTAACACATTATTTGTTTATTCTTATTCAGAATTTAAATATAGTGTGAGTAGATAATTATTTTATAATGTTCTCACTGCTGGGACTCAGGTCTTTCCTTTGTGAGTGTGTGGGCAATAACCCACCACAATTTCATTTCCAAAACCTTAAAATTGCAGGTTCTAGAAGCTGCCTTTTTTCTAGTTCCCATAATATGAGAACATTTTTTGATAATAATATAAGAAAGCAACCAAACAAAAGAACCACCTGTTTATTATATGAAACCTTTTTCTGTTCAAGACGCTATGACCGACGAAAATGTCAAAACAACTCGAGCCCAAAAACTTCAAAAGAAAAAAACACTTTTCCTCCCGACTATAGTCCAACCAAAAGTCATTAGGAAGCTAGTACCTCGTGACTCGTGTACAGTCACCGAGATAAAGCTTAAACCAAAGTTGACATAAATCTGATAAGTCCACGAGAAGCCAACGTAATGAAATTACGGACTGACAGACGCCACAAAATGGCGTCTGAAAAAAATGAGAGGAAAAGTTTGTAAATAAGTTTATTGATTAATAGTAGGTTTTAATGAACGGTCGTCAAGGAACTCAGTAGTATTTGAGTGAAGTTACGAAGTTTGGACAAGTTTGAGTCAGTTTGAAGGGTAAGAGAAATGACGTCAATCTGTAACTTGACTGGTAAATTGAATAGAATGAGGTGTGCTTTTGACATAGTGAAAAATATTGTTATAAGAACTAATTTTGACAAAAGTTGGGAGACGTCTCTGATACTGCGGCCACACTACCTTGATATGGCAATAATTTATATGGTCATAACTGAAACAAAAACTAGGTGTAACCACGATTTATGACCACAATTTTATAATGTCAATCATTATGGCATATGACGGTAGGCAATAGCTCCGGGGGCGGTCTTTTTTCGCATATCATTATTAACATCAACACTAGTGTAACCACACCAGTTCACGCGGTAATTTAGGCCGTACTTTAATGCCATAAATATTGCTAAAAATGGGCGGTAGACGGCAAGGTAGTGTGGCCGCAGCATTGGGCACAGTTTTTAAGTGAAGAAATAGCATAAAAAAGTAATAGACGTATTTGAACTTAGATGAGGCCTTGATTTATCTAGATCTACGATGCTTCCTGGTAAGAATAAGTGACGTGAAGTTTCATCCAAAAGTACTAAATGTACAGGATCAAAATGTATGTAACACACAAAGTGTTGATTTGTTTTTTTTTTATTCCGGCAAAAAATTTCAACGCTAGTGAATCTAGAATAATGTATTAAATTCATGTAAACAATTTGCGCGCCTGTATCCTTGTATCTTTAACAAGTTCAGGTGGTCTACTATGGTGTTTTAAAGCAGGAGTAATCCCAGTGTGATTAAAGAGTGTCCATGGAGTTTCTTGCCCATTCTTCTCCATAGAGATCTACGATTTGGAACGTGCAACTACAGTACTTTCGCAAGTTATGCCTTGTGACTGTGACTGTAGCTTAGCTTTTTGTTTTTGACTTTCAAAAGTGCCTGTAATGGTCTAATTGAAATAAATGCTTTGAGTTTGAGTTTGAGTTTGTGGGAAAGAGATGACGCTAGACGACCTGTATAGCTTTGTCTCTTTCCCACACTGGAATTCCTCCTGCTTTAAAACGTCATAGTAAACCCCCAGACCCAAACTCGCCACCACAGCCAGACATCTCTCTCACTCACTACTCATCGACTCCACACACAAACTCGTTCCCCTGGATTGGCTCATGAATATTCTAATTAATGACTACCCAGCTGATTGAGCTGTTTTACTTGGCTGTACTTGCTCCAATAACTTCGAAACAGAGTTGCTTATTACATAGTACGGATATGGTATGTGACAGGGTAATTAAATTGAACATACCTTTGTGTTTGCAACGTTGATGGCGTTAGGAAAACTTATCTTGGCGAAATAATTTTGTAAGTAAGCAATATTTCCGGTAAAAGGATATATCTATAAATATTGTTAAAGTCACTTTTCATGTGTCTCTATATATCCGCGTTGTTCTGATAAACAAAGTAACCTAACCTAACTTGGTTTTCGTTTAATATTATCAGTTCATATTACAACACAGAAATCTCGATGTTTTATCAAGTCGCCATTGCATACATCCGAAGCAGAAGTGCGAAACTGTCAAATTTTCCCAATCAACCTTTAACCTCATGCTAAAACGATAAAGTTCAAAATCTATTAAAGAAATTTGACAGATTGTAGTAGCTTGACGTGCAGGCATCTGTACCAAACTGTAGTAGACAGCTATACCTCCGAATGTGTTCATTTCAAACTGGTTTTTAAATTCAAACATTTTTTTTTTTAATTACATCCTATATTTTATGACGGAATATGTTCCGCATTAAAACATTTGTAACATTCGTATAACACATTTTATGCGAATAAAGAAACTTACTTACTTTTAAATTGAAACTAAATTGTATCAAAATGCGTAAAATCACTTAGTACCTACTCCAATTTTATCTGTGTTGACTCTTGAATCTATAATCCTTAATATTGTCA
This sequence comes from Eurois occulta, assembly GCA_950022335.1. NCBI lineage: Eukaryota > Metazoa > Arthropoda > Insecta > Lepidoptera > Noctuidae > Eurois > Eurois occulta. The sequence continues at coordinate 20,722,727 of OX465482.1, read as the reverse complement.
AAAATAACCCCTTCTTGTAACAGCGTTAACTTCACACTACAAAAAACGGCAACAAATTGTTACATTAAACGATAAACCCATCTTTTTAACTCATACCTTCACCTGAATTACGATACCTCGAGCCAATTTCTCGTGTTCGGTTCGGCAATAAAATCGGGTAAAAAACGATCATTCGATGTTGGACGGTAATCGATCGGCACTTGAACTAATATTTGTACAGTCAGACAGGGTTTAATCAACGCTTTGATCTACAAATCCGGTGCGTACTGGTTTAATCCAGTTTCGTGCGGACCGGCGGAGGGAATTAGGTCGGCGCCACATTATCGGATGGTTCTTGCCTGTTGCATAGAGGTAGTGAACTATGACCTCGTTCTGCTTCGCATCTTAATTCTCGGTAGACGGAACCCTCTTCCAAGAATCCTCTATGTTAATTCTTGAGGAATATGAAGCTTAAATATTTTCTTATTCCGAAACAGACTGATACTACATTCACAAAAGGTTAAGACTTTTGACGTTTTTCGTCGTTTTGTAGATATTCAAATCTTCCTCGTGCCGGCTAGCAGAAATGGGGTCAACTTTGTCAACCCTTCTTGTTTAAATTGCAAGATTTATCAAAGGATTATAATTAGATAAGACAGACAAGTAAGATATTGAATCTGTTTTCTTAGAACCTGTTGAATAAAATATTAACTTGACCAGTTGTTTGCGATTTTTTTAGCTTCATCGAAGGAGAATGGACTGGTTCCATTAATCATAACATTTACCACAACTTATCAGCATAATATATCGGTCCCACTGTTGGGACACAAGCCCCTCCTTGTTAGGTGGGCTGGGCCATAATCTTATAAGCGAGCCCAGTTCGGCCCGGCCCAATTTTTTGGAGGAAAATGGAAAGGAAATTGGTTTCTTTGCGTTTTGAGATCATATCATCATCGCCGTTGAATAAATTCACATGACGCTTCACTCTTATTTATCATGTGGTGAGTGCCTTTACTTATAAAGTTCTAGCCCAACTAGCTTATGCCCACGGCTTCGCCAGCGTTAAGTTCGGTAATTCTCCCACGGGATCATACTACCACGATAAAAATACTATCGGTAAGGATACGAGCATGAGAAATGAATAATAAATCCGTTCAGAAGTTTTTGTGAGAAAGATGACGAGGTGGACTGTATGTATCTTGAAATAAAACGTCGGACTTCTTGTTTCTTCATTTATTTCCCAGGATCAGTTTGCTGCTTGAGTGTTGAGAGAGGATTACAAGCTTGCAACAAACTGCCCTTTTTATATATATTTTTAACATAGTGCAAGTAGTGGAGGGCCTAGTGTGGTGCAGATTTTTATCTACAAGTGAGAGTTCGTAATTCCTAGATCTACGTGCTAGTGTCCCAGACAGGTTTCGACCTGTCCGTTCCTGTCTCCACCATGCTAGACTTCCACTCTGTGTTTACATGTGTGTGTAAGGGGTATCAAAACAAACCTATTCTTGTTATTTACAAGTCCCTAATACCAAATCATCGTTTATTTATCAATCAATGTTTACATAATAATAAGTCTATTTACATAATGAGCTACGTCGTCCGTAACATCCTCCCCCCGGCGCAGGGCTACCGTAGCCTAATCTTCCACGCAGAGGACGGCGAGCTTCGTGACTGGCCGTCGTAGGGTGCCCGCTGTGGTCCTGATGTCTGCTGACCGCACCTTGCCGTCTGGACCGCTGTAGACTGCTTCCACGACGCCACGGGGCCACGTCCCTCTCGGTAACGTGGAGTCGATGACGACGACCAGGTCGCCGACTTGTAGGGAGCGCCGTTGGTCATCTGACGCCCCTCGGGGCACCAGCGTAGGTAGGTACTCGTCCACCCAGCGCCGCCAGAAGTGGTCGGCGAGCGCTTGGGCAGTTCTCCACTGCTTGCGGCTGACCTCCTCACAAGGCCCAGTGTGGGGAAGGCCTGAGGAGGTTCCGATGAGGAAATGGTTGGGTGTGAGGGCCTCCGGATCCTTAGGATCGACAGAGACATGGGTCAGAGGCCGAGAGTTGATGGAGTGCTCGGCCTCTGTCAGCAGCGTCAGCAGCACTTCCTCCTTCAGCGCCCGCTGATGCAGGGTCGCTCCCAGCGCCGTCTTGACGGAGCGTACTAGTCGCTCCCATGCTCCCCCCATATGTGGAGCCCCTGGTGGTATGAATTTCCACTTCATACGGTGCTCGGTTCCAAAGTGAGTGAAGTCTTTGGCCCACTCCTTGTAAGCCATGCGTAGTTCGGTGTCTGCCCCTCTGAAGTTGGTGCCGTTGTCAGAGTACATGACCCTTTTTTTTTTTTTTTTTTTTTTTTTGTTAACGCTGGGAAAAAATGCATTACGCATACCCTCCCGTCGGGGGACAGGAGGGGTATGTGGGACTCCCCGGGCGGACCCGGTATACCCACTAAAACGACCCAGCGCATTCCCGCTTCGTCACAGTGGCGGGGGACTGGGAAACCGGCAAAGCCTTTACGTCCAGTCCTCCGCCGACGATTGCCCCGCAAGACAACCCCTCACACCCTTACGAGTGTGGGGGGCCGGAATGACCGCAAAGGTGACGAGTGCAATGCGGGCGAAGGCACCCCCGTGCCTGCCGCCCGCCGTCACCGTGAGGAGGGAGGGCACAACGCCCTCTCCCCCTTCCGCTGCGGAGCGGCGCAGCGAGGGGATCGCCCCCCCGCGCGCGCCCCGCCTCCTCCCTTTGCGAGACGAACTCACAAAAGGAGGCGACCGCTGACCAGGCCGACCCGCCCCCCAGCGTGGCGCTCAACCACGCCGTGAAGCGAGAGGTCCGGTCCTACCACCGGCCACCGGCGTGCCCAGTGCGCCGCCGGACACCGGGCGCGCCCGAGCCAGCCCTCCACAAGACTGGACCGAGCGCGCCCAACGCCCGGCGGCACACCGAGCCCGCCCCGGCTCCTCCGCTGCGGAGCGTCGCAACGAGAGGATCGCCCCCCCGCGCGCGCTCCGCCTCCTCCCTTTGCGAGCGAACTCGCAAAAGGAGGCGACCGCTGACCAGGCCTCCCCGCCCCCCAGCATGGCATCGACCACGCCGGGAAGCGAGGGCCCGGTCCGACCACCGGCGGGCTTGGTGCGCCGCCGGACGCCGGACGCGTCCAACGCCCGGCGGCACACCGAGCCCGCCCTGGCTCCTCCACTGCGCCCTCTGCGTCTCAGAGGGTCGCGCGGAGTCGCCCCACCGTGTCAGAATATCGGCCACGACAGTAACGTTCCCCGAGGAATAAGAATGTCTTCCCATTCATCGGGGACGGATACTGCCGCGCCCAGGGTGCACCGTCCTCAGCAGCTGCTGTTCCCTCCAGACGTATCGAGAAGGACCGGCAGCCACTGGGCCCCCTAGGAGGTTTTCTGACCTAGCACCCCAGAGTACATGACCCTGGGCCAACCCCGACGCGCCGCCATTCTTCTTATCGCCATGAGCGCGGAGTCTGTAGATAAGCTCGCCACCAGCTCCAGATGTACTGCCCTTGTGACTAGGCAGGTGAAGAGGGCTCCCCATCGTTTCTCATGCCTTCTCCCTATGACCACCGTCATTAGACCAAAATAATCGGTCCCACAGTGGGTGAAGGGTCGCTGCGTCTGAATTAGTCGTTCTATGGGTAAGTTACCTGTGATCGGTTTCACTGGCATAATCTTCCTGATGCGGCAGAGCTGGCATCGTTGTGCGATGGCTCGCACTGTAGGGCGTAGGTTGACCACCCAGTATCGCTGCCTTAAGTCGTTGATAACGCGTTCGTTGTTTGCGTGACCAGCTTTGCGATGTGCGTCTTCCACCAGTAGTCGTGTGAACGGGTGTTTGCCATGTAGAATTACCGGTGTTTTCGTGGTGCTTGTGACCGCTGCGTGTCCAATTCTTCCTCTGACCTTGAGGACCTGGTCTTCCATGTAAGGGTCCAACTTGTATAGGCTGCTAGACTTGGGCACGGGTCTCCCCTTCTCAAGTAAGTGTATTTCTTCTGCGTAGTCTTCGACCTGCGCTTGCTTCAGCCATAGTTTTTCGGCCTTCTCTATTAGGTCGACGGTCATCTGACTGGTCCTGTCCCTGCACTTTTCTCTGAATAGGAAGGGCACCGCTGTCGCTCGCAGTAGCTTTTCATACGAAGAGAATCTTCTTATGTCGGGTAGGTGAGAGGGGCGTTCTTCTTTGGCTTCTTTTACCACGTATGTCACTTCGCTTTCGACGACGTCTTCTTTGACCTTTTCTTTTGGCCAGGATTCTTTGTCTTCATACAGGAACATGGGGCCGGTGAACCATCTATCTTCTGGTTTCATGCGTAGGGCGTAGTTAGGGCGCGTAGCGTCGTCTGCCACGTTGTGTTCGGTGGGCACCCATCTCCACTGGCTAGAGTTGGTTAGCTCCGCGATCTCACCCAGGCGGTGCGCCACGAACGCTGTGTACTTCACGGCGTCCTTCTGTATCCACCTCAGAACGGTTTGTGAGTCCGTCCAATATGTAACGCTTCTGGGCTTGTCTCGATGCTCCTTTAATATCGTCTCCGCCAGTCGTGCGCCGATCACCGCTGCCTGTAGTTCCAGTCGTGGGATGGTGACTGGCTTTAGGGGGGCCACTCGCGACTTCGCTGCTACCAGCCTCACGTCCACTCTTCCGTCTGGCTTCTGGATCCTCCAGTAGGCTGTTGCCGTGTATGCTTGTTCACTTGCATCGCAGAACACATGGAGCTCTATGAGGTCATCTGGGTCCTTGCCGTAGCACCTTGGTATGCGTAGCTTCGTCACCTCGCTCAGGCTTCGCATCCAGTCTTCGAAGTGCTGCGCGTCTTCCTCGGGAATGGTCTCGTCCCACCCTACGTCGCGCCTCCACAGGTTCTGAAGCAGGATTTTGCCAGTGATCGTGAAGTGGCTGATGAGACCCAGAGGGTCATAGACTGCCATTACTGCTCCCAGTGCTTCTCGCTTTGTCGGTGCTCTATCTCTTGTTTTCACCTCGGGTGACAGCCGACTCATTCCGGTGTTGAAGCCTAGCTCATCTGAGCCTGTCTGCCATAGTAGACCCAGCGTCTTGTCGGTGTTCTCTTCCCTTTGTCCGAGTCTTACTTCTGTGTCTTGTGCCTGCTTCTCCATTGTTATGTTCTTCACCACGTCGTGTCTGTTCGAGCACCAACCCCTCAAGTTGAAGTGTGCGTTCTTGTGAATCTTCATGACTTCTCTCGCCGTCTTGACCGCCTCCTCTTCGGTGGTGAAGCTGTCTACGTAGTCGTCCATGTAATGGCTTGATGTTATAGCTTGCACGGCGTCAGGGTGTTCTTGAGAGTACAGCTTCGCGTTGGCGTCTCGTACTGAGTGCGCGATGAAGGGTGAACACGAAGCGCCGAATATCATTGATGTCATCTTGTACTTGTTCGGTGGCTCGGTGCGCTCTCGGTCTCGCCAGAGAAACATCTGTGCGGCTTGGTCTTGTTTTCTTATCTTGACCTGGAGAAACATTTCTTGTATGTCGGCTGTGACGGCTACCGGCCGCTCTCTGAACCTAAACAGGATCCCTGGCAGTGACTTCAAGAGATCAGGTCCTTCCAGTAGGTAGTCATTCAAGCACACCCCACTGTATCGGTGTGCGGCGTCAAACACCAGACGCATCTTCCCCGGCTTATTCGGGTTCACGACCGGGAAGTGCGGCAGGTACCACGCCTTCTTGCTTTGATCTTCCGTTCCCTGGCACTCCTGGGCGTATCCTTTATCAAGTAGGTTCTTGACCAGAGCGCCGTACTGTGCTGCGAAGTGTGGTGATGAATCCATCTTTCTCTCTATTATTTTCAATCTTCTCAAAGCACAGTTGTAGTTGTTGGGCATTGCAGCATCTTCATCACGCCATGGTAACCCGACTTCAAAATGGTCATCTACCTTCTTCATGGTGCCTTGAACCACGTCGATCGCCTTCTGATCTTCCGGTTTGACTTTCTTCGCTAATGAAACTCCTAGGGCATCGATCTGGAAGTGTGACTTCACCAATTCTTCTACACGACGTACGTCATCTGTCTGCCTCGCTGCGGACACGTCGTATAGATGCAGCACCACTTGTCCCTCTTGTTCCTTTAAAGTCGCGCGCGGAGCCGTGCCGTGGATCACCCATCCCAGCTGAGTGTACGAAGCCGCGGGTTCATTCTTCTTGCCCATGCGTAGTTCACGTGTGACTATCAGGTGCCAGTTGTCAGCGCCTATTAGTACCTTCGGTGTGGCTTCCTTGAAGAACGCGTCGTTTTCCAGGTCTTGAAGGTGGGCGTAGTTCAGTAGTGTTGACTTGTCTACCGTTTGCCCATGAAGTTGCAGGTCCTTCATTGTTCGTGCGCGTAGTTCTTGAAACTCTCCGTTCTGACCGCGTATCTGTAGCTTGACTTCTTGGCTACGTTCTTCATGTTGTTGTGAGGTCACACCTTGTATACGTAAAGTAGAGACGGGCCCACTTACTTGAATACGCCGTGTCAATTCTTCGTCGACGAGTGATGCCGTTGAGCCTTCGTCCATTAGCGCGAACGTTGACACCTGCCCGCCGGGTCCTTTTAATATCACGGGGCACATCTTTAATAACACACGTTGCGACGCGTTGCTCGGCGCGGAGACTGCCATCACTGCTTCTTTTGAAGGTTGATTCTCGACGTTGGTCGTCTTCACTGGGTTTTCACTATGTTGAGTCTCCTGTTCTTTGTGCAGCAACGCGTGATGTGGGCGGCTGCACGCTTCTTTGCCACATCGCTTCGCTCGGCACTGTTCACGTCGATGGCGCCTCGTTACACACTTGAAGCATATTCTTCCAGCACGTGCCCACTCCCATCGTTCGTTGACACTCATCTTCAGGAACTTCGCACATTTAGGTACTTCGTGATCACCACCGCAACACAAACATACCTGCTTTCTGTCTTCCTCCTTCTCCGATGTCGTGTAGATTACTTCTCGGCTCGCCTTCTTCTTTAAATTAATTTGCGGTACACTTCTAGTTTCTTTCTTCGGAGGGGGCGCGTTCGTCGTGTTAGTGAAGGCATATTTCATGGCTCGATCAGCCTCTCGCATCATGAACCTGGATAACAATATGACTTCCGGTTCGCGCGACGATTCCACAGCCTCAGAAGCGTAGTCGCACCATCTTGATTTTATGTGCGGGCTCAACTTGTCCACTACTTCACGAACTAACATCGGGTTCCATATGTATCCGCGGTTGTCCATGTTAGATAACACACACACTATGTTTTGTAGTTTCACTGCGAACGAATTTAATTCACTGGCCGCACTGGTGAGTCGAGGTAGCTTCTTCAAGTCTTCCATTACTTGGTCCATGAGTATCTCCGGCCTCCCGTAGTACTGTTCCAGAGTCTTCATGATCACTTGTGGGTCTGTCGCAGTATACAGGAGCGCTGACACTGCTTCTCTTGCTTCACCCCTAACGCAGTTTCGTAGTCTTGCTAAGTTCTCGATCGCAGTGAACTTGTACACGCTTGACGAGTCGGTGTATGCCGCCTTGAACGGCAGCCATTCGATGGCTGCTCCCGTGAATGTCGGCAGCTCAGTGACTTGTCGTGGTGGCGGGCGGACGCGCATCATTTTGTCCAGCGTGTCGGCCAGCTGTTCTATTCCTCTTCCCACTCGGCGTTCTCCTCTGATGGGTGACCTTGATGCCGATCGTTGTCTTCTTCGGTCGTGTCTGGCAGGCGTGATGGCATCAACACATGTGGCGGGCTCGACGTAGGTGGCAGGTTCTTGGGCTGCGTGCGTGGTAGCGGGACGTGGAGGCCGTTCCTCCTGGGGCGGTTCCGTAACATGGGGGTGACTTCGGTCCATACTTTGAAGCCACTCGTCCACCCTGTCATCACTCCTGTGCACAGAGCCCTCTTCACGGGCCTCTGCCTCTGCTTCAATTGCCGACACTTCGTATTCAAATCGCTTGTTGACGAGCGCCTTCTCGATTTCCAGCTGTTCGTTTCGTATCGCAGCGATCTTCCTCTGTGCCTCGTACTCTGCCTTCTTCATGCGTGCCACGTCACTGCTATACGACCTTCTTGACCGAATCGTACTTGCTGAATCCCTCACAGACACGTTGTGTGCAGCTGTCATAGTTCTTACTGAATCCTGTGTGTGAAGCGCGGCGGACGTAGTCGGGTAGAACGACGCGGATGGCGTGACGAGCGATTCGCCATAATCGTACGCGGGCGCGGTGGCTCTACTCGCCGGTACGAGGCGTGGAGCCGGCGCGGCGGTCGCGCTATCGGTCGTAGTCGGCGCAACTCGACTCGCCGCGACGGTGGCGAGTGGTGCGTTCGCGAACGCGGAGGCGGCGGGACCGGTCCCAGCCGCGGGCGCAACGTACGGCGTGCGCGGCAACGCGGACGCGATGGTCGACGGCGACCTTGGCGGTTCCTCGAACGTGCGCGGGCGTCGACTATCGTAGCCCGATTCCGATTCACTTTCCTTGGCCGCAACGCTTCTAGTCTTCATGCTTGATATCTTGATTTACTTCGATCGACGATCTTGAATTTTCAGTTTTCTTGATCCGGCTCGCTCGAAGGACCAGCTGACGAGGTGGACTGTATGTATCTTGAAATAAAACGTCGGACTTCTTGTTTCTTCATTTATTTCCCAGGATCAGTTTGCTGCTTGAGTGTTGAGAGAGGATTACAAGCTTGCAACAAACTGCCCTTTTTATATATATTTTTAACATAGTGCAAGTAGTGGAGGGCCTAGTGTGGTGCAGATTTTTATCTACAAGTGAGAGTTCGTAATTCCTAGATCTACGTGCTAGTGTCCCAGACAGGTTTCGACCTGTCCGTTCCTGTCTCCACCATGCTAGACTTCCACTCTGTGTTTACATGTGTGTGTAAGGGGTATCAAAACAAACCTATTCTTGTTATTTACAAGTCCCTAATACCAAATCATCGTTTATTTATCAATCAATGTTTACATAATAATAAGTCTATTTACATAATGAGCTACGTCGTCCGTAACAAAAGAGTAACAAACATCCATCCATCCATCTATCCTCAAAAACGTTTGCATTCATAATAGTAGATTTAAATTCAGACTAACACAATCCCACTTCCCCAGGTGTCCACCACGTACGCGACTGTCCCGCCGAGACCCGCATCCCGGTGTACCTGATAGTGGGGGGTGCAGCGGGCGGCGCCGGGCTGGGGTGGCTGCTGTGCAACCAGCTCATGGGCAGGCACTCCAACTCCTCAGCCAGCGTGCCGGAGAGGATCCTCGCGTATCTGCTTACTTTGTTCCTGATGGCTTGGTAAGTAAAAAGTTAACAGAGAATAAGTATAGCAGTCTTTTACCGTCCATAACTAGGACACAGCTTCCTCTCAGTCAGAGAGGACGACCTCAACCGAGAGCAACCCTTTAAAATAAACATTTTATGATCGACGCACACTTTTACGCACGAGATCAGCATCGCCTGGGCTCATGGTTAGCTTTTAATGGTTTCGCTTCATATAACAGCATGGAATCGCATTTTTCCATGCACAGAGAGAGCGTGCTGCCGGTGAGATAGTACTCCCTCTCTGTTTCTCTCTCTAGCAGATAATAGTTGTGAGTGACGGAAAAATACAATTCCATGTTGCTAGGTGAGGCGCAACCCTAAGTGTGAAAGACAATGCCGAACGGGTCAAATTGAGGTGATACTTGTCTACGGTGATTTTATATGAAGAATCGATTATAATATTATTTAAATACTTACTCAAACATAAAAGCAATGGGACTGAATGATTACCAGACATACATTGAAAACTGAACAGAACGTTATCTTATGAAATAATTGACTGAAATAAAATTATTGTTGAATTTCACGTTTATGGAAACAGAAAACTTGCGGTACCTACTTTGTTTGATGCTAGTGTAGATAGCAGTAGTAAAACTTTGTTTTGTATCGTTCCGAACTACACTTACTTGCAAAAATATTGACTTACCTCAAACATTTTTAATATTAAAAGATTCTTTCAAAAGTTGGAACAAATTGACGTGAAAGATGTTTTTTTTTTTTAAATAAAGCCTTAAAGCCTTTTCATAAACTTACTTATATTATACATTCTCAATGAATTTTTTAACGTGGGTCTAAAGCCTCTGCAAAAACATTGTCTAGCAGTCTATTTAAATTGTTGTACCTAAGTGCCGTAACATAAATTATAACTGGTGTAGTAGATGTAGCTAAAATATTGTTGAATATTCCAATTTTCATACTTCATTTTGAGCGGACAGTGTGTGTTAGTTTTTCGCTCGCAAGTGTAGTTAACAATGTCGTTATTTGTTTGGAATAGTTTGTGGAATTTAGATTATGTTTATAATGTGAAAAATTCCCAAATGCAATTTATTTTGTCAGATTGGATTTGTTCGTTTTGTCCTGTTGCCTACTTTGAATGAGAATTAGGTTAGTTTTATTGTTTTTGTTGTTCCTCATTTATCTGGCAATATAAGTAGTTTAAATCAAGTTTTGCAAAACTGAAAGCTAAATAAATGGTTTTGTACATGTTGGATCATTTGGAGCATGGCAAAAATTTTAACGAAAATCGTTATTTTGTTTTATCAATTCTCACTCTTTTCACAAATATTTCCCAACTGCACCCCTCTAACAGTCATTTGAGCGCCAGAAGATCCATTCAGCACTGAATTTCGGTATAGTTACTTTGTTAAGTATAGATAGATCGATAAATTTTACGAAATTCACATAATCATTATACTTCACAAAACAAACAATGGTTTATTAGGCATTTACTTAGTGGTTGTGGCTCATAATGAGAACATAACCCAACCTTTTCATAAAACATTTTACAGCTGGACGGTAAAATTAACAAAAACGTACCCGGGTCTAAAGTTATAAAAGCAGATTTAATTAAATACTCGTACATTCATAACGGTTATTTGTTTTAAAACATCTGCAATGCTATAAAGGGTAGATGAAATCATCCGCACTGTAAACTTTAATTATTGGCTACTAAGAAAATGGTTGTACTTAACTTTTTGGGACATTTCAGCCTAAATTCTGTGAAACTGTACCTATAGCTTGTCATATCTCAAAAACTAACACGTTCAAATTTTAGTTTAAGAGTTGCAAATATTTCACAGACAACAATAAGATCAATCAATCTAGATTTTTCGAATTGAAAATAAATTGACGTTTGAAAAGATTTAATTCCAATCAGTTTCAGACAGATTTTCATCAATACTGTGAATTTAATTTTCTCTAACAAGCGTTTCATTCAATGCCGTTCATTTATCTAATCTTACATTTGACAAATGAGAATTTTGTCAAAATTCATTAAAATGTAATTCAAAGTACTTTGAAAGCCTTTGTTACCAGAATATGTCTAGTTAACTTAGGAAGTAATTTGCACCACTATTAGCTGAAGATGTATTTGTATTCTAAAAGTTTCCACTATATTTTCAAATAAAGATCAGTGCTTACTCAAAACCTACTGCACTGGACCAGCATCGCATCATCCACTCTAGCGATTCTGGATTATTTCTATGAAACTGCATACCTACAATGCACATTTATATATCAGCATAGTAACGGAATTGCTTCGGCTCGGGATAAGCTAATAATAAACTGCAGCCACCGAACTTACGGCGCGTTGACCACCCGCTTACAGGAAGCCGCCATTTCGATTAAGTAGATTAAGTAGTTTCAGCACCATCATCATTCAGCTGTAAAAGGGTGATCGGGCTACCGTGACCGAGGCTACAGCCGATAAGGTGATTTAATGTTGATCCCAAGCAGTGTTACGTGTGCATTATCTTTTACTCTTCAAACACATGCTGTCCTCCTCCACTAAACACACAACCTCCACCAGGTTCGCCGTCGGTAACTACTGGATCCTCGGCATCATGTGGCCAGATTACGCCCCCACGCTGTTCGAGCCAAACCAGTGGTGCCACAGGACATTGTACGTGTTCTCCCTCACCCAGCTTGGGGTCGTGTGGGGTCTGTTGGCGCTGTTCCTGCTGCTACTGATGGCTCTCGCCGTTTGTCAGGTAATAGCTCAGGTATACTATGTCAGTTTATAACTAAAGCTTGGTTTGGATTTTATGATTTTGTGCAATTTTATGTTTTGAAGCAAACAGTCTTTTGGTAAGATAGAGAATTTATAGATGACGTAACCATAACTGAAATCCAATCTAACTATTAAGGTCAAGCTATTTTGAAATTGAAAAAAAATGAAAATGAAAATACTTGGAACTAGCTCTCCTACAGCCATTAGTTTTTTGGATAACATCCCGATTAATAAAAGTTTTTGGAATATATAAAACAGGCAACTGTCACATTCTTTGTCATCTATACAGGGTGGAAGGGACACCGACGCGAACTGTTACCACGTATTCACCCATTGCATTCTGACAGCATTCATAACCGACGAAAAATTTAAAAGTGGCGCCCACATAGAAATTTATCTTTTAAACAGCTGTTTCCTACAAAACTGCAATACCTCCATGGTCAAAATGTATGGAACAGCTGTTTTTAGGTTTCAAAAGGTAAAAAAAGAAACCCTTATAAGATCACTCTCTTGTCTGTCTGACTGTCCTTGTGTCACTAACGATTTTCTCAGGAACGGGTGGGCTAGCAAGTTGAAATTTATACCAGATACTGAGGTCTATAGTCCCTATTAGGTGTACAAAATCAAGGTCCTGAGTCAACGCGAGAAAAAGATACGGGCAATATTTTCGCGCAAACTTGTACCAAAATTTACCTTAATTTTCAACTTTTTTTATTTTTCGTAATTTTCCCTTTACTTGTGCTGTAAGACCGTGATTTTAACCGACAATTCGAAGTCAACCGGAAGTACCCTATAGGTTTTAGGTCGAAAACCTATACGGTAGTTCCTGTTGACCTAAAATCATGAAATTTGGCAAGAATTGAAAAAAGGTCTTATAGCACAAGTAAAGGTAAAATCTTAAAACCGTAAATATGTAGTTTAATAACAAAATACCTACAAGTTTATACGGAACCTTTGGCGCGCGAGTCCTACTCGCACTTGGCCTTGGGTTTTTTTTAATACCATACCAATGGTTCAGAATAATGTACTGAATACGTGGTAACCGTTTTGGCATAGGTGTCCCTTCCACCCCGTATACTTAACAATACCTTAATTTTCAGATGCGCTTAAGTTAGATTGGATTTCACATATTTGCGTTTCGGGATTAAAACTAACGCTTAACTCATATTATAGAGTAAGCGTATAAAAGGTCTAAAGAACTTCTACGAATACTTTGTGTATTAAAATTCTGAAAGTTACTACAGATAATAAAAAGGGTTCGAGAAAATTGGGTACGAACATTGTCTATGCAAATAGGTAACGTAAAGTTTTTAGACTATGCTAAGTAAAGACCTATCGTAAACCACACAATTTGTGGTTTACGATGAGCTTTTATTATTATACTAATACATACTTGATACGTTTTAAGATTTCAGAGGTTTTATGAGAGAGAAAGGAAGGTTTATTCTAATCTAAATTATTGGATTTTCTCGTTAGTCTAGTGGTCACTAGCGCTACTGCATGAGGGCTTGAGTTTGATTTCCGAATCAGGCAAAGTTTTATTGCCCTTTGCCCTATTTTCTCTGGAATTTCTTATTAGTAGCTTTGAGTCTGAATTTCGGCTTGGTTGTTGGATTGAGCCTTTTAACATAACTGGCGAAAGTGAGTATACTAGAGGTACACCAATGCTTACCTATTTGCTACTTTAAATCAATAAATTCAACTTTCTTGTTCAGGTGTTCGGCTGTGGCTGGCTTGGGCCGCCTAGATACAAGTAGCAACGGCGCAGCGTCGTGCTAGAGCTTTGGCACAGGAACATCAATAACACCATGGACGTGGCTGGGGCCTTACTGCCCTTCACCCAAGTGGTTCGTCCTGAGCTCACCATCCACGTACAGGAGGTGCTCACTCAGGCCGACAATCAAGCAGACGGCCCCAAAAGAAATACAATCCCACAAATAAACGAACCTAACGATAGAGACGAAGTGGCAAGTCCAACCAAAACTGACGCTAAAAGTGTACATATAAACAATAGTGCTAGTAGAGAATACTATGATAAAAGTGCTAACGGTAAGAATAGTGACATAAGAAGCTGCGATGTGGTGACAATGAAGAATCCTAGGAAGGGAAGCCCAGCCTGATGGTTGTTCGTCGTGCTGCCACCGCACGGCAAAAAGCATGTACACTTCGAAGCAACAGATAAGGTATATTACTTCTGAATTGCTATGGACAATTTTGTCGCTGGGGAGCTAAATGTCGAACCAAGTTTTTTGTAAAAATTTTAAAGATTTTAAATGAATCACTGCTGATTCCTTAAGAATTGATTTTTGTATAAGAAGTCGTTAAAAACTGAATATTTTGCGTTTACTCAAAAAGAATATCATGAATAAATAGATAGTGTTATTGTTGGGACTAGGAGTCTTTATATAAATTCTTCAACAAAGTAACCAAAGTGAATATTTTACTAAAATGAGAGCTAAACTCTTATCCATTTCTAAAGTGTTGATACATTAGAGAGCCTTTTAAAACTTTTGAACCTACAATATAAATAAAAGCCTAGAAGTATCCCAGTGTGACTGACAGTTGGAATCCAGGCTTAGGCAAGACCTTTGAGATGAAACTTATAGATTTACTATCGTTTTTTTTTTCAAGGATAAAAGTTGAATACACTTTTATATTTTTGAATTGATATAACTTTTACTTAAACAAATGTCAACTTTATGTAAGTATAAGTGAAGTTGATTTTGAGAATCACTAGTAGGTAGGGTACAATAATTGATTCAGTTATGAAATTTGTTGAAATTGCAGCGCAAACTGAACCTAAAGTGTAGGTTTGAAAGTATTATTCCCCAAAGACACGGATTTGTTAACATTTTTGAAAACTAATGGGAGAATATGTTGTGTCGTTCGATATTTATGCTCGCCAGTGTACCGTTGCTTGACTGTCACTGCTTTTCGACTCCGTGCTCAAATCTCTGTCTATAACTGTACTTCTTACATTGTATATCTTAAAATTATGCATAAAATATTAAACATAGTATATGTGATAGTAGTTTTAATTTCATATCATTCTGTTGTCTATGAAGAAATATAAAAGCTGTTTCTTTGTCGTTATGATACAACGAATATTTATTAGATATTAGTGCTTTTTATATTGTACTGTAAATAATGAGATTGTAATCAGTATATTGTAGGTATATCATATCAGCTGACATATTGTAGTATACATATCCTGTGTAGTGTTATTATTAAGGTTAATCCGGGAACGAATGAGTGGGATAAAGTGGGTTGCTTGTTGCTGACATGACCCGTAAATAAAGGGAAAAATATCAAGGAATTCTCACATAAAATTCCACATAATATTCTGCCTTCTTTATCCAAAGCGTACGAAAACAAGCTATTTAGTTGTTAGTTGACACTGTCATAATCTATGTTACAGTACTGTATAGTTCCTTTGGCAGTTGCGTGACATTGCCATGAGAGGGCGCTGTTCGTTAAGATTTTGTGAAACTTGTCTGTGGAAATTGTAAAACAAGATGGCGACGTCAGTTCCGATTAAGGACGCGAACTAAAAGAACTGTGAAAGACTGTAATATAATTGCTAAACCTATTTATCCTTTAGCATTGTTCTAAGTTTTATAAAACTAACATTGCCGGCAAAGTGTATCAACATCTATAGTTGACGTCACAATTGCCGTCTCATGTTTATATATTGCTATCCCATTCGACCGTTCCTCGGGTGATATCAACGTATACCGATAAACACCATTTAAATTGTAGATTGTATTATAAATAAATATTTTGTGTGCACCTAATATTGATATTTTTAAATTGTACTAGATGTCTGATTATCGTAAGTGATACCATGTGACGAAACTGGAGACATTAAGAAAAATCTATAAAAAAAATCCCACCGAATGCATAACCTCCTCCTTTTTTGAAGTTGGTTCAAATACAATTGAAGACAAAATTACATACCCAACTATACTATTTTACAGCCAGTGTCAAAAGGAAAATAATCGAAGATTCCCAGAAGAATGGATTTATTGAATTCCCCATTTTGAAAAGTCTCGAGTTTTGACACAAAGTGATCACGAAAACTGCATGGAACAGGCTTTAATAGAGATTTTATGTGAAATCATATTTTTATAGAAGAGAAAATATATAAAAAATGTGTTAACTATAATATTCGTATCGATGTGCTTTTAGGTAAAATTGGATATCAGTCTGTTTAATGTACTGCATATTTTGTGTTTGGCTCTAAAGAGGTTTTCTTCGACTTTTGATGCGAAATAGCATTTACATTCATTCTTTATTGTTTAGAAAATGACTTCTCTTTTAAATCGAACTTAAAGATTTGTGAAACTGGTATGACTGCGGATATGGAAAACTGACAAACAATTTAGCAAAGTACCGGTTATTAATATGTAACTAACGGGTTTGACCAAACCGAAAGCTTATTACATTTTTTTCTGTGAACTAAAAAAAATAACGTAATTTACTCTTCTCCTGACACGAGAATTGCCTCAGACACTAAAAGATCCAAAAAAAATTATCGGAATGAATATTAAGTCTCTAGACTTTTAAAATTTTTCGGAAATCTTGAAGGTACTTTATGAAACTAATAATGATTAGGTAATTTTATTTTGTCTCGTTGGCAAATTAAGTACAAATTTTATGTCTACGAAGATATTTCTCATACTATTTCTGAACTTTTAGATTATTTGAGTATATTGCTATTAGGTACAGAGTAGGTAGACATGCAAAGTAGAACACATAGTAATTCTGAGAAATTACTGTATTGATAAATAAAAAAAATATAAAAGCGAAAGTATTATATGCTATAGTATAAATTTGACAAATTAGTTTAAGAAACGCTGTCCACTAAGGTTACTCAAAACCCATGGATGAAGAAATATTTACAAAATTATACTGATTTGGATCAAGTTTTTTGTGTAGGCACGCATCACATCTGGCTGACAAGAAGATTATTAAACAGTACACTATTAAATTTCCAACTAAAGAATGAATATCAGTTGTTGGTACTTCTCTTCTCTCACATCTTGGAATGTTAAGTAGCGATTTTTATAGAGCCACCTAAGATTATTAAAATTAACACGTTTTTCTCTCAACACAGAAAACCACAAAGAAACGTAGACGTAATATCTTGCTAAAATACAGTTCAAATTCGTTCAACCGCAACCTCATCTCCTTAATTATGCAGCGAACGTTCACTGTAAAAAAACGAAACTCGTAAAAGCACTCAAAGCGTTATGCATTTATTTTTCCTTTTACAAAAAGTCACACACATTTACGCCTGACCTTTCAAGAGAAGTTACAACCAAATTACGTCCATCTCGCGTTGTCGAGAAAAAAAGAAATTCTGTACCGAAATGCGGCTTAGGATCCAACAAAAAGTCAACGTACTCGTAAGTCCCGATTTTTCTACGTGCCGACCTTTCTCTCTGTATAATAATAACTGTCGGTTGTAATTCCCGAAGGTCGAAACAAAAAGGGTGGATATAACATGTCCTTCTTTCATCGTTTGTCGATAGCGATGGGAATTACGTCGAAATTATTTAGATAATCACAATGTCTTTAGTCGGTTCTGAGCTCCGCAAAATCACTGGTGAAAATAGACTTCTAATTCCTGTATACTTTCTCTTTGCCAGCCAAACTTAAATAAGTCTTACTGCCATACATCACATAACTTACTACGTATATTTTCGGTACAATCAGTTAACACCTTAGTGGACAGCTGGCCTCATTTAAAACCCTGTACTTATTGCAAAATTCGTCCTACACTGTAACAACGTCCCTCTCATAGACCAATTTTGAATCAAAACAATGCTTTTACAATATTTTTGAATATTCCTTTTTTTACAAAATTTTTGCTAAACAAAATTTAGTCAGGAACATCATTTTACTGACGGTGCTTTGGATATTAAATAAAAAAAGCTAAAAACTAAATTGTAAAATAATCAATGCGTTATAGAATAAAATTAAACTCTTTTAGAGAATATATAGTCGACCACAAAATTCTATGGTCAAAACGTACTAACGACAAAAACATATGCATTTAAAAAACCTTATTCATAGCTTAACTGCTAAACCATTCATTATGAAAAAGAAAACGATTACAGGATTTTCAAATGTCGCAGTTAAACTGTGAAATAAGACTTTCCCTAGTATTATAAGTATTAGGAATTTATAGTACTGGATTTGGGAACATAGATGAATTTGTAGTTATTTTTATATAGCAATGTAAAATTTTATTCACATCCCTATAATCTTGGATATATCTTGTATCTATATAATAGATAGATCCTTTTCGTATATACCTATGTAGTCTTAAAAATATCTAATTGTATGCAAAAGAATTTTCGATAAAATAAATAATGTGTACTGTATTTGGTAAATATCTAATAAATAGTGATTGCATATAAACTGCTATGCTGCGCTGGTCAGGAATTGAATCAAAACATAGAACTTAGTGTCTGCATACCATTTTTTTAGTAGAACTATAGTAAAATGGCTCTAGTCACTATTTAAAGCTGAGCTGTGTTTTCTATTTGATTAAATACAACGTGATAATGTATGATTTGAACTCTTTCAATCTCAAACTTCCTTTTAAGAAATAATAAATCAGATCGAACTTCTGGGTTTTCAACAGCTCTCAAAACTGACCTTGACCTCATAAATTATGTACCTCCGATTGTCAGTCAAATACTAAATCATAATACTGAATATTAAAGATACACTCTAACTTTTATGAAGGTGATATTGCCGCGAAATGTCTCAATAAATTGTCATGACCCTGACCACCTGCCCTTGGGTTTCGACCTTCCCTTCCGAGCTCGACTCCATTTCCATTCATATTTATTTCATGTTTTGGAATATCCTAACAACATTGGGTTTTGGGAACATTAATATTAAAATCAAAACATAGGAATTCTTTGTTGCTTTCTCCTCTGTATTTTCGTAATAAACACTGAATTTTGAGAATATTTCTAGGCATTAGTGATCTTAGATATTGTATTATAATTAGTGCCTAAAAGTAAGCTTTTGGAGTCGCGTTTTCATTGTCCGCCATTTTGGTTTTTTCTTTTTCAATGTCATAGGTATGACGTTAAAATGTTGTACAAAAAGTTTCGTATTCAAAAATGTCGTTAACTTTCCTGTTTTACAAAAACAAAATTTCTAACGAAGACAAAAATAGAAATATCAATTTTAGTTTTTCATGGACATGATAACGCGATATTTGACGACCACAAAATATATCCTAGAAATTAGATCGCCATATCAATGTCCACTTTATATCATAAACTAAACTATAATTATTATAGTCATATTTACATTAGTGTACTTACGAAGTGGAATACAATTAATTAAAGACTATTTGTAGATGTCTCCTATATTATATGAATATTATTATAAAATCGCTGGAAGCATGACCTATAGGTATTATTATAATATATGATTATATAGAAAACGTAAAGATTGTAATGCGTGTATTTATTGTGATGACATGAGTAAATAAATGTGTTTTTTTAACTACAGACTTTGATTTATGAAGCTTACTTATACCTAGATATTATACTAACTCCTAACTCCTTGTTTATTTTTATCTTCTATCACCTTCTCGGTGTTATTTAGGCGCCAAATGATCGGTGTAACACAAGGAAGTACACCTTTGATACAGTTTAAAAAAAATCATTAGACTGTAAAGTCAGCTAGCCATTGCTGGGCTCTGTATCGGCTCGATATTGCAGTACATGTTTACTGACGCCAGCGTAGATGACTTCTACGCAATTATGCGTACAAAAGTTGCGTCGGTGGTGCAACGAGTACGGGGGAGCCCGAATAGCGTCCTCAGGATGATTGGCGGGAGATCGATACTGTTCTACTCAGTATGTTCACTGAACTCAATGTGTTACGAGACCGGTGAGCCTAGTGTGCAGCGGTAGGTGGTGTGTCTAGTTTCTTCTTTTGACTTTTTAATGACTAACATTAGGTAGAAGCCAAATTCTTATTACTAATAACCTTGCCTTGCCTATGGACTTTTTTTGTCTGAAATAAACGATTATATTTATTTATTGCATTGACCCAATAACCCTACAATAAACATTACAACACACAACACGTCAAACTGGATCATTCAAACTAGTAAAAAATATGAAACTTATCATAAAAGGCCTCCATGGTTCATCAAACCGCAACTTTCATTCATCCATTGGCTCGAATAAAAAACTTTTCGTGACATTCATGATATGGAAAAAGTATAAAAACTCGTTGTGAAAATTATGAAAAGTTAAATGAATATTGGAGGTATAAAGGAGTTCCTGGATAAAGTGGAACGCGGATCACGGGAACTAGATACGGCGATTTTTACGAAGTTTGTACGAGCGGACAATTTAAAAAGATAGATTTTAATAGAATAGTTCCTATTCAATTTTTCTAGAAAGACATTTTTAAATCTGACATTTTTTCTATTAGTGTCATTTAAAGAGTTCCGTTTTTTGCCATTCGAAATTATACAATTATACAAAAATTAAAAGATTCCCCATACATGGAAACTGAAATTTTAAAAAAATAACATCACGTGGTGGTGGTGGTGGTTCTTTTTTGTGCCAATTTTTTTTTTACAATTCCTTCACTACTTAATCGAAAGGAACTTCGGTCCATCTGGGTGTCCCTTACCACCTCTCTAGTTTTTTGTATAAAAAACGTAAAGCGGTTCACAGAATACATCTACCTACTTACCAAGTTTCATCAGTGTAGTCTTAATAGTTTCGGAATAAAGTGGCTGTGACATACGGACAGACAGACAGACAACACGAATCTATAAGGGTTCCGTTTTTTGCCATTCGGCTACGGAACTCTAAAAACTGATAGTTTACAGCACAAAGTATCACTTCAGTATACTATCATAAAAATAGCACTTCTAAGAATTGCCAACGGTAAGATATCCCAGGAGCCTTTGATACAGCCCGGGCTGATTGCTCGTCGTCCAGGCAATTTAAGAAGATGGTGGAATGAAATTCTGAGAATTAGATGCGACAGAATTACATTTTTGTTAATAATGGAATTGAGTCTCGCATTTCGTTGCATGAGGAACATAAATATAGTGTGGGAAAAAAGAAATTGGTTCCCAGTGAGGAATTTATAACTTTATAAGCTGGAGTGGGAATTAAGTGGAATGCTTCCTATATCTCATTGCTTTGGAGACAGATCTAAGTAGACATTTACGATGTTTCCAATAAAATATCGTCACAGTACCATAAGCAAACGTTTATGAAATGAGTGCCTTTAGCTGGGATAATGGTTAATTTTTTCAACAAAGCGGGAAAATCTCAATATCATATTTGGACAAAGAAGGAGGAAGACAAGTTTTTAAGAAAGAGTAGCAACGGATTACCGTTGAACAACGACTCTATTACGATTAGGAATAGCATTAAAAATGATGAAACAAATACACTGTAATTTTTTCTAGACAGCATAAACGAAATGAACTTCATTGTACAAAATGGCTTAATTTCACAAAAGCCCTAAGCATTCATTATAAAAACAAAAGACTACACAATAGACACGTTTATCAGGAACCAAATCAAGAAAGTTTCCCCTTAATAGGCACAGTTAATGTACGCTTTATAAAATACTTTCAAACACGATGAAAAGCCCATAAAATAATCCAAAACTATGACACAATATGCTGAGAAAGTCGAATGTCGTGTGTACTAACAATAATCTCCGGGTTTATGCGTGTTTGAGCCGCTTATCTATTTCTGTAACACACTGTTACGTAAGGGTGGAAAAGAAAATAGGTATTCAATTTGGTTGAAAGCGGTCTCGGTATAGAATTTAGATCAACATGCGTGTGTAGAGTGTGAGAGGAGCGTGGCTGAATAAGAACAGCCACTTGGGTCGATCTTCAGGTTAAGCCACGCTAGCCTAGGTTGGTCCGTGGATGGGTGAACGCCCATTACATACCGAGTTTCCTCCGTGCCTCGGAAAACACGTAAACCGTTGATCATTGCAGATCTTTGACAGTCGTTAAGTAGTCAGTGTCCCGAAAGTCTGACAACCAGTCTTACCATGGGGTATCGTATTAGTTATTACCCAGTACTTACTGGGTTGTGGAGGACAGATAGTTGCTCCATGTAAAATACTGGTATTCAGCTGCGTCCGGTCAGAATGGAAGTCGACTCCAACTTAGTTGGGAAAATGGCTGGGTAGATGATGATGCGTGTGTAGAGTGTGGAGTGTTTATAGATTTTGAAAAGTGACTAAGTTTAGGGAAATGGGTAGGGTGACTTCGGTGTGTCTTCTTAGTGGACCATTGGAAGTTGCAATAAGAATAAGAGAAAAAAGCAATCAATTACTGATCTTTTTATGGTTCCGTAACCAAAGGGTAAAACGGGACCCTATTACTAAGACTCCGCTGTCTGTCTGTCTGTCTGTCTCCAGGCTGTATCTCATAAACCGTGATAGCAAGAAAGCTGAAATTTTCACAAATGATGTATTACTATTTCCGCTATAACAACAAATACTAAAAATTTAAAAAAATATTAAGGGGGGCTCCCATACAACAGATATGATTTTTTTACCGTTTTTATAGATAATGGTACGGAACCCTTCGTGCGCAAGTCCGACTCCCACTTGGCCGGTTTTTCTTTATCGTGTGGTTAGTGCCTAACCTGGTATCAGAGGTTTTATATCACCCATGAGCCTCTGATTTGGCTTTACATGCCGTCTAGAATTTCTCTCAGGCATGTTTGGTTTCCTCACAATGTTTTCCTAGCTAGTGATAATTATACAATACGCACATGAATCCAAAAAATAAGAAGAGTGTGTCTTGGTTACGAGACCTATGACTTGGCAGTCCGATGGTCACACCACTAGGCTATCACTGCTTACAATTTTATTATCGATAACCAGTTCAATTTTTTATTGAAAAATATAGACATAGCAATGTCCACGTAGTACGAGAGGGTAACACAATTAGAGTATGTATAACATTAATCTTCTTCTTTGGTCTATTGGTCGCGCGACTGCTCAGCATGACATCCTTGGTTTAATTCCCTGGTCGGGCAAAGTGTTTTTGGGTTTTTCGTTAGTGTTTATGTGGGAGTACTTTTAGATTAACAAGTCTGCCTAACTCATAGGGGTTTACAGTCGTGATGTTATGTTATATTAAATTTAACACAATACAATGATACCTACTATTTTTGTAGTTAACAACCCAAAATAAGTAGCGAAGGAACCAAATATTCGAGAAAAGATATTTTAATTTCATCAATATTTCCCTACATTTTCAACCTACAACACGATATTTAGTGTTACGCAAAAAATTCGAATACAGAACACAGGAATTCACTTAGCTGTCTGTCAGTCAATCTGTACGTCACGGTTTTCGATTTTCAAACCAGCCAATAGGCAGCAAATGTGACTGCGTAGTATTTGGCAGAACAGACGCCAAACTAAATTCTGAACACGGAATAAATTTGAAAATTAACTTAGGTCCCAATTTCCCAAAGGAAATATTATTCATCATTAATTAGTTTAACTTTGAACTTCTGTCCAGCTCAAATAAGATAAATAAACTAGACCTTAAAATTGTCTTTAAACTCCCAAGCAGTACGAACTTATCTTTTAGAATATTTTCGTCTTGAATTTACCTTAAGACTGAACTGAACTAGCAAGTAAATAAAAGTGCTGAAACTTAGAAAATTATCCATTTCATATCGAGAGCGAAACGAGTAAAAAAGTATCGGTTTACCGACGAAGTACCGCAGAGCTGGACAGAACAAATGTCGGTCGGGTTTGAAAAATGTTTGCAAGCTTCCTTGCTAAAGAGGTCAAGTCTGTAACTCTAAGGGTGTTTATACACGTGCAGCTTGAAGCAGTCATAATTCAGTACCTGTTCCGTTATTTTTTAATCTTCACAGTAAGACACTGGTAGGGTGAGGGTCTTACACCACCCTTACATTAATATGTAATGACTTATTTGTAAGAATGATACATGATTGATTGACCTTTGCGACATCTTTGACATACACAAACTCTCTTTGATTGGCCTGTTGGTCTAGTGGTTAGTGACCCTGACTGCTAGGACGGAGGTCGTGGGTTCGATTCCCACACAGGACAAATCTTTGTGCGATGAGTACGATTATTTGTTCTGTATCTGGGTGTGTTTATCTATAATATGTATGTATGGATTTAGAAATATATAAGTATGTTTATCAGTTGTCTGATTGCCATAGTACAGGCTCTGCCTAGTTTGGGATCAGATGGCGGTGTGTTAGTTGTCCCAAGATATTATTATTATTATACACATGAACCGCTTGTGCAGTCAAAACTGCTTAAAAACGTCAGCAGGATGACGGAATTCCGCCTTAAAGTCGGACTGTTGTAGCAAGACATAGATCTTCATGTGCCTAGCCTTTTCCCAATAATGTTGGGGTCAGCTTCCAGTCTAATCGGATATAGCTGAATACCCGTATTTTAAATGGAGCTACTGCCTATCTGATCTCCACAACCCAGTTTGTACTGGGTAATACGATACCCCGTGGTAAGATTAATTGTCAGAATTTCGGGCCTGTAACGACAGTCGAAGGTCTACAAATGACAGCCGGGACCAACGGTTTAATGTTCTTTCCGAGGAAATGGCCTAGCCTGAAGATCGACCTGATCAGGTGTTATTATTTAAACACGAGACACACGCTGGCTGTCAATCGCTCCAGATTTTTTCAGCTAATCCGACGCGGCTGAAAAAACTACTCGTGTAGATGAAAATGAATCCGCGAGCAGAAAATATTGCCTGCTCAAGCGAAATGTGTAAGGATGCCCTATGAAATACAAACCATATTTTCCCTAGAACGGAAATAAATCCGGGGTTGAGATCGAGGCATCTTTAAGGCCAAGTTTTATTATTGACAGGAAACTTCCCGAATTCCCGAATCAAACAACTCATGTCAAAGAAAAATAAGTCATATTTGGGAAGTTTCCGAAGGCGTTTACTTGCGAGTTTGGCTTGACAGAACTTGGGACAAATATGTTGGGTCCTCAAGTTTGGAACTAGGCTAAGTACATAACGCTGCTACTATCAATCTTGTTAGACTTCAGCTTACTACTACTAACTTACGACATTTAATTAGGGTTTGATTTGCTTCAAACGATGGTTTTAAAATGACATGGCCGGAATTTGTATAGAGCTGTGCCCTTACAAAAAATATTCATGTACATTGACATACAGTACGTCAAATTAAAGCTTACAGGTGTGTAATCATAATAGTTTAAGTTTTATGATCAGAGAAGAAGCGAGAGATACTATAAATAGGATACAAAAAATGTGCCTAAACATTTTGAATAGCAATGATCATAAATTCCGAAACGAAACAATACGAGAAATGCTATTACCAATGGATTTAAAGGCCGTTTCTTCACTATCCGACACGACATTTCAAATCGAAGAAGAGCGAGTACTAGTCGTCTACAGATATTTCTGGATATTATGACTTCCAAGCGACCCAAGCGACTAGCAAAAAATATACAATTGGATAGGCAATAAAACACTAAAATGGTATTTGAATTTTTATTTAAGAATATCTAATTAGGTAGGTAGTATATATACCCTACATTTGCAAAAGTATAAAATATAATTATCTACTTCTACTTCTTTTACAGACGTTTTAAGAAAAACATCATTGCAATTAGAATTTCAGACAAGACACATTCATTGTTTTCATCCACTTTTAAGCCTATTCATCTTCAAAAATCAACAAAATATTATCAAGGAATGAAGCTGGTGCCGTTATATTTGCTTGATGCCTGACCCAGCCTAAATACCATAACAACATCATGACATGGCAACAACATCCAACTGTCTGTTTACCAACTAGGCAACTACAACAATAGCCTAAAATGGCATCCAAGGGGTTGGGTTGGGGCTAAATGGCTCCCTGTCATACAAAATATTTAAAAAATATTGCTTCCGGCTTATGTGACGTGACTTTATTCTCCCTCTAGGATATTTGGATACACACTCTTGAAAATAAATATTTGAATATATTCATCAAGACGCGCGGCAGGTCGAAAAGTGGTGTCTGCGATAATCGTGAAACCGTTAACTTTTTAAGGTACCCTAGCAATACAATTTGACAGTCACAGGTGTTTTACATACATTTTAGTCTAAACTTCAGGCGTAATTCAGTTAAATACAGTGTTTGTCTCATGCGTGTATCCAAACGTAGATGCATTTTGTATTGCATTCAATGGAACAAAACCACAAAAAAACTATTAACACACTTATTATTTTGAGATTTTTTGTCGCCTGTTCTAGAGATATGTAATTGTTGCGATTAATTTTTATTTATTTTAGAAGTAACTTTAATATAATAATAATTAGTGTACATTACGAATTATGAATTGATTCTGAGGGCAGGATTCGGCCATGTCCTTTCTGTTTTTCTGCTATAGGAACTCTTATGGTGCGACTCTGTGTGTTAGTCTGTATATCACAGCTACTTCTTTCAGGAACTGCTAAAAATGCACCAACTCGAAAGTTATAAACCCTTTCATATTGCTAAGGAGCGCTTCAACTGTCTTATTTTTGCAGTCTTTAAGAATGTGTTTTTCAGGTTCCAATATCTCACGTCTTTTCGTTAGATCTCTGAATTTTTTAGGAAAGCACTTATTCCATATATACGCACATCACGTATGAGCCTACTGTCTGAATCAAATCCGCCGTGTTATCCTCGAGTATGTGAATGTAAAGGATTTTATTAAGCCTGTCTACATATATTTTACTATCTGAACTTTGTAGTGTTCGCCTAATAAAATGTTACTTTAACTTGATTGAATTCTGTTTTCAAATGTACTGAGATTTTTCTCTGGAAGTCTACTTTCTACTTTTCTTTACTCGAAGTTTATTATTTCTGGCATTCATTGTAGATAGAGTAACTATCGAAAAGGTGCAATTAATCATAATTAAGGATGACATGGCAAGAAAGAAGGTGTCTGATGAAATGACGAGTAATAGAGAGGTATGGACACAGAAGATCTGCTGCACTGACTCCAAATAATTTAGAATAAGGCGAATGACGCACGATGATGAGTCGATACAGAAACACATAAGTAAACATAACTACCTTAAATTCAATATGGTTATATATCAACTTCTAGACCATAAATTGGCAAACAGAGTCTAGGAGAAAGAACAAGAGAGATATACTGCCTCTGTCCAAGTTATTTGAAAAGCACTCGTTAATCCGGCAAAGTACCCACAAACATAGGGTTATGTAAGTGCAATTTCTTATCTTACTAATATTATAAATGCGAAAGTTTGTGAGTATGGATGGATGTTTGTTACTCTTTCACGCAAAAAGTACTTAACGGATTTAGATGAAATGGACACAAGATAGTCTATAACCTGGAATAACACATAGGTAAGTTTTTATCCCGGTAGATGATCCCGTGGGTTTATCGAAATACAAGCGGGCGAAGCCGCGGGCAGAAGCTAGTGTGAAATAAAGACATCTCAAACCCGAAATCATGTTTTTTTCGTTGTTACGGAAAAACTATCCCAATTAGTTAAGATTTTTTTGAACTGAACGCCTAAAACTTTGAAAACTTACCTTTTTATTGATGCAAGATTCAACAAAATATCTTGAACCGCAAAATCATAAGTAAATAACACATTTTCTAAGAACTTCGTACTAAAGTTGCTTTAGAATGCATTCGTATTCCCTGACCATATGCAGAGGTCTTAAACATCTAAGTTACTTGTAACTTGAGTAAGCTATCTCATAAGTAAAAGTCGTGATGTAAAATGTGGACGATTCGTTATACTGTCTATTTAGAGTTGCCAACGGATTGTGGGTTTGCGTTTTGTGAGTTAATATGCGTAATATATGAGTACCTGCTGTGAAACCGATCCTGCTTGATTTACAATTTATTGTTGAGATCTTGACTGTGATTAGGAACAGTGCTTTTATTGCAACGATAGCTAGGTACCCCACCCCCAATTTGTGTGATAAGCCAGAATAAAATATCAACGACGACACGCATTTTTCATCATAATTTTCACCTGTGACACTTAACTGAATGCCTCTGAATGATGAACGAATGAATCTCTTCTCTTCTATATATCCTAAACCAAAGCAAAATAAAGTAATGTAACAACAACAACACCAGATTATCACAACATAGCGAACTAATATCCTAAACAATTCCCTGAAACGGTTCCAAATGGCAAGTGTTTACCTCTCTACCTAATGTAAGTGCTATCATTATCCGCTTCTAAAGAGGGACAGAGTTATACACTATCTATAGCTGCGTCTCTCTCTAACGCAATAGACGAACATTATGGCTGTATTACGTCTTAACAGCCTGACTGTAATGTAGTAATCTAAGGGTATTTAAAGAGGACGGTATTTGCTTTTTAGAATTGTATGCTGACCAAGTGTAGTGTTTGTTTGTGTGTGTAATATCAACTCGTATACATACATCTTGCTTGTTTCTCATATTCAGTCATTCTTCAGTCGGGAGTCGGGATACAGATGGGCAAAGGATAGTTGGTTTTTGTATGATCTGGCCTGCCTAACTATCGTAATTTTTTTTTTTAAGTAACGGCCATGCATAAAACCTCAATCAATCTATAGCTGGTATCAACACAAACAAGTTTTGTATGAGACCAAAAAATCTTCTAAGTAGAGGATCACGGAATGATTTTGAAGTTCCGAAATAAAGCTGTTAATTGAAAGGGAGGTGTTCTCCACATGTTACAAACTTCCTCGAACTTTAGGCAAAAAAACTTAACCTATTCCGATCTCTTGTAGTCTCTCGAGTAGAGGTAGACCGAAAAACGATGGGAGGACATATTTAAGGAAAGATGTGGACCAGACTGGAGAAGACAGACAACTGGAGGAAGCTGGGGGAGGCCTACGCCAAAGAGGCGACTTCCACAAACTAATTAAAAGGAAAATTTATAATAATGCATGAACATGATATTTTTTTAATTTAAAAATGATATTAATTTAAAACTTAAATTCAAATATTAATTTTGATTATTTACGTTTTGTTCTAATAATTTCTGAATTGTAGAATAAAGGCTATTTTTATTTATTTTATTTTATTTATTCCGATCTCAGGTCATTACACAATGTCAAAATGGAGCTGCGACTAAAGAAATTTGTGAGACAAACGGTCTCACAAATTTCTTATTTAAACATTTTACTTAGTTCGAAATTGTCTGTGGCGTACTTTACCGCACTATTGCGGAAATGCAAAGTAAAAGCGAGTGTGGTAAATAAAGACACTACATTGTTAATTTAAAAGTTTAACCTACTACGAGTTCTTTCACATGATTGTCAATTTTCCTACTTTCATAATACCATAATAGTGATAGCATTACAGTAGATAATGCACCATAAAGGCAGTGATTAGGCCAGCGATGCAGAATTCTAATAGTTAGATAATAACTAACGCTAATTTGTTTCTAATTGCAGTAATAGCTTCGGTAAAGGCATGGACTGGACGGGTAATTTTCAAGGATTACTTGGATAAAACGGTGCACTAGAATATTGAATCAGGTAAAATGTTACGGCTGTCAAAGAGGAATGTAACGGAGTTATATGAACATCAAATTAAAAGATAGAGTTTAAAGTTCACAGATAAGGGAAAAACAAACGAGAGATGTGATCAAACAGGTCCTGACACTGAAAATATGGAAGTGTCAGTGGTCAGGTCATTTATTCAGTGAGCGATGGATGAAAGACGGACACAAATAATTGCTAATTGGTATCTAATATACAAATAAAGAAGGAAAGGTTATAAAAAACTTAAAACCCAGACTGGTATAACATAATGTAGATTCACCTGATGGTTACCTGGAACAGATTGGAAGAGGCTTTCCCTTATACATAATCTATAATATAAAAATGAATCGCAAAATGTGTTGGTAAGCGCATAACTCAACAACGCCTGGACCAATTTGGCCAATTCTTTTTTTAAAATGTTCGTTGAAGTTCAAGGATGGTTTTTACGGCGAGAAAAATTCAAAAAATTGCCTGGATAAGTCTAAAAACAACACTAGGATACTTTTTTTTTGGTAGGATTAGGGTAGGAGTAGTGTAGGAGTAGGGTAGGAGTAGTGTAGGAGTAGGGTAGGAGTAGGGTAGGAGTAGGGTAGGAGTAGGGTAGGAGTAGGGTAGGAGTAGGGTAGGAGTAGGGTAGGAGTAGGGTAGGAGTAGGTTAGGAGTAGGGTAGGAGTAGTGTAGGAGTAGGGTAGGAGTAGGATAAGAGTAGTGTAGGAGTAGGTTAGGAGTAGGGTAGGAGTAGGGTAGGAGTAGGGTAGGAGTAGGGTAGGAGTAGGGTAGGAGTAGGGTAGGAGTAGGGTAGGAGTAGGTTAGGAGTAGGGTAGGAGTAGGGTAGGAGTAGGATAACAGTAGTGTAGGAGTAGGTTAAGGGTAGGGTAGGGTAAGAGGTAGGACACCACGCGAACGAAGTTGCGCTGGGCAGCTAGTATATAAATATAAGGACCGTCTTTTGCGGTGAAAACCTCCCAATTTCGAAAAATCAAAAATTTGACTTTCCGAACGGACTAAAGGAAAGTAGGTAGTAGATAGGTAGCAAATAGGTAGCAGGCAGGTAGCAGGCAGGTAGCAGGTAGGTAGTTGGTAGCCACACATACCGGACGGCACAGCTAGTATCTTATTGATTTATGTTTTTTTTTTTAAAGGAATTTATTGTGTTGAAAATGAATGGGGAAGCCTTTGCCCAGCAGTAGGATAGAATACGAGTAGGCCAGCCAAAAAAAGGAAGATCTCGCGCCGCACCCTGTATTACCAGCCCGCATAATTTAAGGTTAGGAACCAGCCTCCCCCCCCCCTGGTTTGCTGACATCTCTTTGAGGCGCGCGTGGAACACGAACGCGCCGTCGACACTGCCTGTCGTCATAAGACGGACGGACGGCGAGCTAGCCCATTACTCACCGTCCACAGGCCCGCGCCTACGGTGGCCGAGAGCGACCACGTGGCCCCCGACGCCCGGTGCCTCTCCCGCGGCGGCTGGGACGTGAGGTTCTCTCCCTCTCACGTTCCGTCACCTCCTTCGCTAGCATGACTGCTTCGCAGAAGGAGGTGACGGCTTCCCATTCCCTCTCACCCCGGACCATGGCTTGAACCAGGGCCGGACGCGACAGGTCGCCGCGGCGACCTGTCGCGTGCGGCCCTGGTTCAAGGTGGACACGGTGGTGCTTCGCCCAAGCGGAGCAGACCTCCACGGTGTGCTCCACCGTGTCCTCCGGGCGATCCTCACAACGATAGCACCGGGGCGTTTCCGTTGCGGAAGGTGAGGGCACCGTGGCGCGTCTCTAGCCACTCCTCAAAGAGGGGACTTATCGCCACTATCGTGGCGTGCCCTGCACGGGGTTGCGACAGTCGCACTCTCCATGTCGCCAAGAGTTATGACGATACCTGAGGCTAGGATTAGCAAAGTATTTACTTAACCTTTTGACCGCTAGAGCATAAACGCACGCGTGTGCCTTCCACGCCAAGCCACGTCTTTCACGTACCATTTTGTCACATATTTGTGACGTTTGGCTTTCAGGGCACGTGCTTGCTTGTCACGTCAAAAAGTTAAATCATTCAAATCCTAACTAGTACTGCTTACTAAATGGAAGCAATTATGTGGCTGCTCGCTCTATTTAAAGCACAATTTCTTTTCAACAGGATCATTTCCTTTCGTGAACCGCTTTTTTTAGAAGAAACTATTTTTAACCTGATACAATGTTATTTATTTTAATGTCGTAAATATAGTCTCGTTAACTTGGTCCATGGAATTAAGCCCACGCATATTGTGTGGGCGTTTAATTATTTTCTACGGGAGTTTATAACAAAGGGAGATATAAATAAATGCATAATAACGTGATGTGACTATTATTATACTCCCATGCCTCATAATCATATATAACACTAGCTGTTGCCCGCGACTTCGATCGCGTGGAAATTTTGGTGTGTATGTGAGAGACTACCTCGTTGGTCGAGTGGTCTCAACTGCGACTACTAAGCATTAGGTCCTGGGATCTACGCGGAAGTAGGGCAGTATTAAAAAAATGTATATTTAAATGACATAATTACATAAAGTTATAACTGCCTCCGTGGTCGAGTGGTTTAGGCGTTTGCCTTGTGACCCGGTGGTCGTGGGTTCGATTCCTACGGGAAGCATACTTTGTGAAGTTGTTTCCAGTTTGGTTAGGACATTGCAGGCTTGAATCACCTGATTGTCTGATAAAAAGATGATTCCGTGCCTCGGAAAGCACGTTAAGCCGTTGGTCCCGGCTGTCAGTGGTTGATCTTTGGCAGTCGTTACGGATAGTCAGAAGCCAGTAAATCTGACTCCAGTCTTGCCATGAAATACCGTGTTACCCAGTTAATGGGTTGTGGAGGTCTGGTAGGCAGCCGCTCTGCGTAAAATACTGGTATTCAGCTAAATGACTGGAAGCCGACCCCAATACAGTTGGGAAAAGGCTAGGCAGATGATGATGAATTACATAAAGTTATAACGCACATGATTTAGAGATCACCTTTTAAGCAAGGAGATGCTTGTGTGACTTACACACTTAACATTAAACAATGTATGCAATTGAAAAAAATACTATAAATAATAGTGGTTTTGGGTTATTCCATCAGGAATTTCTCAATAGCAGACTCGAAATCTGGATTTGTGTCCAGTTGGTGGAAATAGGCTCGTGCCTGTTATCCCCGAAGCCTTAGGCAGAGGTGTGCCTAATAGTACACCTCTTATTTCACCAAAGTTTAAGTCCCATGTAATAGGGGGCGAGCCTATTGCCATCAACCGGGCACAAATTCAGACTGGGTGGCGGAAGAATAAACACGCTAGCGCGCTAGCGTACACTAGACCGACGAGGCAGTCATGTTTGTCGAAGGACCAACGACCTTAAAATGTAGCCGAGTCAGACTGGGTGTGGATGACGGAGGACGAGATGTTGTGGCGCAACTTGGGACTGGCCTAGTAATAGGCCAAGATGAGGCTTTTTTTATGTAAAAATAATCATCTGTTATTTGCTATTTCAAAGATGGTTTCAAAATATAAGTCTCCTTGAGTTATGAGTCGATGCACTAACTGGACATGTCCACTCAAATCTGTGTGCTTTTTTGTATAAAAGACCATCTCAATCACTAATATTCATAGTCTTTTTGTGAGTTGACAAAGATTATGTCTGAACCTTAAAAGATACTCTGACTAAGACTCTGAGTTAGTTTCGGTTGTTTCTTCTCAGATTTGTCAGTTACTAAACACCGGCCTCAACTAGTTAAAAAAAAGGTGCAGTAAAAGTGTAAAAACCTATTTGCAAAATAAAGATGTTTTATCTTTTATGTAAACCAAGTCAGGCAGCTTAAAAATAAACTAAGTAGAAGCTAATCTACATAAAACGCATTTAAACCATTATCTCGGTAATAACAAACCCCGCTGCATACAAAATGTATTAACATTTAGTTTCGTTCTGCTTTAACTCAATTACGCTGGATGGCTAAGGAAATTCAATTTAGCTTTCTAACCTTCAAAGTTAAAAGATCAAACGTATAGGTGTTCGCAGGTAGGTAAAACCCACAGTGGAAAATGAAAACAGTGGTTCAACAGTTGGAGTACTTCTGTCTATTTTTTTATCCATCCGAGTAACGAACGACATTTCAAAGACCGAAATATAAAATTTTATTTGCCCCTAATACAAGTATGACGTAATTAATAATACTTTACAATTTACGAAATTGCCACAAAACATGGTTTTACTGCCAAATTCAGTCCAATATAGTAGTTCAATTTAAATAGTACCTATCAACTTATTCTACACGCGACATGGCGTTTTAGATTTGATATAACTTTAACAGAAACGCAGTAATTAATTATCAAACAACTCAATAAATTAAGATGGAAATTCTAAAAAAAGAAAAACACAACACACTTTACAGATGACTCCAAGCTAAGTGATAATTTTTTTGCAGACTTTTAAGAATACATGTGACAGGATGTGTCACATGTGACGTGTGTCGTGTGTGTGTGTGTGTGTGTATGTGTGTGTATGTGAAATGAAAGTAATTAAAAAAGCTCCTTAATGTCTTATTCACCGTGACTTTTAAGTCGTCTGATAAAGGTGGTCCACTCAATGTATCCGACATAAAATACCTGTATGCGCCATGAATGTTTAGTAGTCATTGGATACATGAAGTGGGCTGCCGTTGTAAGACGACTTAAAAGTCACGGTGAATAAGATATTAAGGTTCTTTTTCAACAACTTTCATTTTCAAAACCGAGTTTTGGGTATTAAGCCTGCCCCAGCATGCGTTGCGCCACAAGATGCGTCTGTGGCTCGTGGCATGCTGTAAACAACTTCTTTCATTCGTTTTCTCCGTAGCAGCTGTCACAAGACGTGACACTAACTTTTATTTGTGGTTGTTCTACTGTAAATCATGTACCTACTGTTCAGGTACGTTATAGGAAAGGGGTCAGCATACGTGACCGGCCCTTTCTGATTCACTATTTACACTCGGTGACCTGGTACAATAACTGGAAAAATTGGCGTTTCCTACGTGCCTTGAAAGTATTGAAGAGGTAATTGTTATGATGATTTGCTAGTGTTTAGAGGGACTTCGGCATTCTGTCTCTTGTGAATAATAAGTAACTAGGGTCTATTCACTTCGTATTCATATCGTAACTTAGTACTTTTATAATGTTCTTACGTTTTGCCAATTATTTGGTAAGTTGGCTAGACAACATTTCCGGGACTCGACTAGAATTCGAATAAGTTTTTGGACAGAACTGAAATGAGAATTATTGGTATTGTGTCTCACCAGAACATCATTTATTGTTGTACATTTATTTCCATTTATTCAGTATTTTTTACTTTAGAATATAACTGGGGATAAATATGAGTGTACAATAGACAAACTCATTGAACAAAATCTGCCTAACTCTTTGGGAGTTACAGAAGTGATGTTATGTCACTAGCATCCAAGCTTCGAAGTTCCTAAAAAACAAGAAGTTCGTTTGCCCTAAACCTTCCAGATTTTTCCACCACTATACCAGTCAACACGTCCATCCCAACGGGCTCATAGCGATGAATCGCCGTTCACTCCCGACTCCATATAAATATTTTATCTCACCCCCGAGACCCTGTACTTAGAAAATTTACTGTTCTTTTTTTTGTGATAAGGAATAGGTATGTTCCCGATGGCTTAGTGTATATTGGAAACTTACAAAAGTTGGATCATTTTGTTCTACTCTCGTATTGGGCCGAATTTTTATGGGAATTTGACGAACGGCCTGTCCCTGCGCTTTTGAACGTTCCTCATCTTTGCACGACGAATTTAAAGGAACTGGTGGAAAATGATGAGTCATGGAAAAGTATATAATTCTATTTAGAGCGAGACTTTTTTAACCTGAGACAATTTGTGAAGCTTGTCTGAGTTTATTCATATAACATAACATTATACGGGGTGGAAGGGACACCGACGCGAAAACGGTTACCGCATATTCTGAGTACTGAAATTTTTCTTCGGTTATTAAAAAAATTGCGAGAGCAGCGGTGGCCCAGTGGAGGCGCCCCCGATTTACGAACAGTAAGTCGTGGGTTCAAACCCAGGCAGGCGCGTTACTTTGTGTAATTTATTTTCATCACCACTGCTCTCAAAAACGTTGAAAGAAAACATTGTGAGGCGAACCGGCATGTCCTACAACCAAAAATTCGAAGACATATTGTGACATCTACCAACCTACACTGTGCCCGCGTGGTGGATTATAGCCCATTCCTTCTCTCAGAGGAGGCCGTGTTTACCAGCAGTGGGAATATTATAGACTGATTATACTATTAAAAAAATTGATCAGCTATTCCTTACATTTTGACCGAGTAGAAATTTCACTTTTGTAGGAAACAGCTGTTTTTTTAATAACTGATGAAAATTTTCTATGTGGGGGGAAATTTTCACGTATTCAGTTCAGATTGATGTACTGAATACATGGTAACCGTTTTCACGTCGGTGTCCCATCCACCCCGTATATCACGCCTGTAATTCCCGAAGGGTTAGGCAGTAATGTTTAAGACCCATGTAATAGGGGGCAAGTCTATTTCCATGAACTGGGCTCAAATCCAGACTCCGTGGCTGCTACTGAGGAATTCCTGACGGAAAACTCAATAACACTTTGCCCGACCCGGGAATAAAACCCAGGACCTCATGCTCAGAAGTCGCGCCTGCGTCCACTCGACCAATGAGGCAGTCTGTTTAGTTTATTCTTTAACAATGTTTAAAAAAAGGCTTAGAATGACAAACTGTTGTTAGAGATGAATAACGCGTTGGTCGTATTATTTGCTCAGAAAATATGAACCTTTGTTTTAGAATATTTGGCTAAATAATTCTTAACATTAATATATCAGGATTACTTCAAAGAACCCTGCTCACTTTTATGATGATGTGTCAAGTTATTCGGCTTATTATTTCAACGCATTATAAAGATGTACATCTTTTATTTACTTAACGTCGCCATCTTAATTTTTCATTACATTTCATAAAACAGTTGCATAATTGACGACACGGTTGGTTCAGTGGCTGAGCGATTAGCTGCTACGCTGCGTGTCGCGGGTTTGATCCCCGCACGGAACAAATATTTGTATGACCTATAGGTAGTTGTTCCAGGTCTGGAAGATGTGAGTTTAAGTGATTGTAACCGCACCCACGATACAGGAGCAATTTCTAGCGCTTCTCTGTCAACGTTGTTGGAGCATAAATGATAACCTTGTAGCACTATAGAATATTCTCGAATACTACAGGACTTGTCGTACCAAAAACTTTTTATCGATAGATTCAGTGAGGATCTTACCAGTGGGGATCATTTTGTCCCACTGGTATCTATGTATAAGAGGCAGATAATAAACTAGATTTTCATAAGTTTATTATTAACTTTATCTCATAGGCAAAATGCGATTCTATGCTGATAGATGAAGCCTCATCTATTCTTCTCAGTCGCTCAGAACCGTCATTTGCTTGAGTGAAAAAACCTTCTTTCTAGGAAAAATTATTCGTAGATTTTAGATAATTCAAGACTCACTTTAAGCCTAAATGATGGAAGTTTCCAAAACGTCGAGGTTCGATAAATACGATCGTCAAGTGTTTCGCTCCTGACCTTGACTTCTGCACGAGTGCCCTCGACAATACAACTCATGTAAATCGTTTATACCTATGTACCAAGAGGTATGATGAATGATGAGGGTTACCTAACGTCGTTAGGCGTGTTTCAAGTTTCAGAAGTTATCGGGTTTTGCTTTTTTATCATAAAGTTAATTTCTGATCTTTGATTAATGCTAATACTTACATCACGACTGTTTTACGGAAGGATTGGGCAGAGGTATATCAGAGTAACGACACACCTACAATAGTTGGGTACTATACACTCTAGTTTTGACTTTTTAGGGTTCCGTACCCAAAGGGTAAAACGGGACCCTATTACTAAGACTCCGCTGTCTGTCTGTCTGTCTCCAGGCTGTATCTCATAAACCGTGATAGCTAGAAAGCTGAAATTTTCACAAATGATGTATTACTATTGCCGCTATAACAACAAATACTAAAAATTAAAAAAAATATATTAAGGGGGTTCCCATACAACAGATATGATTTTTTTTCCGTTTTTATAGATAATGGTACGGAACCCTTCGTGCGCGAGTCCGACTCGCACTTGGCCGGTTTTTTAATATATTCTACTCTTTGTAAATATTGTTTTCCTCGAAATTCCATAAAAAAACCGTTGCTAGGCAAACGCTTCCTTCGGTACTAAGTTAAAAGTCAAAGCCGATGTATTTTTTTAAATAAATTAGGTTTATTTTAAGATAATTAAATTATTTACAAACAACAAAACCATAATAGTAATAAAAATATGTACAAGTACGAAAAGTGTTACAGGGCATCCAAAAATTCGTCCGCAACGCTTTCAATAGGAAAAGTGCGTAGAAGGCTGGTAGCATTACCACGTTGGACGCCAATGCTGATTCTTTGGTCAAAAAATAGGCCCGCCCTCTGGTCACGTGAAGAGTCGACCAACCGCTTGGCGATTTCCCGAAATACTAGGTACAGGTATACGAAGGCCATGGGGTTCGAATGCCCATTCGAACCCCATGGCCTTAGTGTTTCAACCCCAAACGGCTCAAACACATAACTACCAATTAAATTGTTGTATTTATTTGCGCCGTTTGAGGTTTTCAGCACCTGCAGCAGCCGCCCCAGCACAGCTCACTGTGCTAGAAAGATGGGATGGCGCAAGGGTGTCGACGCAAGTTGCGTCCCACACCAAAGGCCTACCCAACTTCCATGGCATTGTGGTCATACCATCTGGTCTCTTCCCATCGACGCGTGCCAAGCCATTGGGTTCTAAGACCCCAGCGGTGGCAAGAGCACGACGAATGTAAATTAAATTTAAGTTAAAACTTTAAAGTTTGTAATTTACAAACCTGAAAATCAAAAACTACATTCAAGATTTAAGTATTCCTCTGATCATTCCATTGGATAAAATAAGTCGCCGAATTGAAATGTACAGACGTCGCACATCAAGTTACCCGAAACTGTTCATCATCATCTTCCTGCCCTTGTCCCATGTTATTTGGGGTCGGCGCAAAACGTTTTTTTCTTCCATTTATTTATTTAAACTTCAGGTACAATAGTGGTACATAGGCGGACTTAATGCCACAAGGCATTCTCTACCAGTCAACCTTTGGGTTAAATAAGAAAACATTGTGATAGGGTTGTCCATTCTCCTCTGTCAACCGTCACGCAATCATTTACTTCTTTATCTTTCATATCATTCCCCACACTGTTATATAAATAAATTTGACAGTTTGTAGTAGCTTACCCGAAACTGTTATATAAATAAATTTGACAGATTGTAGTAGCTTGATGTACTGGCGTCTATACAAATGCATCACATACATTCTTCAATTAAATTAGCCGAGTAACTTTCCTGAAACTCGAATCTCTATGACAACCTAACCCTCAAAATATGCCATCACCCAAACGAAAAACAAAATAAGGCACACTTTAATCCCTTAATTAACCCTCACAAATTTTAAATTAATTTGGTTGAAAGAAAAATATGCAAATTAATTGTTCTGTAGGGTCTACCTGACCCATGGCCTTGAATTATGCGTGGTGGCTTGATACAGACCCGTGCGGACCGCTGCGGTCACGCCACGTCGTGAGTTCCGATATGTAATTACGTTTTTAGAAATGTTGAACATACGGGCGCATATAATGGAGGAGCTCGTGCTTTAACAGTGATGATGATAGTGTGTAAGTTTAATAAATAAATAAATAAACAAATACAGCCACCTGTGGGTCATCGACGTTAAGCAAAGCTTACAGAGGTCGGTCGTTAGATGGTTAGCCATCCCTGACATACCGAGCCCCGACTGTACCTCGGAAAAGTCGG
The DNA here is from genome assembly GCA_950022335.1 of Eurois occulta. Lineage (NCBI taxonomy): Eukaryota > Metazoa > Arthropoda > Insecta > Lepidoptera > Noctuidae > Eurois > Eurois occulta. Next base: position 20,683,226 of record OX465482.1, on the reverse strand, counting down.
AAAGCACGATAAACTGTTCGACGTTCGTTTCAACGGTTATTTGTAAATTGACAGTCGTTACGGGTAGAAAGAAGTCGGTAAGTATGACAACAAGTTTTTCTAAAGCGGATCGTTTTACCTATCTATAAGTAGTAACTGGATGGTAGAAGTCAGATAGGTAGTCGCTCCATGTAAAATACTGGTATTCAGTTGCATGCGGTTAGACTGGAAACCAACCCTAACATAGTGGAAAAGGCTAGCCAAATTATGACAGGATCATATCCTAGAAATGCATACAAAAGTCACAGGGTTATTTCATTTAGCGCCTGCAGACGACTTCATTACGGAATAGTGCAAACCATTGCAGTACTCCACTGAATGTGGGCTTGTGAATACGTAAGCTGTATAAAGTCTTGCACGTTGACACCCGTGCAAAGTTCATAGGTATTTTAATTCGAAAAGGCTCACTACGTTCTAATAAAAATTTCAAGCCAATGATTTTGCTGTGATTCTAACAAAATTGCCTAAAAGGAAAATTGGTATGGTGCCATCGGATGTGACTAAATCTCATCTTCATCAAGATTGACTTTTTTTTAATTTATCAAAACATAGATGTCAAATCTATTTTTGATATAGAAAGAATATTAAAAAAAAGTCATATAAAAACCGTAATTTGGTGTCTCTGTGAGATCAAAATATCAAAATTACAAGTCCTCGCATATGTACACACTGTGAAAAACAAATATTTATAAAAAAGAGTGACCGTGGAGTTTCTTGCTGGTTCTTCTCTTTTAACGTTTCATAAGTGCGCATATAAGGCCATGTATGGCGGTGCGTATGTATGTGGTTTATGTGCAATCAAATATTTTAATTTTTGACACGTTACAGTTTTACATTCACCAACCATTTGGTTTATGCAAATACGTTATCTTTGTTCCCTTTGTTTCGTCTATCGCAACAATATCAAACAAAATGTCTTTGTCTTCAAACGAGAGACTGTAGTCGATATATTTCCATTTCCCTGACATCTAACGCTACTATTTGCAGTATTAACGCTTCTTCGAGACATAAATATCGTCCCGAGAATAACGCAGGTGGATTTTTCTTAAATTTTCTTCGGATATTTTTCTCTAAGACAAAGAAAACATGAAATATCATTTTGAAGAATTTGGCTCGTTGATCTAGTGTTGAGCTACTGCTGTTCATAAGGTCTTGGGTTGATTGCCAGGTTGGACAAAGTGTTATTAGGTTTTTCCATCAGATAAATCTCTGTAGCAGCTCGGTTGATAGCACAGGAATAAAACAACTGGTGAAATGTTGGTGTAATATAAGTAGATGCACCTCTGCCTAACCTTAGAGGCTTGCAGGTGTTATGCCATGTTTAATAGTCTGCTATTTTTATTAACAGGCTATGAGCATAAAATCAATTTCAAAATGAATACATACAGTTTTGTGCTTACCTATTTCTTACGTTGCAGGTCGCTTCTTAGCCACAATTGGCTACTCGAAGACCCTTGCTTGAAAACAGCGACCAACCACGGTTCCAGGGATTGTAACAATATCGCTCAGTGTGAAAATAAGTGATTTCATTGTGGTGTGTTCCCTATTCAACAGTCCACCCGGCCCGTTTCAAGCTATCCTGCGTATATTTCCACAAAACAGAGCGACTTTGCTAGAAGTTTTACCTTATTACGCCCACGTGTGGCCCTTTGTTATTAGTCAAACGTCCCGAGGACTTCAAGTCACAGGGCTAATGTAAAATCGGTCCGAATACAGCTCACTCAACGGAATAATACCCAACCTATCGAAATTATCCAAATTCAATCATAGTTCGCCGAACTAGAGTCGATTTTAAGTTGAATGGTTGCGTTTGTGATTCGGTCTGAAAAGTTTTCTGTATGTTTTCTAATAGTGAAACTTCCAAGTGACCGACGATCGTGATAGTTTGGCTTAGGATAAATGGGTTCTCAGAATGAACTTTCATTTGGCCATCTTATTGCGTAGAAAAATGGGATGGGATAACGTCATCGTGTTTTTTCAAATGATTGCCGTTTCTTTCTGCAGCAGTGCAGCAGTAATTCCTGGTGCAGTATAACAAGATGTAGCTGAATACCTATATATTACATGGAGCTGTTGCCAATCTGACTTCCACAACCCGATTAGTAGTAGATAATACGATACCCCTTGGTAAGACTGGATGACACACTTTCGAGCCTCTGACGGCTGATAAAGATCTACTAACGACAGCCAGGACTTAACATGCTTAAAAATTGCAAGGCACGGAGGGAACTCGATATCTAAGGATAGTCACCCATCCACAGACCGATCTCGGCAAGCATCGCTTCACCTTGAAGATGGACACATGCGGCCGTTATTATTTAGCCACGAGCGTTCTACAAACACAAAAGCAAAATAAATAAATCGAGCTCAGCGGAAATGAACTGAAATAACTAATCCTTCGTGCCTATTATATCTAATTGGGTATTTAACGATATTGTAGTAATTAATACGTTATAACAAGGGAAATAGCGTGACAGATTAGCGATAGCGATTTATTTTCTTTGGGTTTAGTTTTTACGGAATGCTAACTAAGCACTTTGACGTTTGTTATTGTAGATTTGAATTCAAAATAACCCTTATTAGAATCCAAAGCTTCACAAAAAAAAAAACCTAGACTAACTATTTCTGATAACAATCAATGAATCAAGTCACCCATCACTGTCCAATGCGATCTAGCCACCTTTTTGAGGAAGTCGGTCCATGTAGCTGGGTGACGCTGCGCACTACGCTTGCCTATAAGATCGCGAATCATTTTTGTTTAACATACAAACCGACACTGACGTGCAAATTGCAAAAAACCGAAGAAAATTTTAATTTCGCGGGTTGCCTTGGCGCTTCTGCCTTAACTCCTGTTGACGGTGTACTGTTCCATGTGCAACTCTACCCCTTACCTTGAAGGTACCTGTCTGAAGCCACAACTAACGCTGTAGAGTGGCAGAGATTTGGTCGAAAATAATTTAACTATAATAATATAATTAGAAGAAGACTTGAAAGAAACAATAAATAAATCGTAAATATATTAGTTACAACGGCTATTTTACATTGACATGAAACATGAGCGAGAATTCAAATTCGGGTCACAATATAGTACGTGTTCTTTCATATTATGATTTATGACGTCATCACTATTACGTGATTCTACGTACCTTTATTATAACGTAGCTTTGGAGCTCGCTTTCGTATTCTTGTAGTTTGACTTCGTATTTATTCAAGACACGATTTTTTATTACTCGGACATTTTATCTCGCGGATTGTTGTCGTTTACTCTTCTAGAAATATTTTTTCTATAGTGGAGTAATAATAAATTGTTGTAGTGCAGCAGATTTATTTGGTTACCAAAAAGGTTAATTGTATCAAAGAATACAAATTGTGAATGGCCTAGTAGCGGGTAGGAACTATATTTTCGCAACAACTCATAATAAAAGTTGCTAAATATTAAAATAGTGTACTCGTACTAACTGCACACCACTGTTACTGTCTCAAAAATATTTTTAAGAAAAAAATTAAATACTTTCAGAAGTTTTAAAATCGCACTCTAAAAACGGGCCTCCAAAAAACATCAAAAGTGCTAATTTAATCATTTGTCAATTACGGACATTCGATGCCTTTGTCTAAATTCAGAAGTAGAATAATAATTGGTTTAGATAATAAAAAAGCAGTTTGCAAAACTGAATCATAACAGGGATTATTAAGAAGTGTGAGTATAGGATAGCATCACACGACAGCAGTTTCATTTACTACTTTGGAATGCTATTGGAAAGAAAGCAGGAGTAATTCCAGTGTGGGAAAGATACAGTGCTATACAGGTCGTCTAGCGCCATCTCTTTCCCACACTGGAATTACTCCTGCTCTAAGACGTCATGGTAGGCCACTAGAATGCGTCAATGCAACAACCGATCAGCTGATGCGAAACACCAATCCCATTACTTAAATAAATGAAAGACGACAGGAATTAAGAGTAGGTACATTTTATCAGCATTTTTATAACATTGATAAATTGTTCACACATTCGGTATTCTGCACATTAGCGCGCGGCATGTGGTCGGGTGTGGTGTGAATCAAGATAATTCAAGATGGTGGAAGAATCACAGAAGAATCGGAACAATGACATGAATTCCAAAGTCCCAACGTCAGCATCCGAACGCGAAGTAGACTTAGACACTATCCTTGTAGAAGAAATTGGACAATTCGGGAAGTACCAGTTGAGGACTTTCTTATTGTCCATGCTTTTGGTGATCTTCGTTGCTTGGAGTGCCGTTGAATACATGTTCACCACCAGTCGAATAAGCACCAGGTACATTAAATTATGGCTTTTGTTTTGGGATTGGAAATCATCAATTGACCCCTCTCGCTCTGGGCGGAGCGGAAGGGAGTGTCAGATTTTTACTGACTAAAACCCATCAATGTTCCTTCTTTTGTCATTTGTGTTCCAGGGCCGCGGTATCTCTTTCGAATAGTCCCGCAGCCCTGGCAGGCATTGGCCCTTGGGGCCCCTCTGGTTTGCTGACATCTCTTTGAGGCTCACGTGGAACACGAACGCGCCGTCAACACGGCCTGTCGTCATAAGACAGATAGACGGCGAGCTAGACCATAACTCACCGTCCACAAGCCCGCAAACTATGGCTTCTTTTTTGATATCGTTTTCCTCCTAGTTAGAATCCACGGTATACGTTTTCTTACCCGACTACGGCGAAGCTCAATCAAAACCCTTCCTGACTAAAAACCATCCATGTTCCTTCTTTTGCCCTTTATGTTCCAGGGCCGCGGTATCTCTTTCGAACAGTGCCGCAGCCCTGGCAGGCATCGGCCCTTGCGGACCCCTTATGATCATAACCCTTCCTGGGTTATAATTTTTGCAGTCTATATATGTATGTATTTACGTATGTTCCTTCGTAGCGCATAAACTATACATCAGATTTTGATGAATAAGGTGTCAATCGATTCGCTATTATTGCCCGGGTAACATAGGCTACATTTTAACCGACTTCAACAATAGGAGGAGTCGATTTTTCCTTGTAAACCCTGAATTTAATTAGAGCGTGATTTTTCAGTAGTAGTTTATCACACAAATTCTTGTTTACAAAATCTTGTACATGGCCAAAGGTTTTTCCGTAGCATTCTTTTTTATAAAGTATTGCCCCGCTTGACTAGAAATGTATCATGTGTCGCGGGTGCATTTACAAACATTTAAACTCACATACAGAAACAGCCAGACCCGGAACAATTACCTGTGGGCCATACAAATATTGTTCCGTGCGGGAATCTAACCTGCGACACGCAGCGCAGTAGCCAGTCGCTCAGTCACTGCGCCAACCGTGACGTCATTTCACTTTTCTTAAAATGATTGTGTTACCCTTTCTGGGTTATTCGACATAAACGCTTTCGAGTTATTATACCAGCATAGGTCTTGCATGGTGACGCTGACTCTATTTTCCAACATAAGCATAATCAGCCTATAATGTACCCTCTGCTCACACGAGCCCAGTGCGGGTTGGTTATTTGCCAGCATCTTCTTATTTTTCATATCAGAGATTCTTTTACGAACCTCCCAGATACTTTCTACATAATTATTTTATTATATTATTACAGATGTCTGATCCCGGAGTGTGAAGAAACATCTACGAGTTTTTCACCTTACTGGTTGGCGAACGCGGTGCCACAGGGCGACCAATGTGAACGTTTCGCCAGCGTGAACGCGACGCTTCGGGTGGTCAACAGCGACACCTGCCCCGCATCACTCTTCAACCGTGACACCCGCGTGCCTTGCGATGACTTCGTATATGAGAACACATACTCTGTTGTTTACGATGTAAGTCGAGGAATTATTGATGTTGTATATTATAGATACATAGTTGGTGAGAAAGAACTTTATCACAATTTATTTGAGTGACCCCAAATAAATTGTCTTCTTCTTAGTTATTTCAATAGTCCCCCTATCTAACCATAACATTAACACAGTCATTGGTTATCCATCTTTTTTTTGGTCTTACCTTACTCTTAAAACCACGCACACTTACAATCATATTGTATGTGATATTCAATGGGACAGGTTCCTGATTCATAATTTCTGTCATCATGTAGTACGGGTTGGCGTGTGAAGAGTGGAAGCGGTCACTGATCGGCACGGTGCGCACGTTGGGCACGCTGACGGCGCTGCCCATCATCGGCTTCGTGTCGGACCGCTGGGGCCGGCGCGTCGCACTTGTGCTCAGCGCGTTCAACACGGCCTGGCTCGGTGTCACGCGCTACTGGGCTGACACTTATATCGGCTTCATGATATCCGAGTTTTTTGAGGCCACTTTCGGATCTGGAGGATTTTCCTGCGCGTATATATTAGGTGAGTGATTATTTTAATTGTGTTTCACTCTGTCTCTATTTGTCAAACTACATCTAGGAATTTGAACTACTATTTTATAGAAGTAAACCCGATCTGATTACTAAAATTCGTCATATGGGGCCGGCTAACGATAGTATTTATGTATTTTTAATGCCTTGAAGTGTACATAAAATAAATCAACCATTACTTTTATAGTGAGGAAGAGTGTTAAAGGTTATATTAAGGTACATGCACGTTAATCGTATCTCGTGATAGATTGGTCTGTAAACTTTATTTACGACCTGCGATTATGATTACATTGTTTTGTTTTGAAATTCGCGTTCAGCGTATCTAAAAACGGTCTTATCATTCCACGTGACCAATATTTTTTGCACAATATGTAAGTATGCGAGGTGTGATGGCAATTAAATAAGATGCCTTACCGAGGATGCACATTTCTTCACGTTTTATTTCAGTAATCTGATGCTATGCAAATAACTTATTAATTTTTCAGAAGCAACATCAAGCTGTAAAGCTTGTTTTTTTAAATAATAAAGAGGCTTTCTCATCTAATTAATACATAATCTTACAGTAATGGAGTTAGTTGACCCGAAGTTTCGAGTAGCCGCAGGAGCTATGATAAACACTACCTTCGCGGTAGGACAAGTGACTATGGCACTGATTGCGTGGGGAGTACCTAACTGGAGGAAGCTGACCCTTACACTGTACATTCCTCAGTTCATCACAATCTTTTACTACTGGCTCATCAATGAATCCATACGATGGTATATGAGCAAGGGACGTTTCGATGAATCCGAGGCTCTACTCAGAAAAGTGGCAAGGGTTAACGGAAAACAACTATCTGAGAAATCTCTTGAAGCATTACGGCGGACAGCGCAGGAAAAATTGAGGATCAGTGAGATGGAGGCAGAAAAGCGAGGTGGAGAACCCTGGTTGATTGTGCAAGTGTTCCAGCACAAGAAAATATTGCTTCGTGTTCTCGTTTCTCCCGTGTGGTGGATCACAACAACGCTCATCTACTATGGACTGTCGCTTAACGCAGTTAACATGTCTGGGAATAGATACGTGAACTATGTGGCCGTGGCTGCGATTGAAATCCCCGGCTATTGGATTGCATATTTCCTGATGGACAGGATCGGAAGAAAACCAGTATTGTCTGGATCTTTTTGGTTATGTGCGGCATGCCAGATTGCTTACATTTTTATACCTACCGGTAAGTATTGCCACATAATTTGGTAACTTATTTTAAGCTTATGTTCATTAAAATGTTTCAATAATTTTTCATTCATTAAATTTATTATGTTTCAATATTTTTTTTCTGCAGATTTATTCGCAATATCGTTGACGGTCTACTTGGTGGCAAAGATGGCAATAGCTGCGGTGGTAATATCAGTGTACGTGTACACTGCGGAGCTGTACCCCACGAAACATCGGCACAGCTTGTTTGCTTTCTCTTCCATGATGGGAAGAATTGGTTCTATGCTGGCGCCACTCACGCCCGCTTTTGTAAGTTTTGTGTTTAGTAGCAAGGCTTTTGACTAACAGAGACACAGTATTTTTTTCGTTAAAATAATTTTAGAGTACGATTTAGATACAAAGCAAGATTGGTTACATCTCTTACCTATTTTTTGTGACTAGTTGTTGGGCTAAAGAATCTAATAGTGAAATTTCAGCTGAATACTTGCTGGAGTTCTACAGGGGCCATGATTCGGTCGGCTGCTACATCTAATTCTCACTTTCAAACTCTTATTACAATCATTTCATATTATAAGTAACTTTAGTTTGCCATATTCTATAGCAGATTAAAAGAAAATGTTTGATTGTATGTATATCATGAACTTCAGTACTATTATAATTGTTTGAACTATATTTGCATTGTCACATTTCAACAATTTTATGTTTTTCCTATTGCAGGGCTCACAATGGTTTGAAGAGCTACCATTCGTGTTATTTGGCTCTTTCGCGCTGGTATCTGGTCTTCTAATATTTCTTACTCCGGAGACACTCGGCCACGCCCTACCAGACACCTTCGAACAGGCAGAGGAGATTGGGCTTACAGACAAGACGAAAAAATGAATAGAAAACGTATAGTTAAATACAGCATGGACAATCTCGTGGTGTTATAGTTTTAAAATTATAATAAGATAAAGTAACACTTTTTAATTCTTCTATGCATTTCTATGGACACAAATTATATCCAGGTGTAGAATGGACTTAAGGATATGGGGAGTATCCTGCCGGGTACTCTAAAGACGCTTCACATTGGCATTGTATTTGGGATGGGTCGTGGGTATCTCATTCAACGGGGGAAAAACGTAGAACCAATAAAGTGTAATTATAAATAATAACATTTCACCTAACATAAAAAAAACTGAGACCTAATTATCCTGAAATGGGTACTAGAACTCGATAAGTATCTATTAGTCCGGTCAATCTAGACCAAAAAATGAGAGTGAAGGTACATAAAATCCCAACAAGCAGAAAATCAGTTAAATTGTTCAAATAATATTTAAAAGTTCCCTACCTTTCCCGTGTATGGAAAAAAAAATATTCAAGGTCAAAGGTCAAGAAAATGAGGTTTTCGTGATTTTCAGCAAAACGGTAAGTTTTATTACTAAAGTACCTTAGACAAAAATTGTAGATCATAAAATTTTTCTATAAAAAATGTACCAATACTTTTCACCACCACTACTACTTTTACTACTTTTAGCCACCGTTTCTGAGATATAACGATTCAAACAGTTGTTATCGTCATAATATGCACACGTTTCCACGCCACTTATGAGGTAATGTACATAGCGCGTTTTTTTTAAAGTGGTTTCCCCAGTAGGCCTACTCCTACTTTTTTTCCGTACACGGGAATGATGGGGAACTTTTAAATATTATTTATAATTATGTTTTGAACAATTTTACTCATTTTCAGCTTGTTGGGATTTTATGCACCTTCGAATGTCTAAATTGACCGGACTATAATCTACAATTTAAAATTTCATCGAACAACAGTATAATAATATCACATAGCAGTCAAAGAAGACTAATGATTTTGTAATTATAAATAAAATTAAAGAACAATGTACCTACTTGGAAATCGCTTTTGAATATAAATCACTTGTGTTACAGATTTCCGGGAGTTGGTGCAAACAAACACCTAAAAATGGCGTGACTTTCTATGTCAAAATGGAAATGAAAGTATTTATTTTTGTGAATGGCATCTCGCAGTTTCTAGGAGGTGGTCGTCTGCTTAACGGACTATCTTGTGGGTGCCTTGAGTCTCAGGCCTCCAGCCAGGGCAATAAAACTTACAAACTAAGCGACTACACGCTAAGGGCACCCGCTGGTGGAAGGAACGATCACACAGAAAATCTCGTAAGATGAGTACGAGACGGTCTGGCACTCCTAGTTGGTACAGCTTGTATAATAAGCTGTTGTGCCAGACTTTGTCAGAGGATTTCACTATGTCGAAGTCATCAAATGCTCGACGATGCGGTGGACCCGTTGGATGCACGAGTGTGCGATCCTGAAGCCGATTTGCTCTTTGGGAATGAGACTCTTAGCCTCGGCATAGTCTTTGAGCCGCTTATAAGTAAGTCTCTTGTAGATTTTGCCGAGCGCATTCAGGAAACTGACAGGCCAGCAGCTCGAGGGCTCCGCCTTAGGTGTACCGGGTTTGGGGATATCGATAAAAGTGGCCTCTTTCCGTACCTGGGGGAAAAAGTAGTTGCTCAAGGCGCCATTGAAGATGACTGCCATTAACACTATTAGCTGGGCGGGGAGAAGTTTGAACACTTATTGGTGATTCCGTCAGAGCCGCGTGCTTTCCGCGGCTGAAGCCTTTTTGTGATGACATGCACTTTGTCGGGAGTGACTGGAGCCAGAGGATCATCGGGGTCTTCGACGGGAGGGAAGGCGGCTCTACGTTCGATTTCGGCGTTCACCATGTCGAGGTGACGTTTGTCTACTGGTCGACAGCTGGGAGAGCACTGAGACTCTCTCTTCCCGTGAACAATACTTCAGTACGGATTCAACTTGCTCTGTAAACGAGTTGATGGCGGCCGTTGTGTCTGCCACTGAGACTATGTGCTCGGGGATGGTATCCAGGTGAGATGACGTGGCGGACTTCAGCTTATCGCTGACTTTCCTCCTTCTATCTTCCTTTTTTTGTTATCATGGGGTGACTGGAGTCTGAAGGACCTGAGCGGCGGAGTGAGCTCATGAGTACTGGTCGGTGGTCGGAATTGAGCTCGTATAAGCGTCTCGATGGAATGCAACTTAAGGTTGACATTCTTGAGCATCGCTACTTCGACTACGTCTGTACGAAAATCTGGGTCGTGGGGATAGTGGGTATGATCCATAGGAGCGATGGGATCGAAATTAGGGGACACCCCTAGGTTGAACACGAATGTTCCTCTCGGAGATATCGTCCTGCTGTTCCAGGCGGGAATGAGGGACTTGGTGAGTAGTGTATGCTCATCGACTGAACCGCCGGAAAGAATGTAAGCCAACAGATGGACGTCTCAAGCAGAGACTAATTTGAGGGGGTCTGTAGGGATGGGCTGCGGGACTGTTCGAAAGAGATACCGCGGCCCTGGAACATAAAGGGCCAATGAAGGAACATGGGTGTTTTTTAGTCAGTAAGAGTCTGACACTCCCTTCCGCTCCGCCCAGAGCGGGAGGAGTCATTTGATGATTTCTCACCCCCCAAAAAAAAAAAAAAAAAAAAAAGGGGGTCTGTAGGGATGTAGTGCAGTTCCTTTTTATAATAAACTAGTTGACCCATGCCCACTTTGTTCGGCGGTAAACATTTTCGACCGTTTTTAGGGTTCCATACCCAAAGGGTAAAACGGGACCCTACTGCTAAGACTCCGCTGTCTGTCACCAGGGTGTACCTCATGAACCGTGATAGTAGTACAATAAACAGAATAAAAAAAATATTCTACTGGGGCTCCCATAAAACAGACATGATTTTTTTGCCGTTTTTATAGATAATGGTACGGAACCATTCGTGCGCGAATCCGACTCGAACTTGGCCGGTTTTTCTCCGACTTACTTTGCAAATCCGATTACCTCGAAAAATTCAATTTAATTACAATGGCCTTAAAGCTAAGGTACAAATACGGACCCTGTAACTGCAAACAGTATAAAATTTATGTGTGAAATAAAATTAATATTGAATCAATTTACAATTTTAAAACTTGTGCAGTATTAATTAACAAAATTATAACATTAATTTTGTATGTATAATAGTATTTTGGCTGCACCCTTGTCCGGAACAGCCAAAAAACTATACAAAATTGTAAACTTAGGTGAATAGACTCGGTTGGGACTTTACATAGAAACTAGTGGACTGTATTTAAATATAGGTGTAATAACAAAATTAACAACGGTTAAACTTGAAGACCGTACAAAGAAATGCCCGGAGTGGCCGGCGTCTGTGAGCTCAGTGAGTGGTAGGGCGCGCAGCGGCGCTCGCGCAGCCAGGTTCGGTACCCCGAGTCCCGCGCCCTCCCCGCTGTTGTCCACGCATATGTGAGGCGCCGACATATTCCCCGGGTTGAAGTACTCGTATTCAATCTTCTACTGGAAGGGGGCAAATGCAGTTGAAGGCACGGCGAATGGTACCCCGCTTCGTCTTCATTTCAGCCACTCTCGTGACCCTGTCTATGCTACTGCGTAACTATTAAGCGAAGATAGACATAGAAATTCCCTATGAGGGTGGCATGATCATATTGATCAATCCCTCTATAAACAAATTAAGAAAAAAAAAACAATGATTTATATTATACTATACTGTTGTAAACTTATAACATAATTTAGTCGTTATTTTAACTTGCTCACTATAATGTGCAAACCTGCATTCCGACACATAACACTGGACTGCCAACGCCCTACGTTCCCTATCATTCATCGTCACTAAGGGCATCGGTTACTAGATAACGGTTAATAACAGTAGTTACCAAAACTGTATCTTAACAGGGATTATTAACACACAAGTGTGAGTTTTTATTAGCATCACACAGCAACAGTTTCATTTACTACTTTACTTTATCGATGTTAAATCTCCTTGTCTAATGTTATTCAACAACCGATCAGCTGATGCGAAAGACTAATCCCATTACTTAAATAAATGAAAGACGGCAGGAATTAAGAGTAAGTACATTTTATCAGCATTTTTATAACATTGATAAATTGTTGTTATTGTGTTTTGTTGTTATTCGGTATTCTGCACATTAGATGAAGCGCGCAGCAGGTGGTCGGGTGTGGTGTGAACCGAGATAATTCAATATGCCGCCATCAGAATCACAGAGGAATCGGAACAATGACATGAATTCCGAAGTCCCCACACCAGAATTCGAGCGCAAAGTAGACTTAGAAACTATCCTTAAAGAAGAAATTGGACAGTTCGGGAAGTATCAGTTGAGGACTTTCTTATTTTCCGTGCTTTTTGTGATCTTTGTCGCTTGGAGCGCCGTTGAATACATGTTCACCACCGCTCGAATAAGTACTAGGTAAATTAAATTATGGTCTCTTTTCAGATTGTAAACGTCTTAGTTAGAACCCACAGTCTTTTACTTGGTTAACGGTTTCATCCATAGCATTTCACTCTTAATATGTGTTGCCTTTTCTGGATTATCCGACATAAACGCTTTTGAACCATTTTACCAGCATAGGACTTGCATGTTAGCGCTGACTCTTATTTTCCAGCATCTTCTTGTTTTTCATGTCAGCGATTTTATTACGTATCGTGCTGTTTTGTGTTTGCTTACTTATAAGTCTCTCAGATAGTTTCTATATTTGAGCATGTTATTACAGATGTCTGATCCCGGAGTGTGAAGAAACATCGACGAGTTTTTCACCTTACTGGTTGGCGAACGCGGTGCCACAGGGCGACCAATGTGAACGTTTTGCCAGTGTGAACGCGACGCTTCGGGTGGTCAACAGCGACACCTGCCCCGCATCACTCTTCAACCGTGACACCCGCGTGCCTTGCGATGACTTCGTATATGAGAACACACACTCTGTTGTTTACGATGTAAGTCAAAGATTCTAAAACATCATTCTAATACAGTTATCACCATTTATTTGTGGTCGGCGCAGCTTGTCTTCTTCTTCGTCATTTCGGTTGTCAACCTACTAACCATATCATCTATAACACAGTTAATATTCCTCCATCGCTTCTTTGGTTTCCCCTACTCTTATAGCAATCCACATTTACAATCATTTTGTATGAGTGGGATTGATTCCTGATTTATAATTTTTGTCGTCATGTAGTTGGGGTTGGCGTGTGAAGAATGGAAGCGGTCGCTGATCGGTACGGTACGCACGTTCGGTTCGTTGACGGCGCTGCCCATCACTGGTTTCGTGTCGGACCGCTGGGGCCGGCGCGTCGCGCTTGTGCTGAACGCCTTCAACACGGCCTGGATCGGCGTCACGCGCTACTGGGCTGACACCTACATCGGCTTTATGATGTCCCAGTTTTTTGAGGCCACTTTCGGATCTGGAGGGTTTTCCTGCGCGTACATATTGGGTAAATGATTCCTTTATTGTGTCTCAGACTATCACTATTTGTCTAACTATCTGTATCTAGAATTCTTAACGAATATTATAAATAAATCTGGCAGTACCTACTGGTCCGATTACTAAAATTCTGTCAAAAGTCTTAAAGTTCAGTCATGTGGACCAAGTCACAGGCAGAGATCTTATATAATTTTGAATGCCCTGAAGTGTATATGTATAAAATAAATCATCCATTACTAGTGTGATGAAAAAGTGTGCAAAAGATTATCCCTGGTATCCATAGTCAAGTTACAACTATGTTGAGTTTAAGTTGTTATTGTGTTAGTTAAAGTTCTAGAGTGACGACCGCGAACCGGAAGACGTTGCGTCGGAAGGCCTGCCAATAGGTGGACCGATGACCTGGTGAAGGTTGCGGGTATCCGCTGGATGCGAGTCACACAAGACTGGTCAATGTGGCGACACTTGGGTGAGGCCTATGACCAGCAGTTGACGCCATTCGGCTGAACTGATGATGAAGTTATTACTCATGTAACCAATTTTATGCAATAGACAAGAATTTGAACGACGTAAAACCTCCAAAAAAGCAAAGCAAAGAATTCTAACTTTTAACAGTTCTAACGTCAAGCAATTACTAAACTACAGAATAAAAATCGGGTCTTAAATTATTACTTTTACTCATGTAATCACTTTGAATTGTTTATAGATACGGGTGTATATAATATTAAGGTACATGCAAGTTAATCGTATCTCGTGATAGATTGGTCAGTAAACTTTATTTATGACCTGTAATTATGATAACATTGAAAGGGTCTTTTCATACCACATAACACATGAATTTCAATGTATACATGTATACGATGCGAGACACATCTCGAATCAAAACAATCTCACACAATCACATCACACACACAACACACACGACACACACACACAAAACAACACATACTCAATCACATCACATCTCAATTGAATCACCACCACAGTGGCGATTCGATTTGAGATACCTAACGGAGGCTAAAGAAATCTTCGAATAACAAAACAAATAACTGAATCATTTTTCTACTTTCATTAATATGTTCGCGGAGGCTCGCACAGATGGCTTCCATGCCATTATGCGAAAGAAAGCGGCCTCCTTACTACAGCGCTTGCATGGTAGTAACAACAACATCCTGAAAATGATAGCTGCCAGACCGGACTGTCCCTTTCAAGAACACTGGGCGGGGACAGTCATAGGTCTAAATAAATAAATATTTTTGTTTTTTGTGAAAACTAACAATACTAACCTACTTATTTAAGCACCATTGTTACTAGCACCAAAATACTAACATATTTATGGACCTTACTATAGTCTGAAATAAAGTTTTATTATTATTAGCAACATTAAGCGGTAAAGTCTGAATTTTAAGATTCCGTAGCCTCAGTCGGCAAAAACGGAACCCAAGTAGAATCACTTTGTTGTCCGTCTTTCTGTCTGCCAAGACCCTTTTTTACCACCTTATTTTAAATACCTACATTCTGAGCAAATAAATGTATATTCTACTACGCGTGGAGGTATCAAGCTGAAATTAATATCAAATACTCAGACTTGGAGAAGTGAAAAAAGTCAAACTTGTAAGTCAACGCCATCAAAAGATATGACCGTATAATTATGTCACATATTTTGCGAATTCATAAACGAATCAAAACCTAGAGGGGGCAAGAAACAATGTCTTGCAGCAATGGAAAAAAATCTGAAAATCAAATACCTACACTATATAACAAAAAACCTACAAGTTTATACGGAACCCTCGGTCCGCGAGTCCAATTGGCAGCTGACCGGTTTTTTATTACTAAAGTTGAATCTCATCTAATTAATATATGTTCTTACAGTAATGGAGCTGGTTGGCCCGAAGTTTAGAGTAGCCGCAGGAGCCATGATGAACACTACCTTCGCGGTAGGACAAGTGACGATGGCACTTATCGCGTGGGGAGTACCCAACTGGAGGAAACTGACCCTTACCCTCTACATTCCTCAGTTCATCACGATATTCTATTACTGGCTCATCAGTGAATCCATACGATGGTATATGAGCAAGGGACGCTTTGATGAATCCGAAGCTTTACTCAGAAAAGTCGCAAGAGTCAACGGAAGACAACTATCTGAGAAATCTCTTGAAGCATTACGGCGAATAGCTCAGGAAAAATTAAGAATCACTGCGATGGAGGCAGAAAAGCGAGGTGGAGAACCTTGGTTGGTTGTGCAAGTCTTCCAGCACAAAAAAATATTGCTTCGTGTTCTCGTTTCTCCCGTGTGGTGGATCACAACCACATTCATCTACTACGGGCTGTCACTCAACGCAGTTAACATGTCTGGTAATAGATACGTGAACTATATGGCCGTTGCAGCGGTTGAAATTCCCGGCTATTGGATTGCATATTTCCTGATGGACTGGATAGGAAGAAAGCCAGTACTAACTGGATCTTTTTGGTTATGTGCGGCATGTCAAATTGCTTACATTTTTATACCTCGGGGTAAATATCAACACATAAGTTTGCAATACTTATTAAGGTTTTATTTCTCATATTTTTATGTCTCGACATTTTTTATCCACAGATTTCTACGCAGTATCACTGACGGTCTACCTTGTCGCAAAGATGGCGATAGCTGCGGTGGGGGTATCACTGTACGTGTACACTGCGGAGCTGTATCCCACGAAACATCGGCACAGCTTGTTCGCTTTCTCTTCCATGATAGGAAGGATTGGCTCTATGCTTGCGCCACTCACGCCCGCTTTTGTAAGTTTGGTGTTTTAAGTTTGTAGCAAGGCTTTTGACTAACTTAAATATAGTATTTTGTACGTTCAAATAATTATGAGAGTACGAGTTAGATTGGAAGCATGATTGGTTAAATCTCTTTCCAATTTTTTGTGAATAGTTGTTGGGCTAAAGAATTGAATAGTGAAGTCTTAGTTGAATCCTTACTGGAGTTCTACAGGAGCCATGATTCGGTCCGCTGCTACTTCTAATTCTCACATTCAAACTTTTACACAAATGATTGTAATTATTTTACTATAGTTTCTTAGGTGTACCATATTATATACCAGAATACGGAAAATATATTATGTAGATCTTGAACTTCAGTACTATTATATTTTTTCATCAATATTATGTTTATTCTGTTGCAGGGCTCACAATGGTTTGAAGAGCTGCCATTTGTGTTATTTGGCTCTTTCGCACTGGTATCTGGTCTTCTTATCTTTCTTACTCCGGAGACACTCGGCCACGCCCTACCAGACACCTTCGAGCAGGCAGAGGAGATTGGACTCACAGACAAGACGAATAAATGAATTGACTCTACACGTAGTTAAATAAGGAAAATCTCAAAATTATTATAAGAATAAAGTAAAACTCTTGATTCTTCTTTGCGTGTCAACGGACACACATCTCCAGGTGCAGGATGGACAGGGAAGGAGGTGGGGCATATCCTGCAGAGGGGCTCCACACTGGCATTGTATTTGGGATATCTCGTGGATTTGACCAGCTAGTATTTGATATAGATGTATCTATTATTTGTATACTCTCATATCGTAAAGCTCTATTTACAATATCATAAGTAGTAACTTAATGACAGACTTAATCGATATTCAATCATTTATTGCATTTTACAATGGTTACTTAGTTGGTAACTTAAAATTAATGGAATGAGATCAAATTACAATTAGGAGATGCCAGCTACTCTTTATTTAAATTAGTGTGTTTGTAAGTGTTTCAAATAATATGTTATTTGAATCAAATCTATTTTATTTGTAAGAGTTTTATTAATAAGAGTAATTGTAATGGTAGCGGTAAAGATTACTGAATACTAGTATGTTATCCTAAAAGGGCTAACAAAACTTTATATAAATTTTAATAACAGCTAGCCGACTAAACTAATCAAATCCATTATAGTAGGTATTTAACATAACGTAGTTCATCAAGATTATAATCATAAACACGTTCTTAAATTCAAAGGTTTAAGAAAACCCTTGAAATAAAAACAATGAAAAAACAATGAACAAAAGTTAATAAACAAATCGTAAATACGAAATTTTTACTATTTCACGTTGACATGAAACATGAACGTTATGAATTGAAATTCGGGTCACAAGCTAGTAAAACAGACCGCATGACAATGGTAACAAAACCAATACAAGCTGACCTCTTATTCTATTGAGACTCTGTACTATGCTAAGCCAGCTATGGATCAGAAGGTAACCAGTTCCAGAAGGTAACCAGCCATGAGGCTGACTGTACGTATTTATTGTTATAAAATTTATGATGGCATCATTATTGCGTAATATTACGAAATATTATTTCCTTTATTCATATCTATTCATATAAATTACATTTTTTAAAATTTCAGTTTCAAAAAAAAAAAACATTTAAAAGTTTATATAAGCAACAGTATCCCACCGGTATCGGGAACAGGGTCCAAGCTACCGGTGGTCAGGAGTCTAGAGAGAGGAACCTCCTGACAATACGAGCCGTGACCAGGAGTACCACTTTCTGAATCAAGCCCTTGATCCAGCTGCCTAACGAAAGCAACCATAGGTATTGGTCGAGGCTCTTCGCAATTAAGCCATAGGCTGACACGACTACCAGCACAATGATCGCTGAGTCCACATCCCACATGTCGACAACCTCGCGAGCCAAGTCAAGATACTTGATTTGCTTAATATTACGAACCATTATTATTACCGTCATACATATATACACTTTTGATGCTCCCTTTCGAGTAAAAGAGACCTTCAAAAGTACATTTGACAAAAAGTAACTTTATAAAAATATTCCTATACTTTTCAAAACTCATAATTAAAGTTGCTTCAATATTTTACATTTTCGTTTTCGGGTCTTTGCTATAATTGTGGTAAATATTTGTCGGGAATTAAAGAAGTATCAGAGCTTTACCACGTCATCCATATTAATATAGCCCTACATCTCTGGGGCTGACAAAGTGGCATACGTCGTAAGGTTAGTTACAATGACCAGCATACAATGTATAACTTAATCTGTTAAATTTCTTAAATAGATTTTTAACTTTATCGCTAGAAAGCATTAGGTTCAAGGTTGATTGGGAAAATTTGACAGTTTCGGGTAGCTTGACGTGCTGGCGTCTGTACTTAGGCAGAAAACTGAACGCCTCTTACTAGGATCGTAACAAACTCCTTTTGCTTCATCCACGACTTACTTTATTCCACTTGCAGTAATACATACATAAACTAGCGCCTTTTTCTTATGGGAGTCATGGAGGTAGGCAGAAACCACAAAACGCCACCTGCTACGATCCTTACATACTGCTTTTGCCTCGTCCACGTTCATACATCTGGTCACACATGCGCGCCGGTTGCGAGTACTACGCACTTGACCTTTTTGAAGAACCTCATCAATAATTTCAGGCCTTCCAGCCCTTTATTGGTCGCCTTTCACTCATCCTCTCCACATGACCAAACCATCTAAGCATACTCTTTTCAATTTTTGTCACTAAATCTTCTATCTTCTTGAGTAATAATGCCAATCTATCCTTGACCCACCGCCAGGCAAAGGCCATTTTCTCATACAGAGGTTACATGAGCATTGATCATTCACCACTTTAGAAATTAAATCATCATCTGCCTAGCCTTTTCCCAACTATGTTGGGATCGGCTTCCAGTCTAACCGAATGCAGCTGAATACCAGTATTTTACATGGAACGACTGCATATCTGAACTCCACAACCCAGTTAGTGCTAGGTAATACGATACCCCTTGGTAACACTGGTTGTCAGACTTTCAGGACAATGACTACCTGTAACGACTGCAAAAGATCTTCAAATGACAGCCGGACCAACGGCTTAACGTGCTTTCCGAGGCCCGGAGGAAACTCGGTATGTAATGGGTGGTCACCCATCCACGGACCAACCTAGGTAAGCACGGCTTAACCTAAAGATCGACCCGAGCGGCCGTTCTTATTTAGCCACGACCTCCGACCTCCGTCTTAACGACGACGAATTACGGACACTTATAATTGGTTTCAATAAAATACACAATCGAAAAATTTTACTTTATTCTTATAATCTAAACATATACTACGAGATTTTCTATAGATTAAACTAGAAGCAGGGTTATTATTGTCTGTCGTCTGGTCATTTTTTCGACTTGTCTGTGAGCCCTATCTCCTCTGCCTGCTCCAAAGTATCTGGCAGGGTATGGCCGAGTGTCTCCGGTGTTAGGAAGATCAACAGACCAGAGATAAGCGCGAAGGAGCCAAATAACACAAATGGTAGTTCTTCAAACCATTGTGAACCCTGTAACGAAAACAAAAATCCTTTAAACATGTTTTCATATTATTGTGAACACTTTTACGTGTTTAATATACATTTTTCTAGTTAGTCTTATTTTATATTGATAAAAGGCTTTCGCCCAGCAGTGGGACAGAAAATAGGCTACTGGAAAATTTTGATTTGAGTGTTTTGTTCAGAGTGGATTAAATATCGGTTCAATAGCTTTAACAAGTAGAGAACCGAACTTAGATCCCTGCGGTACTCCTCGGTGTATTCGTCGACCAAGTTTCTTTAAATATTGCAGCAAAACTGTTTGTGACCAAAAACTTTAATGACATTGCGGTCGACGTTAATTTTACTAAGGAACACAATACAAAGGTCAACATTGCCAATAGTCTTTGAAGATTGGGGAACTGCGTGCAAAGTTCCTCAGCCCAGAAAAGGCAGGATCCTCCAATCAAATGAATGGTATGTATGGCGGACACTGCCCGAGAGTTATTGTCGAGTTTCAATAATATTTTCTGTTAATCACGCTGATAACTTTCATATCCCAATTAAAATATTTGTTAATTTAGTTCGTAAACGACAGACGTCGCCACATCCTTATAATTAACCAAAATGTAACTTACAAAGGCTGGAGTGAGTGGCGCAACCATGGAACCAATTCTTCCCATCATCGACGAGTAAGCGAACAAGCTGTGCCGATGTTTCGTCGGGTAGAGCTCCGCAGTGTACACGTACACTGCTGTCATTACCGAAGCTATCGCCATCTTTGCAATTAGGTAGACCATCAGTGATACCGCGTACAAATCTACAGAAAAATAGTCAGTGGTTATACAAAGATAACTGTATCAATTTAAAAATAAATATTAAGGCAGAAACCACAGAACGCCAGCTGCTACGATTCTTCCTTTTGCTTCATCCACGTTCAAAAATCTGGTCATGCACGCACACCGATTGTGAGCACCCAGTCGCTTTGAAGAACATCACCAATCAGATCACTGTATTTCCTACTAGAGCGTCCACTCCCGGCGTATTCATTCACTTCTGCCTAGTATACCTTTGTCGAGTTGCCTTCCACTCATCGTTTCAACATGAACAAACCATTAACTAACCTTAGTCTTTAAATTATATGTCACAACATCTTCTTTTGATCCAAAACCTTGTCTTATCACGTCATTATTAAATCAATCATTTAAACGAAAACTACGCATTATAAAAAATTAAGCATTTCAAATGCAACAACACTTACCAGAAGGTATAAATATATAAGCAATCTGGCATGCTGCACATATCCAAAAAGCTCCAGTCAATACTGGTTTTCTTCCAATCCTGTCCATCAGGAAATATGAAATCCAAAAGCCGGGGATCTCGATAGCTGCTACAGCGACATAGTTCAAGTATCTGTTGCCGGACATGTTCACTGCATTGAGCGACAGTCCGTAGTAGATGAACGTGGTGGTAATCCACCACACAGGAGAGATGAGCACACGGATCAATATTTTTTTGTGCCGGAACACTTGCACAATCAGCCAAGGTTCTCCGCCTCGCCTTTCTGCGTCCTCTGCACTGGCCCTCAATTTTTCTGTCGCTGTCCGCCGTAATGCTTGAAGAGATTTCTCAGATATCGGTTTTCCGTTGACTCTTGCGACTTTTCTGAGCAAAGCTTCGGACTCATCGAAGCGTCCCTTGCTCATGTACCATCGCACGGACTCACTGATGAGCCAGTAGTAGAAGATGGTGAGGAACTGAGGGATGTAAAGGGCTAGAGTAAGGTTCCTCCAATTGGGCACGCCCCACGCGATCAGGCCGCACGTCACTTGTCCTAGCGCGAAGCAAGTATTCATGGCTGCTCCAGCTGCTACGCGGAATTTGGGGCCAACCAGCTCCATAACTGTGAGAAAATGTATAAGTTAGTGGTAATTGCTTTTGTTATGTCGCATTGAGACTAATTCATTTGATTAATTTTGCATTGGACACATGTGCAGGCTGACCTGATTCCGCATGATTTGGTGTATGTGCGTGCCGGCTAGCAAAATATAATGTATACTTGTGGCCCAGCTGTGCCAAGTTACGCTAAATAAAATTAGTCCAACCCGAACAAGGTTGTTAGCACAGTATACATATAAGCTTTGTGATGTTAAATTAAAATAGTTTCAAAATTATTCACTTATTTGAATAGTACCTATGTATGTACCGGAAACTGATTTGTGAATTATTGTGAAAAGAGATGCTTAGGTAAATATCGTTATTAAATTCATTATCATCCTGAATGAGGTAAGATTTATTCGGTTGTCATGATATGGGCATGTGATGAGGAGGAATAAGGAAAATGTCATGAGCTATGGCTACAAAGCAGACGACAGCTGTGATGACGAGTAATAGAAAAGTATGGAAGAATAACATATGCTGTGCCGACTCCAAATAAATTGGGATAAGAGTAGGAGAAAGACAATGAGTCCTTCTGACTGAAACTACCTATCTTCACAGTCGTATCATGTGTGCGCATACACAGATGCTCCAAACACCGAATATTCTTAATGAAACAGTTTATAACCATGCCACATCAAATAAAGTACTAACAAGTAGGTAGGTACCTTTACAAAAAAGATTGCATGTTGATTCATAAAAGTGACATGAATTCTTGAAATTAAATTAGCTCCATTCAAAGCTGATAAAACAAATATCGACGCGTGTATCATGACAATTATTATTATATACGATACCGGCACGCGATCCTTTGCCTAAATAAAACAATGTAAGCGTAATCGCAGGGCATAAAGTTTATGGGGCAATCTATCACGTATTGATACCAAAAGTATTTGCGCACGCGAAACATGATTAATTTGCATGTTATTATTATCTTTTGCACAATGCCCTACGATATAGAAATGGATAATTTTGCACAAAATTATTACCTGGAATGTACCCACTGCTAAGACACTAGTCTTCTCACTGTGAGAGGGAGTGGCCCATAATCCTTCACTCGGGCCCAGGTTTGTGGTCAATACGATGTGGGTTTATCAAGACTTAAACGTACCAACATTTATTATACAGGGTGGAAAGTGGACTCAGGAAGGTCCGTGGTACCCGTTTTTACGAAAGAAAACAATCGTGTTTTTTCGAAACTATGTAAAAACTGCGTTCCAACATGTTTGGAAAGTCAGTTGTCTGATCTGAGAGTTGAACCAACGAAAACACCTGTCTTTTAAAAGCAGCAATCCATAGGGTCAATCTCAAGGACAAATTCTTAAAACAACCTTTAAATAGAATTAGCCTTGAGATATTCAAAAATATTCATTGTTTTTTTCTTTCGATATCAACGTTTTCCTTTAATTTTAGACTCTGTGTTTATTTGAGAGATTTCGTCCTTAAAGTTCATTCAAATGTTTCCTTAGAGTCAAAATTGGTCGCATTCATATTTAGGGTACTCCGGGCTCCGCCTTTTTTGCCATGAATGAAATGGTATAGTAGTGAAAATATGCACATTCTAACGTTTCATAACTCGAAATTGTATAGCTTCTGTAAGCTAAGATACAATTTAGATTAACAGATGTTTTGATGCAAGTGTACAGAATTTGCCAACATTGCCGAAGTTGATAGTATTAAATTACTCACTCAATATATACACGCAGGAAAATCCTCCAGATCCGAAAGTGGCTTCAAAAAACTCGGACATCATGAAGCCGATGTAGGTGTCAGCCCAGTAGCGCGTGACGCCGAGCCAGGCAGTGTTGAAGGCGTTGAGTACGAGTGCGACGCGCCGACCCCAGCGGTCCGACACGAAGCCGGTGATGGGCAGCGCCGTCAGCGTGCCGAACGTGCGCACCGTGCCGATCAGTGACCGCTTCCACTCTTCACACGCCATACCGTACTACATGAAGACAGAAATTATAAATCAAGAATCTGTTTGTATATCTCATTATTATTACTGCTAGCCTGTATCACTCACTGCTGAATAAGGCAGCATTCTAAGCGTCAAGTTAACTGACTGTATACTGCACTGCTCAAAAAGCCGCTAAGCTGATTTAGGACTGGGCTAGACGACATGTGCCGTATATTCAATGGAACTCGAACCTAGATGAGCTGTAGGCAAAAATAGCCACTATACTCGTAGTTGTTTCTCCCTTGGCCCTCGATCGAAAAAATATCACACAAATAATATAATTTTTCCTTCGACTTACATCGTAGACAACCGTGTCTGTGTTCTGGTACACGAAGTCATCACATGGTACGCGGTCGTTACGGTTGAAGAGTGTGGCGGGGCAGGTGTCGCTTTCGACTACCCGAAGCGTCGCATTTACGCTGGCGAAACGTTCACATTGTTCACCCTGCGGAACTGCGTTCTGCAACCAGTACGGTGAGAAACTCGTCGGTGCTTGTTCGCATTCCGGGATCAGACATCTGTAAAAGTACATGCATATTATGTAGAAAGATCAGATAGGTTCATAAGTTAGGGTCACCAAACACAAGCTGCAACGATATGCAGGAGGCAGGAGGAATTAATAACAATTACTGGCTTAATTGCCAAGAGCCTCGATCAATACCCGAGGAGGCTCTTGTTAGGCAGCTGGATCAAGGGCTTGAGTCAGAAAGCGATACTCCTGGACACGGCTCGTATTGTTAGGAGGTTCCTCTCTCTGGAGCCCTGACCTAGCTGACAAGCTGTATTTCTAACAGAGCCTTACAAATCGTTAGTACCGACAAGCACTCAGCTAGCAGAGTTGTTTATAAGTGCGTAAGATCAATTTAGTACTTTCTCTTCTGGTAGCTTGGACCCTGTTCCCGTTACCGATTGGCTACAATTTTTAATATTTTTTAATGTTTTTTTTTTGAGATTGAAATATTTTAAAAAGTAATATATAGAAAGAATAATCATTTTACTGTCAGGCAACAAAGGCCCATAAATAGAATACACGAAATAATCTTATACAATAATAAACTAATACATATTAAAAACTTTATAAAACGAATGCCAATGTCAATAAAATTCAATTTGAATTGCCAATGTGATCAAATATGAGGAAAAGAGCTGCCATCGTGCAAGTCGGGCAACATACGTAGAGTAGAGTTGAAAGCTATGGCAGAAACTTTAACCCAACATATTTTACAAAATAGTTAAAAAAAAACTAGTGTGGAAATAAAGTTGCATTACGGTACCTGGTAGGTATTCGACTGGTGGTGAACATGTATTCAACGGCACTCCAGGCGACGAAGAGCACCAAAAGCACTGACAATAAGAAAGTCCTCAACTGGTACTTCCCGAATTGTCCAATTTCTTCTACAAGGATAGTGTCTAAGTCTACTTCGCGCTCGTATTCTGGGTCGTGGACTTTGGAGTCCACATTGTTCCGGTCTTTTTGTGTCTCCGCCATCTTGGATTGTCTCGGTTCACACCCCGCCAACCACTTGTGCGTGCACTTGAAGCAGTGTGCAGAATACCGTATTTATAAACAATTTTATCTATTTTATAATAAACTGCTGATAAAATAACTATTAATTCCTACCGTCTACGCCGTCATGTCTAGAGGCTTAAGAATTTATTAAATACAAATTGTGACCGCGGTTTCACTCTTGAGTCTGTCTAATCTTTTGGCACTAGTTATATCATTAGAAACGTGAAGTTATGGTTTATTCGCAAAAGAATATTCTTCTTGCTCGTCAATTTATTTTATTTTATTAAAACTTTATGCACATAATGTACAAAGGCGGACTTAATGCCTTGGGCATTTTCTACCATTTCTACCTTAGGGTTATGCAGAGAGAAAACAGTAGTTACAATTTAACACCCAGCGGAATCTACCATCACGGCATTGTCATCCCTTGATTGGTTCAGTTTACAGTGACTAGAATTTCATTGAAGAAAATCTTATATCTTGTTCTTATTATTCTAACATGATTGATTACTTTGTGCTGACATGTCTAGCTCCTTACCTGATGATTTGAATTTCAGGAGCTGAATCCGTAGCTGATTATAATTTTGTCTCGTCCTATTACAATCCCGTTAACTACCAAAGAACCCGTAGACATAATCATTAAGGGGGATGAGCAATATTGCATTATGCAATATTTTGCTCATCCCCCATATCAAATAATGAACCTCTAGAATATTTTTTGCAAAATTGTAAGTCTTCACAGCAGTTGAGTGATGGATGAACACACAAGCATCACCAAAAAAATGTATTTTCGGTATCAGTATGATTGTTCTCACACCCCACATTTTTTTCCAAAAACATTCAATATACAGAATGCACTACGATTCTTTTGTATATATAGATTGAAATTTTTATGGATATTAATTTTTCTGCTAATTCATTGTCACGCAAAACGTTAGTGATTTTATCCTTTTGGAAGTTTTAGTGATCTTTGTGCCGATAGTAGAAATAGGCATTGTTATGTCTGTATGTATTTTTTTATCATAATGTTGTCTAATTTTATCATCTACTTAATCACACCCCTCATTATGATTATAGTGAAAGTATAATTAAGGAGCTACATACATGTTCGACTCGGCATTTTTCGGCAAACCGTGCGGCAAAATCAAATCATCATCCGGCTCGTGCCGGGAAGTATAGTTAATTACTTCGGGTCAGCTTTGTTTTTCAACAAATGCTGCCGAATCAAATGTGCAGAGCCGAAACATGAGTCGATTTTGTCAAACACAACAGACGCACAGACCTTATTATAATTGTTTTAAATGATTTAAACAAATATGTATTGCCGGCCAGCTGCTGAGCTGCAGGTATTGCCCGCGACAAAAGAAAAACTGTTTTCCTTCCTCATACGAGTACCAATGACATAATTTTTTTGCTTTAGTCATGTTATTTTTTATAAGAGTAGAGGAAGACCAAAGAAACGATCGATGGACTGTGTGAAGGATGATATAGCACGAAAGGAGGTGTCTGATGAAATGACGAGTAATAGAGAGGTATGGAAGAAGAAGACATGCTGCGCCGACCACAAATGAATTGAGATAAGGGCAGGAGAATAATGATGAATCATTTTATTTTTATTGCATAATCAGCTCATTTTCCCACTGCTGGGACACACGCCTCCTCTCTGTGAGTGGAATGAGCTGTAATCCTCCACGCCATTCATTATATAATGGTGGTGTGTGGATGTCACATGTCTTCGAATTTTTTCTGAGTCTATCTTTCCCATCAAAACGTGATTGGGTTTTTCTATCAGGATCAGATCCAATTTCTCGGAGTGGCATCTAGATTTTTGTGACCAGTTGATGACAGTAGTCTCGCTATTTTTTACAGTACTGCCTAAAAAAAGGATTGTTATGTTTTCAGGGTTCATGTATTTCCGTGGAGGTCTGCTCCGCTTGGATCGAGCACGCACCGCCGTGTCCTCGTAGCGCGACTGGCGGCGGCGACCTATCGCGTCCGGCCCTGGTTCAAGCCATGGTCCGGAGCGAGAGGGAATGGAAAGCCGTCACCTCCTTCTGCGAAGCAGTCATGCTAGCGTAGGAGGTGGCGAAACGTGAGAGGGAGAGAACCTCACGTCCCAGCCACCGTCCGGGACACGTGGTAGCTCTCAGCCACTGTAGGCGCGGGCCTGTGGATGGTGAGTAATGGGCTAGCTCGCCGTCCGTCCGTCTTATGACGACAGGCCGTGTCGACGGCGCGTTCGTGTTCCACGCACGTTCATTTGATGATTTCCCATCCCAAAAAAAAGGGTTCATGTGTGTATGTATGTTTTTATAAGGGGTATAATGGGCGTATATTAGTGTACAATAGGAAGGGTTATCCCTTCGGAGGTTACAGGCGTCATGTTTTGTTAAATTAATGTGTTCTTTTTTTATCATACCTATTTCACCATCATCAAATAAATACTAGTTTTTAGCAGCATTAGTTTCGGCTAATTTCGATCAAATAGATTTATTTTCCTGAATTAAAAAATGTCGTGGTATTGGACTGCCGTTTAACAAATTCTACAAATCCAATCACTGAAAGATTCTAATCGTATTCATAATATTTACGAAGCTAATTTATAAGACGCTTAACACACTTATACAATGTAAAGTTTATCAGTAAAATACCTGCACAAAGTATAAAAAGCACTTTGGGTTTTCCAAAGAAAAAATCAGTGTCGTAGGTATATACCCACGCCACGTTGCATCACGAAGTATTCCTGCGAACACGAGAGCCTGTCGCAGTGCTGTCGGTAATGCTGTGGCCACAATATCAGACGAATAATCGCGTCGGGTTGTCGCCAAAAAAACTTCGTGTTCGGACATCGGCAATGCTCCTGTCCACTGTAGCGAGCGCGCTGTGCACACGTACACGCAGCGCAGCAGCCAATCGCTTAGCCACTGCGCCTACCGTCCCGTCAAAAAATTGAATATTATTGATTCAGGATCATCTCTGAGAATTTGGCTGGTCATTGAAAACTAAGCTTGTAATAGATACTATTTAGCCAAACTTCCGAAAGGAATTTAATTAGGGGAAAGAATGGGAACAACACCAAAGTATTATTTCAATAAAAAATGATTTACATATCATTTTGTTTATTTTCATGAACCTTGAAATATAATTTGATCTAAAGTAATCAACCGGAAGAAACAAAACTGGTATTTACGAGTATATCTTCAGGGGCATAAATACCAGATTAGGATGACAATAACGCCATCGGCCTCGATATGAACCTACTGCAGATAGGCTCCACATGTAGATATACAAAATTATCATTAATTATCAAAACTGATAATATTGTTGGATTAGACAATAGATAATTATGTAAATACCCAATTTATAGAAGTGCTGTACAGAAGAACAAGGTATTTGGTATGCAGGCAAAAATATTACATCACTAGCTTTTACTCGCGGCTGCGCTCGCCTTTAGGTCGGAAATTATCCTACAGGATACGTACTGGGATAAAAAAGTGTCTTATGTTGTAACCTAGGACATGGTTAGCGAAATCGTCATGTCTATCTGTCTGTCTGTCCGTCGGTATGTCACAGCCACTTTATTCCGAAACCATTATCACTTCACAGTTGAAACTTGCTAGGTAGATGTATTCTGTAAACCGTTTTACGAAATTTACATAAAAAAAAAAAAAAGATTAAGGGTGGGGGGGCTCCCCTACATGGAACTGAACCTGGTTGGACATTGAGGCTCCTAAATAGATTTTTTCTCGAAGTCAATCGTTTCAAAGATAGGCACTTCCAAAGTGGTAAAATTCCCACTAATTTCCAAAGTAGGAAAATTCTGAAAATAATTAGGATTGTAGAACGTAAAAAAACTTTCAACGAAAATTAGTTTGAATAAAATTTGATGTTTTGTTTTTGAAATATGGGACTTTTTCATCCAACAGCAGCAGTAACTTTGTTTTTTATTAACATACTATGAAAAAAAAATAGTTTTGCTGTCGAATGTAATAAAATACAACATAATGAATGAGCCTTCAAAATATTTTATTATATCGTTTGATGCGACGGAACCCTGTGTGCGTGTGAGTACGACTCGCGCTTGGCCGGTTTTATAATAAATACATAATGGAAACCACTACACGGCCAATATCAACCTTAATCATGGGCGTAATAACTTGTTACATACTTTAATGTTGATTTTAAAGAATTTAAAGTGTCACACTGACAACATTTTACACTATTATTTTGATTTCCTGTATACCAAGTACCTGGTTTGAATGTACTGGGAAAAGATAAGCAAACACAAGTACAAGTACATACTAGGAATGGAAATAAGTAATTCTTTAGTCTTTAAGTTACACGTGGCACTAGAAATAATTCTAGTTAAACGTTGTTTCAAAAACCAAGAGAATTCAAGTTGCACTCAACCTTGAACGTTGAGGCATCAATCATCGTAATTTTGGACCCAAAGTTCATGTTTGTATCATTGTTTATTGCATTATACCTCAGCGAACATTTTTGCGGTTCATTATAAAATCCTAGGATAGCATAATCAGCCTTTAATGTTCCCACTGCTGGGATACACGGCCTCCTCTCTAGAGAGGGAATGGACTACAATCCACCACGCGGGCCTAATGCGGGTTGGTAGATGTCACATGTCTTCGAATTTTTGATTCTAGGACATGCCAGTTTCCTCACGATGTTTTCCTTCACCGTTTTTGAGAGCAGTGGTGATGAAATAAATTACACAAAGTAATGCGAACCCACGACTTTACTGTTCCTAAGTGTGGGCTGCCACCAGTGGGCCACAGCTGCTCTCAAAAAAAATCTAAGATGTTTGCAAAAAACAGATTTTTTTAATTTATCCGTCAACCCGATGAGGGAATGGAGATACTAAATTACTTAGGACTTAGACCATTATAGATTGTCGTATCTTTATTAAATCGCCAATTCATGCAAGAGTTTTATTGATGATTAATTCGCAAGAGATAAAAAACTATCTTTGTGATGCTTGGTATGATAAATTTCTTATAATCATAATGACGCAAATTTACAATTACATTAAAGTGATTAATTATCTATTAGTGAACTATGTCAAGATCCTTCTACCTTTTTACGCAGCTTTCGATAAAAAATCCAAGATGGTTCCTTCATTGTTTTTGAGAAACCACTCTTACTCCCAGATATCCTTTTCAAAAACATTAACAAAAGTGTGTTTTTGTATTAAAAAAAACCTTTAAAGTCTGTGACATAAATTTAAGTTTTTGCAAATTTAAACATCTGCTTAACAAAAATATTCTAGATTAATCCACGTCCGAAGTCAAAGTTAAATGTCAAATATATTTATTTGCAGAAAATACACTACAATAGATGGTAAAAATAGTATGTAGTGCAATGACACATTTCGCCACAAAATTGGCGAAAACTGTCTAGAATGTTCCACTATTGAACTCGTTCAAGAATTTTACGAGAATCTTCCACTAAGATCGGTCGGCATATTATACTATAGGTTTAAGGGAAAATCAGTCTGATTTTTGCCATATAACGAAGCGAACCAAAGTGACCTATAAGTGAACGAAGTGATCAATGGTGAATTTGTAGTGTTTTGTGCTTAATAAGTTGTACTGTGTTTAACCGGTGGTGTTTTCATTATTTATCCCATACCCACTACCCCAGCTTGTAACAATAGTACCTACTAGTTATTCTGAAATCAACTTCACGAACACTCACACAAAATTGATATTTGTTTTGAATTGGAAACAAGGACTTGAATTTGGAATTCTCATGATCGTAATGTAAGATTTCTTGCTTACATCCACAACCCAATTACTTAAGTAGTCCAAAATGTTTTAACATATTTCAGAAACCATTTCCTAAAAATAAACTTAGAGTAGGGATTTCAATCACAAAAAATGTTCACAAAATATTATTTGAGTTTGAGCCACTTACTGAAATACGACTCTTGATATTTTCGGCCGGTCATTAAGGAATTCTATTCGATGGAATTATTTGAGAGGTACTTCATTTTGCCGGACCTATGTCGAGGAATTGAATAATGAAAAAATTTTAGAGAATTTTAATAATTATTTTTCTTTTTTTCTGAAAAGCGCTAAGCATCTTTCGCTGATTACTTCCAATTGTTATTTCGGTTACTAGCTTTGCCAGATGTCTCTGATGAGATTATCACCATCTGAAGTTCATTATTCAATACCAGGCCAATGTCCATATTCTCGGATAACACTACGGCCTATACAAGAGGCAGTTGTTTTCGAAGCGATTTGTTTTACTGCAACGATTTTTAGCATGATTGTACCCAAAGGAGCCAATAACGCTCATACAGCAAGAGTAGGTACGTTAAAAACTATCCTCCAGTAAAATTCGCATCAAAATCGGTCCAACCGTTTCCGAGATTAGCCGGGACAGACAGACAATTTTTTTTGTTTTTTTTTTTTATTAGAAGTATGTACCAAATATACTTTCCTATGCATTCAGTAAAAAGCTGTTATTTTGAAATTGCAAACAGTCACTTCACTTTTATTTTATTTGTATATGTATACTTAGTAAAATTCATTCGTCAGCTCGTCACTAAAACTCAGTCACAAGTGCGTTGATCAATAATAACATTGCATCAAGTGCGGCTCAGATAACAAACATCGTTTAATTAAACTATTGAAGCTTCTTTGGTGTGAACTACCTCCCTACAACCACTACCGGGGTATCATCAACGACGAGAATATCCCAACAAGAACTGAAACAACCTTTTCGGTAGCTTTTCCATGGCTAATATCACTGATAGAATTTCACTTTGTATCATGATCATCTTCCTGCCCTTGTCCCATTCTATTTGGGGTCGGCGCAACACGTTAGAATTTCACTTTGTATACAACTTTGCATGTAACTATTGGTAATTCATACATTTTCTACAAATACCTATGTCGATATTATGCTGTAACTGATTTATCCTGGTTACCGATTTCTAAAATACTGTCTTGAGTCCAGTCCAGTTACAAACATTGGTCCCAAGTATAGTATTTTGTATGCAATTATTATTCATGTTTGAAATAGCAGCTAAAATATCATAAATCTCTATTTAGAGAGCTCCACGTGTAAGCGCTTGTTTATTTTCAAGTAGGTACTATTCCTGTTCATAACAGAGCGGAATTTCGACCACTTTGACGGTAGGTTTTCTTTGATCCGCGGCTTTTAATGATATGTACACGAATAACTCATTTATTTATTTATTTATGAACTGTGGAAGACTTATATTCCGTTTCATTTATATTACAAAATACCTACAGTAATTAGTATTTATATTTAATAAGTTATGTTTCAATAATCGTGCGAAGTCTCTATTGCAGTAAATCTCTATTATTTTCATGTAGTACTCAATGAAAAAATGGATGACTATCACAAAATTATATGAATAAAAAAAGAGAACCAGGAAACATTTGTATAAAACTTTGATTTGATAAAGTTTCCTAAGTTTAATTAATCAGGAAGGTACCTAATGTAACTTCCTAATTTCCTGTTTTCATTCGTTTTGTTCGGAAAAGTTTAAAACTGAAGTACTGGGCAAACAAGAATAAAGTGGAGGTACCAGGAAGGCATAGAACGAAAGGTTGCGTGCGTACTCGCCGGACGTGAAAAAAACAGATTACGCTGACCTAACTGAGTTTAAGGCCTCGACCAGCCGTTTGTTATTTGGCAAGAGAAACGTGGCTGTAATGTCTTTTTGAGGTTATTTATAGATGATTGTCCTCTGAAGCTTGACTTTTAAAAGAAAAGTTTTAATTTAACGATAAATTGTTATTGGGTTTTTCCATCAGGAATTTCTCAGTAGCAGCCATGGAGTCTGGATTTGTGCTCGGTTGATGGATAGGCTAGCCCCATATTACCTACATGCAACTTTAACTTAACTGGCGAAATGTTGTACTTTTTGGTACAATTCCGCCTGACCCTTCGACGATTACAGGCGTGATTTCATAATATGTTAAATTTTAATATTCCTGTATACATATTTTTTTTTTATTTAGTTTAGAATTAAAATTGTTCAGTATATCCGAGTTTATATTAATGGAATTTTTCAGTAGTAAGTAGCCCAGAGTCTGGATTCTTGCCCGGTTGATGGCAATAGGCACTTAGACGGACGCCTAAACTGTCTTAACTTTTCTTGTTCAAAGTTCGACCTTATTCTTCATTGCCATTTTCTTTACAACGTGCCAGAGTTAATCCCTTAATAACCACAAAGCTTAAGGTTTCAACGGTACTGTAGGTTACACTTCTGCCTAACCCTTCCGGGGTATAATATAACGCCTGTATTAGGCGTTATATTTTTTAAGTGAAGTGCAAATCGTTTATAAACATTAACACTTCAGTGACACACAACTTTCCCGACAAATTAAGTTCACCGCTATGCCTGTACTCAAGTAGATCATTGCAAGCGAATGCGAGGACCGTGACGTCATCGATCAGCTGTCTCCAGTGAGTAAACGTGATGGAGTGCTATAAGAGCGTTACTTGAGTTCATACTCACTGTGCTATACAGGGTGGAAGGAACACCGACACGCAATCGGTTACCACATATTCAGTACATCATTCTGAACCCTCCCCGGTTCAGAATGATGTACTGTTCCATACATTTGACCGGTATTGCACTTTTGTAGGAAACAGCTGTTTTTTAGGGTTCCGTACCCAAAGGGTAAAACGGGACCCTATTACTAAGACTTCGCTGTCTGTCTGTCTGTCTGTCTGTCTGTCTCCAGGCTGTATCTCATAAACCGTGATAGCTAGAAAGCTGAAATTTTCACAAATGATGTATTACTATTGCCGCTATAACAACAAATACTAAAAATTAAAAAAAAAATATTAAGGGGGGCTCCCATACAACAGATATGATTTTTTTGCCGTTTTTATAGATAATGGTACGGAACCCTTCGTGCGCGAGTCCGACTCGCACTTGGCCGGTTTTTTTAAATTACCGATCATTTTTAAAGGTTCTACATTTCTGTGTACTAGATTTCTAACCTTTATAAAATTCATTCGCCTCAATAATCACATTCTAATTAAGCAAAACCAAATTCATTCCACCAAAAATCCGTACATCTCAAAATTTCTGGAGTATTCAGCCAACCGATCCGAATGTCGAGTGCTTACCGTGCAAAGCTGGTCCGGTTAACGAAAGGTACTCTAGTAGCGGATAACCGGCTTGTTTATGCCGTTCCGCAGCACGCAAAAACATACTAAAGTCAACGTTATTTTTTTAGTAATTGAGTGTTAATCTTACCTTGTTAGTTTCGTGCGTATTTTAGTATGATCGAATTTATGTAAACTAAGGATTATTAGGAGTATATTTACTGAATATTAGATTTTCTACTACAAGGGCAAATAAAAACTATTGTGAATGTGACTTATTATAATAGGCAGAAAGCTCAAATTAAATAAATTAAAAAAGCACACGCAGTCATCGCAAATATTTTCATTCAAATCTTTATTTTAACTGAACAAACGATGCTAATAATAACTAGCATTATTTATTACATTACTTTTGATAGCACTAAGAATTAATTATTACTGTTACTGTTCGTCTACATCTTCTCACTGCTGGGCAAAGGCACTCCTTATGACTTCCAGTTCTTTCGATAAACAGTGGCCCGCATTTAGCCCTGTGGTGGTCGTTGGTTTTGTCCAGCTTGTCCCATCATCTACTACAAAGTCGCCTTCAGGCTGTGTCAGCGTGCCACATGGTGGTTATTTTGGCCCACAGCTAGTTCATACGGCATTGGGATGAATTGGGAAAAATGCATCATAATATGTCTTTTATTTAAAATCAATGCACGTAGAGCCAATTCACGCCTCCATCTTGTTTTTTCAATACTATTTCCATTGCCAATTTCATAACATCAGCGTCATTGCGTCAAGCAAACCGTGACGTACTATATTTCCGATGGACTGAAATGCATGCAAAGTTAGAGGTAAACAATCTGACAGGACTGTGAAACCAATCTTTTCTTATCAGTTCGTCTAGCCACGGAGTAACAAAACACTATCACCAAAATAACCATAAACACAACACAATGTAGTTAAACACTCATCCTATCTAACCTAGACCTTACCTTATCCGAGGCCTTTTGTATGCATCATTAAGGGCAACGGCACACTGTCTGAGGACACTGTGCCATCGCCAGGGTAGGGTCACCAGATCAATAATTAGAAAGTCCTGACAAATAGCCTGATTTCCTTTTAAAGTCTCGAGTCTTCGCAAACGGAATTCAAAACGTTGAAGGGAAAAACCCCAAATCAATAAATTAGTGTAGATTGTTTATTAATCATTATGTCGACGTTAGATTATATTTTTGTTTAAGTATGTGAATTCTAGCTGTGTTATATAAATTTTGAAAAATATTGTTTATTTTTAAGTTCACCGCTATGAATATACCTAATTAAGAAAAAAAAAATACTGAGATTAAAAATCTAACCGCCATTTTACCAGGAGTCTAAAAATCATGTTCAAACGAGTGTGTGTGTCCTAATAACACTGTCTTAATCTGGTGAAAGAGATTTATTTATAAGTATTAATTACCTTTGTGTGTACATAAGCTGTAAAATTAATAAATCATGAAATCTCAGAACATATCCCGAGATTATATGGTAACCCTAGTCCTCAAGGACAGATACACCGTTTGTCACAACCTCCACGTCCGGAATTAGGTTACAAGGTCACAGAGTAGATAATTTCGGGGATCGCAGTCGACTAAGATTAGGGCTTGTTTATTGGTCACTTCATTTTGATTATGGACGTACAGTCTGTTGAAAATGCGAGGTTAATTTTGTGGTTTAGGTAATTAGGTACCCACACTGTGATAATACATCAACCGGTTCAATTTATTTGGCGTCGGCGCAGCATGTCTTCTTCTTCCATATTAGTTTATTACTCGGCATCTTAGGAGTCACCTTCTTTCAAAACCCATCATCATTCACACCGTCCATCCATGGTTTTATAGATGGCGCCACGTGTCTTTCAAATCATGATTCAATTATATTATTACAAGCAGAGTACAATCCGACTTGATTGTCAAATTCTAAATTAAGCAGGCAAAAGCTAATTAATTTTTTTTTTTTTGGATGGTGGGAAATCATCAAATGACTCCTCCCGCTCTGGGCGGAGCGGAAGGGAGTGTCAGACTCTTACTGACGAAAAACCACCCATGTTCCTTCTTAGGCCCTTTATGTTCCAGGGCCGCGGTATCTCTTTTGAACAGTCCCGCAGCCCTGGCAGGCAAAAGCTAGTTACTACAAAATTACAAATCGATGCGAGCATACCTACCTGAGAAGCGACGAATGGAACATGAAAATATGATAGGTAGAAAGGGGGTGACTACTGAGTAGTACTGAGATGACGTCTAATAAAGAAGTAAGAGAGATGAAGACACCATAATATCTTCTTCCGCCGAGCCCAATACATAGGGGCAGGGATAGGAAAATGAGTCGATCTAGAACCAATCTTGTAGCTCCTGGGCGAAGGCCTCTGTCCCAGGGCTGCGGGACTGTTCGAAAGAGATACCGCGGCCCTGGAACATAAAGGGCCAATGAAGGAACATGGGTGTTTTTTAGTCAGTAAGAGTCTGACACTCCCTTCCGCTCCGCCCAGAGCGGGAGGAGTCATTTGATGATTTCTCACCCCCCAAAAAAAAAAAAAAAAAAAAAAAAAAATGGGCGAAGGCCTCTCACCACTCCTTCCACTTCTCGCGAACCCGCGCGTCCTCCTTCCAGTTCAGACGAAACTTGTGAAGTTCAAAATCAAAATCAAAATATTTTTATTTCACATAGGCCTACATGGGCACTTATGAAACGTCGACAAAAAGGTGCACGGTTCGGGTTGGTCGTTTCCTATGGAGAAGAACCGGCAAGAAACTCCATGGTTACTCTTTTAAAATGATTAGATTTTACAATATTATCATGTTACAGCATTAGTACTCAAATATGGGGGGACAGCATAGGCCCGACAATAAGTCGTTGCTTACTACACAAAACGTTCGTCCCACCATCTCCTTCGTGGCCTGCCGCGACCCCGCCTCACTGAGTCAGGGCACCAGTTTAGCAAACTTAGTTTTAGTGTCGTTTTTAACAAACCAATTACATCGTTGAAAACGACATGTCAAAATGTCGCCAAACAGCTTAACCAGTACAAACGAGTTTCATATTCTACGTTTCATTTCGGCTTATCTTTCGCCCCCAGTTACCCGAAACACGGCCGGCACGCAGAATGAAAACCCGCAGCCTGTCTGAGCCAGCGAAACCTAATTTACAGCGACTTTAATGGTTGAGTGACTGGGTCTTTGATATTTCCGTGTTGACGGCTTATGAAGCAACTAAGGCACTAATAGACCTGTCATGGATGACTACCGTCTACATTAGTCACATTATCGGTGAGAATGAATATGTCAGTATCGTTATTATACATCTTTGATTGTTAATGGTAGTTC
The DNA here is from genome assembly GCA_950022335.1 of Eurois occulta. Lineage (NCBI taxonomy): Eukaryota > Metazoa > Arthropoda > Insecta > Lepidoptera > Noctuidae > Eurois > Eurois occulta. The sequence continues at coordinate 20,645,198 of OX465482.1, read as the reverse complement.
ATTGTTCCTCGTAAGTAATATATATTTGTCGGATCCGGTCATTGGTACGGACTTAAAATGAATTGAAAGTACGCCAGTGGTGACCTACTTCACGCGACTTACTTTCAAGTCTACCGCCACCACAGCGTGCTTCTGCAGAGCCCTGATGTTTACATCTCGCAGTGAGAACGACATTGAAGGTCTGATCGCAACGGAGTTGAGAGGTCCTGGAAGTGTGCCCAATTCATTGCGTTATGGTGTTAAATTGAAATTTTAAGTAATTCGTTAGTTTATTATAAACAGTGTATTTTAATTGCACGAAGTCCATCGTCTGCCCACAAGATGTACGAGCCTAACGGAATAAATCCTAAACTCCACAGATAACACCCATAATGTAACACACAGCTCAGAAAGATAATCTCTTTTGTTATTTTTCCCAAAATCTTTGTCTAAAAAAATCATCTGCTTGAAGTCAACAAGAATAAAAATTGTTTAATAATTAAAGCGGCTTCAAATGAGTGAAGGATGAGTCAAAATGATAAGGACAATTTCGCATGCAGTTCTGGACACGAACACCTTAATTTCATGAAACTGACTAAAATATAGTTGGGTCATTAGAATGGGTTATGGCCACGACTAGAAAAGACGTCTTAAATAGGTATTCACAACACGGATACAACATTTAACATTAAACTTAAACATCACAAAATTCTTTTACAAATACAAGACAATGCGCTGTTTATAAAAAGAATGAAGTCCTAAAAGGCTTTGAAATAGTCTGGTATTGTTTGCCGATAGATGGCGCGCATTCGGTTTCAAAGTGATGAATGGCACCGTAACAAGATACGCGCTTTGTTCAATCTATACCCGCCCTTATCGCTAACAGGGAGACGGGAGTCTGTGATACCTTTCTTCTTTTCTTTTGATTTTATTCTCGGTTGACAAATAGTGTGGTTGAAGTGAATTTTGATACAGTTATTCGGTGATACTGGTTAACGGGTTTAATCCCCACATGAAATAAACAATCTTAAATTCTTTCATTAGCAGACAACCCTTCAGCAGACCACCATTCCTTAAAGGGGTTAAATATGGATTGAAAGTTTGTATGGAAATTGTAAATCCTATCGAACGCACAGCTTCTATCGAAGAAGACCTTTCAGAATTTGCATATTATAAATTAATACACACATGTTTGATGTTTTATGCAGAAAAAAATGCTATTGAAAGACTAATCTTTAAGGTAGCCATACACGCTAGGTTATGCGTGACAGATTTAAATTTTGTGCATACAAAACTAAGTTCCATCCCAAGGATAACTGTATAGTTTTGTCTTACACGCGTTCATGGTGTTCGACTCAGGCAAAACTGCACATGCATAACCTATCGTCTATATCGGGCTTAAGAAATACTGTCAGGCCAAATATGCGTTGACATTTTCGAGATTAAAAAAATAATAAAACAAAACTGACCTAAATCGTAGGGTCTGGAAGCTACCAAATGATAGTAATAAATAATAGTAAAGTTACCAAATGGAATAAATAAGAGTGTTAAGCTGTGTCCTTACGTTTCAAGGGTATTGAGAATCAGGGTATGACAACCAACGTAACTGTTTTATTCTCCTCGTGAAAAGAGTTATAGTGAGGTTTTATAATTTTTGCTAAGGCACACAGGATAGACTTCAGTTCGTTATAAGAGGTCCTGGCAGAAGAAAGGGGCCGAGCCGTGCTCGACATTGGGTTATAAAGCGTTGTTTAGGCGTCCTCTCGTGGTAGGTGGATGAACTACGCAGCTCGAAGTGTCGCAGGCGCATGTGATACGGTTGCCACGCTCTCGTCGCTCCTCCCATTGGTGTTCACAGATTGCGCTGTCCTCAACAAAGAGATATATTCAACCCATTTGGGTTGAATAGGAAATTAAATATTGTGTGGGACGAATATCCCATCGGTTACAAGGCTTGTAGTTATAGATTTTGCACTAGGTATGAGTTCCAAATGAAATTCAGTGATCACAAGAAATTCTATAGGTAAAATATGTGTTAACATTTTTGAGGATTAAAAATAATACCTAAGACAAATTTAAACGAACCCTTCACCAAAAATAAAACGCTGAAAATAATCGACGTAGCCTGAATAGTTGGTATTAATATCCTTCACTTAAATAGGATTCTATTCACAGCCATGACCAGTCAATGCCTCCTTCCATCCATTATTTTTGCTCAGCGCTTACGCTCGAAGCTAGTACTCGAAGCCAGTGCTCTCCAAAGCTAAACCAAGCGTGAAATGAACAAAAACCGACGCTACCGACAATCTGCCGCAAATTGCACTCAGAATTACCTTCTACTGGAGCTATTGGTATACCCACACTTGACTTTGCCAATTGAGAAAATTATGCTAGTAAATTGCTGTATTTTCTTTACGATCTTCATCATCATCTGCTTAACCTTTTCCATACTATGTTGGGGTCGGCTTCCAGTCTAACCGGATGCAGCTGAAATCTGAATACCAGTATTTTACATGGAGCGACTGCCTATCTGACCTCCACAACCCAGTTAGAGCTAGGTAATACGATACCCCTTGGTAAGACGTTCGGGTCACTGACTACCTGTAACGACTGTCAAAGATCTAAAAATGACAGCCGGGACCAACGGCTTTACGTGCTTTCGGTCACCCATCTACGGACCAACCTAGGTAATCACGGCTTAACCTAAACATCGACCCAAGCGGCTGTTCTTATTTAGCCACGAGCTCCTCATTTTCTTTACGATCTTGCGATAATAAATTAACTAAACTACAAAATACAGAATGAATGAAACATTGAATGTGCTTAGTTACTGCTTATTTGGTCTAGTGATCGCAAGCACTACTGTTGAGCGGCCTTGGGTTCGGTTCCCAGCTCGAAATTTTATTAGTTTAATATTAGTTTTCCATGACAAACACAGTACCAGCCCGGAGTCTGGTCGCCTTCTATATCATGAGACTTAAACATAACGGGACACATTTTTGTGTGTGTGTAATACACTATTGTAAACTTCGGGAACATTCCCGTCTTCGAATTCTGATCAGGTGGGTAGTAATTTCAGTGTGGGAAAGAGACAGAGCTATTCAGGTCGTCTAGCGCCATCTCTTTCCCACACTGGAATTACTGCTGCTTTAAGACGTCGTGGTAGGCCACCTGAACAATCTTCCGTCTGCACTCTACGTTGCGATTTATTTAAGCGTTTCATTTTCGGAGCCTTAAATCACTTTTTGTAAAGTACTTTCAATTTTCAAGATTGGTGCGTAGGCCGTTGACATTTCAGGTTACAAGTATCTATGGTTACATGTTTGTGCTGATGGAAAGTAGTAATGAAGTACAAAGACTGTAATGGCTAAGCTCCTTATTATTAATTCCGCATGTTTCATGGATGATTTGTCTCTGTGAAGGGACGTATTCACGAAATGATTATGTTATGTCCCTGTCGCACAGGAACATAACAAATAATCAATCTATTTACATCCTGTTCGAATGAAAGAAAGAAGGAAAAAATATTTATTTGTTGGACATGACGTGCATATGAAAATGACAAAAAAAAACCGGCCAAGTGCGAGTCGGACTCGCGCACGAAGGGTTCCGTACCATTATCTGTAAAAACGGCAAAAAAAGCATGTCTGTTGTTGTTGTTGTGCCCCACTTAAATATTTTTTTTTATTCTGTTTTAGTATTTGTTGTTAAAGTGGCAACAGAAATACATCATCTGTGAAAATTTCAACCGTCTACTATCACGGTTCATGAGATACAGCCTGGTGATGGACGTACAGACAGCGGAGTCTTAGTAATAGGGTCCCGTTTTAACCTTTGGGTACGGAACCCTAAAAAGCAGTAAAAATACGAAGTACTTATAACAAAAACTAATAAATACAAAAGGGTGGCACAAAAAGTTTACAGCTTGTCGTGACTGCGACAAGCAGGTTACCACTCAGCATGATGCTGTACTATGCAGGGCCTACAGCACAGCGCTGGTTTTCAGTGGTCACTCAAGAGAAGTATTAATAACATTAAATAAACATTTAAAGCATTTATTGATATTCTGAAAACAGCTTCGCTTGGATCTATCACAGGACTTTGCATTTGAAGGCTTTTAGAACTACTGTTTGCTTCGCGAACCTTTTGGGAGTTCTATTCCTTCACAATTCTGAAATCTTACCAACAGAATGTGTCACGTTTTAATACTTCCGCGTATGAAAAAGATAAAAGTCAAAAATTCAAATTCAAATTAAAAAAAAAAAATCAAATCAAAAAATCAAAAAAAAAAAAAAAAAAAAAAAAAAAAAAAAAAACAAAAATCAAAATCAAATTTGTTATTTTTTTGTGAATTCTACCGGAACTGCTGTGCCCTGATCACTAGTCGTCACGCAATATGGGCAGATATGAATCGTATGGGTTTTAGTAAGCACTAAGGCTTTTTTTTTGTCAGGCGAAATCGTAAAGTTCAATGTTTCCGGTATGTAAGAAATATTATTAAAATATTCGCAATAATAAAATCGTGCCATGTACAGTACCTACCTATAAATGTAGGTTCGCAGCCCCTAGTACGAATACGCGGTGTGCGTTACATTTACAGCGCTTGTGCAAGAGTCTCAGGTTATCTCATAGCATAATTTACAAAAACAATTAAGGACATATTTATTGAGGAAGGGCTATTACAGTATTGAAGAGTTCATCAGTTGACAAATCACAATTAAGTAATTCAGTGACTATTAATTTTATTATTTTCATCTTTTGACATTATATTTCTTTATTAAATGACTATTGATTTTATTATTGTAAAAAATTGTTAATGTTATTTATTTATTTAACAGTTTATGTACACACTAAATACAGAAAACAAGAAAGGAACAGAAAAAATAGGTACAAAGGTGTTAATTATTTTTTATTATTACTTTAATCCTTATTAATCTTATTTTAAGTTATCTTCTATACAATGTATTTAGTTAAGAAATAAATGACTTATGACTTACTTATGATTTCCCGAAATATACGTTTTGTAGCTCCTACCTCGTTAGTTTAGTGGTCGTTTAATCGTGCTTTAATGTGCATACATGCTCTTTGGAAAAACACAGACTGCTCAAACTGTTTGCTTAAGAGTTTCTGAGGGATATACCCTCAGAAACTCTTAAGCAAACAAGATCGTCAGTTTAGTTCCAGCGTACACGTGGATACTAAAATCCCCAGCCATTTCTAACTTCATCCACGCTGAACTAGCTAAACAGATAAGTATGTCGAGGAATAGTCAGTTTATCTCTACGTTCCTCAAAGCGGAAAACGCCCGCAAACAGGAACTGAATGATTTTTTGTAAAAAAGCGAGGCGATTCAATACTACAACGGAAGATGTTCACACCGCTGTCAGGAAATCAAATATTTACTGAAAGACTGTTATAGATTGTTTGTACCTGCAATCTTTTTATATGGTACGACTATTGCAGCTGACAAGATTATCTAAAATCAACTGAGTTGGTTGTGCAGTATTGACTCTCCCTTTTCAATCCAAAGGTTAACTTGAATAGGTCGCTACTAGCGATAAGACCGCGCATTATGCCACCATATATCTGTAATTTGGTGTACATAATGCCTAAAGAGAGAGTCTATTCTATAGATGAGATAGATTTCCATTTAAAACCAAACATGACTGACTTTTCAGTCACCTTAGTTTGTGTATTATAGTTATAACACTGATATATTATGATAGAATGTAGATAAGATTCGCGCTGGAGCGGCCGTCGAGTCAACATACCTCCTGAGGATACCCCGTGGAGGGGTGAAACACGTGTCGAGTATAGGTTACGGGCGGTAAGGTCGGTGCTGGATGAAAACAACACTTTTGCATAAAATTAAAGGGGTTATTTTCTAAAAAGAAAGTGGGTTGCCTAGGTGTCTACGACCAACGCTCGCTCCTGTGAGAATTTCCACGATAAACCTCACGAATTTTGTGGAAATTCAACGTCTGTGACATATCAAGTAACACGTCACCGATTTTAACGCTCCACCATTTTAATTCACGCTTGAAATAATGTGTAACCTTGACTCGACCCGTCTGCGATTTTAGACATTATCTACATATTAATTGAAGTCGCTTTTTGTGTCAGTCTGTAAAACCATGTCTTTCTTTTAAATTACTCAACGTATTTTGATGCGGTTTTTGCTATCACCTAGATTTTTTCTTCTAGAAAGTATGATTATGTCGTCATCGTTCTCCTTTCCATACCCAATTATTTGGGGTAGGCACAGCACCTCTTCTTCTTCTTTAGTCATATCTCATAGGTCAACCCCTCATGCGTGTGTGCATGTTTTATGGAGTCTAGTGGCCACAAGCGTGACTGCTGAGCGTAAGGTTCTAGGTTGGATACACGGGTCGTGCAAAGTTTTATAGGGTTTTGTTTTTTTACATGAGACTTGAAAAACATAACTGGCGAAATGTGGGTGTACTATTAGGTAGACTTCTGCATAACACTTCGGGAATACAGGCGTGATGTTGTTGGCGGCGGCGGCTGAAGCCGTCGCCTCTTTCTGCGAAGCAGTCATGCTAGCGAAGGAGACGGCGGAACGTGAGAGGGAGAGAGCCTCACGTCCCAGCCGCCGCGGGAGGAGAAGCACCGGGCGTCGGGGGCCACGCCGTGATGGCTCTCGGCCACCGTAGGCACGGGCCTGTGGACGGTGAGTAATGGGCTAGCTCGCCGTCCGTCCGTCGTATGACGACGGGCAGGCCGTGTCGACGGCGCGTTCGTGTTCCACGCGCGCCTCAAAGAGTTGTCAGCAAACGGGAGAGGCCCGCAAGGGCCGGTGCCTGCCAGGGCTGCGGGACTGTTCGAAAGAGATACCGCGGCCCTGGAACCTGGGCCAATGAAGGAACATGGGTGGTTTTTAGTCTGTAAGAGTCTGACACTCCCTTCCGCTCCGCACAGGGCGGGGGGGGGGGGGGGTCATTTGATGATTTCGCACCCACCAAAAAAAAAAAAAGCGTGATGTTATGTACCTATGTAATTTTACGTAATCAACGTTTCAAGTCAAATAACAGTGCGAAGCAGGGGTGAGTCGTAAAGGTAGGTATGGATACCATCTTCAAAGCAAAATATCTAATGCAGTATTTGGCTTTATACCTGCGATCCTAACATAGTCGACTAGGGTTCGGAATTCCATGAAGCAATGGAATTTCGTTCAATAGAAGCTTCTTACTTGTTGCATGTGATTTTTGGGTTTAATACAGGATTCATTCACACGAGACAAAATCAAGGGACATAAGTACAGACTCCAGCACATCAAGCTACTCGAAACTGTCAAATTTTCCCAATCAACCTTGAACCTAATGTTTTAGCGATAAGGTTGAAAATCTATTAGAGAAATTTTCCAGATTGTAGTAGCTTGATGTGCTGGCGTCTGTACATAGAATTTAACCTAAAAAGTATTTACTTAAGGTTTAATAATTTTTTTAGCTAAAATATTTTCAGTCTAGCGTTGGTACATTCACAGACAAGATCTTAAGCACAGTATCGAGTTATGGAACAAAATCTTTACAAAATCACAATACTCCATTATAATTATGTATCTTTACAGACGCTGAAATCAGATGCTTCACTTTTGTCTTTCATTCAGCATCATGCAATGAGTTGAAAGTCTGATATCAGCTCAATAAATCTATGAAGGTGTCAAGGTGAGGTATTTTTTCTTTTACTCAAAGCCTTTCTAATATTTACGAGCCATAGACGGGTCAAAACGAAGAAAATCGGATTCCAATACTTGTTACTATTTGGTAACAAATCGGTCTGTCTAGTTTCACACACCCGCTTGTCAAATAGCATTCCTGTCTCAAAATCGAAAATGTTCGGGATCAAAATTGTTGTGTGACTTTTTTCTAAATGTGCGCTCTGTAATTCTTTTAAATCTTTTTTTTCTACTACAAATATCGGCAAAGTATACGTAAATACAAATCGAACACGAATCCTTTTCATCGTAATACTTCTACAGATAACATAACCTCAGCATTGCATGCAAGTCCTTTCTTTCTCAACAAGTAGTATGGTTTTCAAACAATTTTCTCGTCTCGCAAGAAACTAGGGGTATCAAGTGCCATCCATCGCGGCACAAGACGCTTGCAAGGCCGACAAAATTAAAGGGTCTCGCAGAGCTCAAGTGATTTTGGGACACAAAGGACTTTTTTAATGTTTACGAAAAAATATTCCAGAGCGGCGTCTGAGGGTTGGAGGAATTTTTTTTTCGTCGTTTTTCGTTGAAGTATTCGTTTTACTAGTAGTAGAAATGTATTGAATTGTTAGCCCTAATAGGTGTCATCAGAGCCTGCGGCGATATTTCCTGTTCTGTTTGTTTATTCAAAAGTTATGTTTGTATATTTTATGGAGCCGTGAAATATTAAATGGTGGAAACTCTATCACGTATATTAATATGGAAAAATCAAAAGGAGTGCGCTAGGATTCATTCACATTCATTCACATTCATTGACTTTCTGTAATTTCTGCCTACCCCGTGAGAAAAAGCGTGAATTATTGTATAACTTTAGCTAGCCCATATTGTCCCACTACTGGGTAAAGGCCTCTCTCCATTCCTTCCAACGGTCACCATTCTGTGCTACTTCTTTCCAGTTCTCAAGGAAGACATACAGTTCGTTCCACCATCTCCTTCGTGGTCTGCGCGACCCCGTGTCACTGTCTCAGGGTACTAACGGTAACCTCCCACAGCTCGTTCGGCATGTGAATTTATGTATGCATGGTTAAAACTTTGAGTCCCATTCCTTAAACAATTATTGACGTGAATCCATTCCAGGCCTCCAGTGCCAAGCAATATTAACCTAGACGAAAAGATAACCAGACGTCACACCAGTACAAAAATACCTATTCCTTGAAAGACAGAACAAATTAATCACATAAACTTTTTCTGTACAAAAAAGGGAGAAATTATTCTCCACGATCCCCGAGAGAATCCGGGCGCTTAGCTAACAATCGCGAGCATCACAGCTGAGGCGTTAATACTGCTTAATTACCTGGAAAGGACAGTTTTTTATCCCTGTCTGAATATTTCTCGCTTCGAACGTGAATGGTTTGTGTCTTTTGAAAAATATCGCTGAGTTGAATATTGGGGTGATCTTTGGTTTTGAGATGATGGATTAAGTTTGAAGTATCGGTATTTGCATAATTTTGGGTTTTATATTAGATAACATCACGCCTGTAATTCCCGATGAGTTAGGCAGGGATGTACCCAACAGTACACCCACATTTCACCAGTTATGTTTTAAGTCCCATGTAATATGCGGCGAGCCTATTACCATCAACCAAGCACAAATTCACACTCCGTGGCTGCTACTGAGAAGTTTCTGATGGAAAAACCCAATAATAATTTTCCCGACCCGGGAATCGAACCCAGGACGTCATGCTCAGCGGTCGCGATCGCGACCAATAGACTCACAGGGCAGTCGAGGTTTTATATTAAATATGTAAATAAGGTGTTATTGGTTTTTCTAACGTGAATTCCAATTTCCAGTAACAACTGGGAATTTTGATTCACGTTGAAAAAAAAACACAGCACAACACTTCTTTTACTGAAAAGAGTCTGTTTGTACTCGTTTGGTGCCGACAGGCTCATCCCATATTACATGGGTCAATGAGATACGTTTTAAATGAAAAAAACAAGCAAAACCTCATAAAAGTTATGAGTTAAATTTTACGTATTTATTCAACAGTGCTTATTTGGTGGAAATAAATAGTATAGTATTGTAATTTCGCGGTTGGTAGAGTTGAAAATGTACATCAATGAATTGAAAACCAGTTGTGTATTACATTTCCATCGGTAATATTGGGCCAATTTATTGGCAAATCATCGAACAGACACATAAAATTAAATATCGGTTTCAATTAGAAACCAGTTTCTAGTAACCAATAATTGGCTATCAGAAAATTCCTTTGAATTCAACAATTAGCCAGACTTTGATTTCATTAGCAATGTTTGAGAGTTTCAACGTTATAGAAGTTTAATTTTACTGTTAATTGTTATCAAAACTGATAGTGAGAGTGAAGTCCTTAAGCCAGCCATAGGTTATGCATGTACAGTTAAGTCTGAAAACTGAACTCCATTCTTGGAATGGAACTTGGTTTAGCATGCATGTTCAAAACTGTCATGCGTAACCTAACGTGTATGCCTACCTTTATAAAGTCGATTAGGTATGCTTATGTAATAAGTCCCGACAAAAATATTTACAATACTTACCCAATACCTATAAATATATTTCGTGAAATCAGAATCCTGAAAGTCTGATTACCAGTCTTACATAGGATTGGTGTGGTCAGTAACTATTAGGTTGGGGGGTACATACTGGGTCAGCCGTCCCCGACAAAGTTGGTAAAAGTCTAGGCAGGTGATTACCTAGAAATGTCTGGATAACATTGCATTACGCCTGTTATCCCCGAAGGGTTAGGCAGAGGTGTACCTAATAGTACACCCACATTTACGACGGCACGGTTGGCGCAGTGGCTGAGCGATTGACTGCTGTGCTTCGTGTTGCGGGTTTGATTCCCGCACGGAACAAATATTTGTATAGCCTACAGATAGTTGTTCCGCGTCTGCCTGTTTGTGTATGTGAGTTTAAATGTTTGCACCCACGATACAGGAGAAATTCTTATTTCTTAGTTTTTTAAAAACGTTGCCCCACGGCAACGTCGTTAAAAATAAAAATAAACAATTAAAATTTCGCCTGTTATGCTTAAGTTCCATGTAATAGGGGCGAGCCTATTGTCATCAACCGGGCACAAATCCAGACTCCGAGGCTGCTACTGAGAAATTCCTAATGGAAAAACCAAACAACACTTTGCCCGACGTGGGAATCGAACCCAGGCCCTCATACTCAGCAGTTGCGCTGGCGACCACGGGATCAACGAGGCAGTCACGTATGCAATGAATACTTTTAGGCGTCGATCTAATTAATTCCAAGACACCCCAAAAATCTTACTCATCTTAAGTCAGATAGCGATATAACCGTCTAGTTCAGGAGGAATAAGTCGGATTTGATTTACGTCGGCTCGTGTGACGGCCGGGTCACCCTGCCCCCGGGGGGCTGTCCTACATTCTATTTGACGTTGTCGCAGATTACTGTACAGTAGATGGAATCAATGTAACGTTTGTTGCTTATGTACTTTTCGGTGACGCTTTCGTTTTTGGGTCGTTCTGATTCTTGTTTAAGGACTTTGATCATTAAAGAGCTGTCTACGACTTCACTTGCGTCTACCACATACAGGTAACTAGTCAGAAAAACCAAAATGAATTGAGATTCAATTTTCAAGGCGACTGGTACTGCAGACCAAATTAGCAAAGCCGCTCAAACTCTAACACGGACCGCAACAAAAACTCTAGAAGCAGTTTTTGGCGACATTGATGTCAGTTACAGATGTTGTTGCACCCATAAATTGGATGAGACTCAATTGATTATTATCGTTAAAAAGCATTAAAATAAAACTTATGACTGAAAATAGATGGCAAGAAAATAACGGAGGTTCTAATACCCAGTTATTTGGTACACACTACACTTCTAATAAACGCGAGCGTGTTGAATGTCACTCTAACACTCGTGTGATTGTCGTAATGTAACACACACTTATTGTCACGCTGGTTATCATTTTAGAGACGGTAGCATTGTACGACGTTGTCATTTCTCATATCACTTGAGGAAAAAGCCACCTAAGACATATTATTTTGTAGACTAGTTGATTTCTCGCATATTCCCCCATTTTTTTTAAGTATTTAAATGGGATACAATGGGATAGAGGAGCCCGTGGCTAAATAAGAACAGCCGCTCGGGTCGACCTTCAGGTTAAGCCGTGCTTACCTAGGTTGGTCCGTGGATGGGTGACCACCATTACATACTGAGTTTTCTCCGTGCCTTGGAAAGCACGTTAAGCCGTTGGTCCCGGCTGTCACTTGTAGATCTTTAACAGTCGTTACAGGTAGTCAGTGACCCGCAAGGCTGACAACCAATCTTACCAAGGGGTATCGTATTACCTAGCGCTAACTGGGTTGGTGGATAGGCAGTCACTCCATGTAAAATACTGGTATTCAGCTGCATCCGGTTAGACTGGAAGCCGACCCTAACATAGTTGAGAAAAGGCTAGGCAGATGATGATTTATTTGGGATACCTAATCTCTTCAACATCATATTCTCTTCATATTAGAATCTCAACAATGTGACAGTGATAATGCAACTGACTGACTGAAAATCACTGTCGACATCGGCAGAAATAGAAAGGCGCAGAAAGCCGGCTCCTTAAACGAACTACAATCTGAAACAAAAATGCCAATCGCGAGTACGCTTGCATTTTTGAAGCTGCATTTTTTCCTGAAGCTTGTCGGAACTCTTTGCCACGAGCCACATGCGTCTTGCGACTTGCAGAGAATAAATAAAAGGAGCAGTTAGGGGTTTTTGTATAACCTTGAACAGGGCAGCTATGTGTGCGTGAGTTTTCGTTCGTCGTATGAAGCTAACCTTCTGTCCATATCTATTTCATGTTACATCTATCGACGTCGGAACGTCCGTCTATGATAGAAGCGTCCAATTTCACGAGCAATTGATCACTGGTACCTCGGGCGTCCGATTCAGACGATCCCCGATGCAATACGATTGATTAACAGGCATAGACGTCAGGATTGGATGGACTTGCCATGCATTGGTGGTTTGCATGTGATGAGGTGGGATTTAAAACCAGTGGGATAAATGCGTCACTCACTTGCAATCTCAATGCATTTTGGCTGTCAACAATTCATTGCGTTATTTACGTTGACGAGCAAACGATTTTTTCATAAGTATTGCGCAATGAATTACTACTTTTCATCGAAATCCGAAAATCGAAATTGTATTGTGTGGGTGATGGCTTGATCTGGGTAGGTTAGTTATTTAAAAAGTATTTAGAAGATATTTCTATTTTCGTTCCATCATAATTTTAAGGAGAAGTTTCTAAAGCCAACGCGTTCATTTGTATTTTTATTCAGTTCTTATGGTTGATTGATTACCCACCTGTGCAAAATAATAAATGGAGTAGAAGTTACTAAGCGGGTCCCATTTTACTTGAAATTTTGGGTCCGTGGCTTAGGCCCCCAGTGGTCGAGACACCTGTGGCCGACGCCTCGATTCACGGACCCCAAATTTTACGCATTTGCAAGTACCTACTCAAAATATTAGCATAATTTATTCAATTGACTTGACCTCCATATATTAATCAAAGTGATTTCTTTGCGAGAGTCTTAAAGAATAAAATAAATAATATTTTTCGAAAAAAAAACTAGAAAGGTTTTGTACATTTCAAAGCTCTAAAATTATTTACTTTTACAAAAGCTGTCTTTCATAACCACTAAACTAATATGAATTATTTTATTTATTCAAGTGACGTCATCTGCCTAGCCTTTTCCCAACTGCATTAGGGTCGGCTCCCAGTCTCATCGGATGCAGCTGAAAAGCCGACCCCAATATAGTTGAAAACTAATATCAACAACTACATGTTTTTGATATTGTACCAACAAACCAACATGTACCAACATCTATGTACCAATTATTTACCCATCTTTGCAAAGAAATATATATGATTTGATCAATAATATTTATTTTATTTATTCAAGTCACACAGACTCACTAATATACACAGAATCAATAATGTTAATAGTTTAATGAATCATTTGTGTTATGCACAAATGATACATTAGACAAATACGATACAAAAACCATAGTACATGGTGTACTATGGTTTTTGTATTGTGTGTTGTTACAGTTATATTGACAGGTTGGTCCGTGGATGGGTGACCACCCATTACAATGCCGAGTTTTCTCCGGGCCACGGAAAGCTCGTTGAGCCGTTGATCCCGGCTGTCATTTGAAAATCTTTGACAGTGGTTACAGGTAGGCAGTAGCTCGAAAGTCTGACAACCAGTCTTACCAATGGGTATCATATTACCCAATAATATTTCTTCTGCTACAGGTATTTCCATACTTAAAAGAAGGCCTCTACAATGTATCTGTTAAAACCTGTTGATTACGAAAATAAAGTTATTTTTATTATTATTATATAATTATGCGTGACCAGAGGTGCGGGTCTATTTTTTGGCCAAAGAATCAGCATTGCCATCCAACGTGGCAATGCAGCCAGCCTTCTGTGCACTTTTCCTGTTGACGAATTTTTGGACGCCCTGTAACCCTTTTGATACTTATACACATATTTCCATTACTATTATAGTTTTGTAGTTTTAAATAATTTAACTATCATGAAAGTAAACATTTATTACCTAAAAATATTAATTGGGTTGTGGAGCTCAGATAGGCAGTCGCTCCATGTAAAATACTGGTATGCATCCGGTTAGACTGAGAGCCGACCCCAACATAGTTGGGAAAAGGCTGGGCAGATGATGATGGATAATGTCATAGGTCATCATCATTATTATCATTATTCATCATCTCTTGCCCTTATCCTAATTCATTTGGGGTTTGCGCAGCATGACTTCTTCTTCCATACTTGTCTATAACTCGTCATCTCATCAGACACCTCCTTTCGTGCCATACATCTTCACACAGTCCATCTATCGTGTCTTTGGTCTCTACTCTTATACCGATCCACAGTCATACTCAAAACTTTCCTCACGAATTTTGCCTTATTCCTCCGCATCACATGCCCAATAATCTTCTTCGCCCCCGTAACTCCTTTTTTAATTTAGAAAAAAGGAAAAAATCACTGGGAGCCAGGTCCGGACTGTAGGGTGGGTGGTCAATTTCTGCGAATCCTGTAGCTTTTAAGGCAGCCCTCGCAACCCGAGCGGTGTGAACGGGCGCGTTGTCCTGCAGAAACAGCACTCCACGCGCCAACTTGCCACGTCTCTTCTGTACGACTGCTTTACGTGCCTGACCCAGTAAATTCGCGTAGTACTGGCCATTCTTTGTAGTCCCTTTAGGCAAGTAATCAATTAGTAAAATTGAAAATGCTAGCCATAATCTTGGACGCCGACTTTTCCACTTTGAATTTCTTTGGTGGCCTTTCTCCCTTTTTTATCCACTGCATCGACTCTTGTTTAGACTCTGGATCATACTGACGAATCCAGGTTTCATCAACAGTCACAATCCGGTTGCAAATTTCGTCCAAATCAGTCTCACACAACTCTAAAAAATCTTTACAACTCTCCAATCGTCGCAGCTTGTCGAGTGGTACCCAATGCGCACAATTTTTTTTCATGTGCAAATTTTCATGTAAAATCTCTCCAATTCGTTATAGTTTTTCAGCTATCTGCCACAATTTAATTCTTCGATCGGCCAGTACTAATGTTTCGACTTTTTGGGCATTTTCTTCGGTCACTACCGTGACTGGGCGACCCGGGCGGTGGTCGTCTTCACAGGTCTCTCTTCCTTGTTGAAATAGCCGAGCCCATTTTTTAACCATCGTATATGAAGGTGCAGACTCCTCAAGAACCGTTGCCATTTCTTCAAAAATTTGTTTCGGCATATTTCCTTTCTTAACAAGGAATTTAATCACAGCGCGGTGCTCCAAATTGCGAGAATTTTCAGTTTCTGTCGACATGGTGTTGTTGCTTGCTCCAGGGAATTGTAGAATGAATCAAATAAAAAAGGGAGTACTATTTATACTATCAATGAGTCACGCAATTAGTGTTATCAGTAACAAGATGATGAGTCATCGCTAAGTACCTTAGGCCGCGAACTTATCAGCCGCCCCTCGTAGTTACCTTTCACGATGAAAAGAATATAAGCTCGAATCATTCTTCATTACAAGCGTTCTCAAGACTGCGAAACGGAAAACCTCCATTAATTGTTAAGTGCCGTCGCCAACGAGCTCTTCTGGAACAATCGAGAACTTTCCAGCGATAAAATCTAAGGGTTAGGTCGTGAATGGGGTCTGAATGGAAGATCTAGCTTGTTGTACCCGTTTTCACGAACGCTAAACAATACTTTACTGAATGCCCAAATATTATTGCTGTGATGAAATTTCGACTGAGACGTTGGAGCTGAGCGTTGAAAATGTAACAATACGGCATTAATTTAGATGTGCGACTGCTGAGCATGAGGTCCTGGGTTCGATTCCCGGGTCGGGAAAAGTGTTATTGGGTTTTTAGATAAGGAATTTCTCAGTAGCATCAGGAAGTCTGGATGTTGGCCCGGTTATCACCATCAACCAGGGTCCATTCCTAACTAACTTCAGCAAAAGTGGCCAAATGTGCGCCACAATTCAGTTGCTGGGTAACACGATACCCCGTTCCCCTTGGTAACTCATAACTACTGCCAAAAATCTAGAAATTTGCTAACGTACTTTCCAAGCCTCAAAACATAGAAAAATCTTAAAATAATAATATTATAATAATCGTTTATTTTCTGGCATTGGCACCCATAAAATTAAATATTATTCCCGTTTTTACTTACATGCAAATTAAGTTTAAAAAAAGGAATAATGAAATAAAAAAAAAATAGAAAAAAAATAAAACGTTCACATAGATCAGGTTAAAACAAAACATTTAGTGGACATATAAATGGTGCGAAATACTGTGATCCCAATGTTGAACTGAAAAGATGCTCTAAAACATGACCTTATTTTAAACCATGTCTCGCTTTATAGCGAAAAAAACCGCCAAAGTGACGTGTGTAAGTGAGCCTTTAAAATGAGCGAAACTCGGTTTAGAACGATAAAATCTAGCTGCTACACAATTACGTCTAATGGCTGCTCAGCGCTTGCTTAATGCCCTGAGTGCAGGCGGGGCAACACTATAAAGAGGCTATATAGCGAGGTATAGCTTGTGTGTACTTATAGCTTTTGTTGTAGGTATTCCTCCTGAGCTATCTCTTGTAGGTATTGTCTCTGATAAGTAGCCCAGTTTCACATGCTTTGAGTGAAAGTTTCGTTTTAAGTAATTGACAATTTTTTGTGTGACACTAGGAAGCGGCCAAGGGCGAGCGTCTTGGGGTCCGTCTCAGATACATTTTGACGTTCAAAAAGTGTTGATTATCAGCCTAATTTCTATAAATGACGTTTGATTTTGTAAAAATTTCATCCAGTAGATATTCAGAAGGATTCCAGTCTTTGAGACACGGTTTCGTTAGTAGTTTAGATAAATACCACATGAGATTAAAAGAGAAGGCTGCATAACTGGTATCGTATTGACTTAATTCGTTCATAGCCCGAAATCCTTTATATTACGTGAAAAGGAAAAACAAAATGGCTTTTTTTTTTAAGGCAGCCGTCTTTCTGCAAATATGGAGTGTATAGAACATGTCGTACAAGTACCTTTGTGGTTCCATAAAACTCACTTTTGACGAATTCTGTTTGAAACACGACAACTTCTCAACCTCATCCGTAGATACCGTTTCCACTGATTATCACAGATTATCATAAACAGCCACATCAAAGCCACATAAGCTTTGTGAATTTCTAAGAGGATAATCATAATTATTTTCACCACACATACATAATAACATAGTAAGTTCCATGAGTTATTTATAGCAAAGGAAACTGAACGCTCATCTATTGAACATGGTCGTTAAGCGGTTGGTTGACTCTTCCCGAGCTTCTAAACGCGAAGTTTAGGCTTTAATACTTAATTTACTTGAATCATCATCTGCCTAGACGTTTCCCAACTCTGTTGGGGTCGGCTTCCAGTCTAACCGGATACAGCTGAATACCAGTATTTTACATGGAGCGACTGCCCATCTAATTTCCACAACCCAGTTAGTACTGGGTAATACGATACCCCTTGGTAAGACTGGTTGTCAGACTTTTTTGGGCACTGACTACCTGTAAAGACTGTCAAAGATCTACAAATGACAGCCGGGACCAACGGCTTTTTTTAACGTGCTTTCCGGCACGGAGGAAACTCGGTATGTAATGGGTGGTCACCCATCTACAAACCAAACTAGGCAAGCACGGCTTAGCCTAAAGACCGATCTGAGGGGCTGTTATTATTTTTCCTCGAACCCGAGAACTTAATGTACTTGAATGTACCAACAAAAAATTTAAAATGTGCAAAGGCCAAAAATTAACCAATTATGTATTTTTATTTAATTGAGGCTAAGGCACTCGATAAAGATCAAATCAGCTTGCGAGTACATACTTTACGGACAAATTTTCCACCCCTTACTCAACAGCGACAATAATTCAAAGCATATTTTGTAAACAGAATCTAGTTAAAACGAAATAAATACAACCCATCTTAACCGACTTTAATCTTAAGAAAGTTACTGAGACGAATCCTCGTTATTTGTGCGAATTCCTTCACCCGTGCCAGTAAATTGGGGAATATTCAACTTTTCCCCACGTATCGCCTTCTTTGCGTATCGATTGTAAAAATGTCATACTACTATGTATAAATCTAAATACCTACATATTAAAAAAAATTGGTGTCAGTTTTTACTGAATTGGTCCATTATGTGAATTCTATTATTATTTCTAATTCGCGAAATTTTAATAAGTTCACATAACATATAACATCATGTATGTTTTTCTCCGAAGGGTGTATACCCACATTCAGCCAGTTATGTTTAAGTTAGTGACCCTATTGTCATCAACTGGGCACAGAGCCAAACTCCGCGCTCTCTACTGAAAATTGTCGAACTGTAAACCAACATTTTAAACATTCCACTTTTTTCCAATGGTGGGACAAATTAGTGGAGCAGAGTGGAACAATCCTAAATTGGTACTCTCTTTCATCAAAACATTGTCGGCCCATTTCCCATTGCTTTCCTCTACTTATAAATTCCTAATGAAGGTAAAGACTTAGACAAACTGGCGGTTCATCAACATTTCGAGATGGTTTTGAATTGTTGCTTAGATTTTCGGCACAGACGACTGTAAGTCTTTGGTACCTGGTAACACTTTACTGACTCTGCTCTATCTATTGTCCTAATCTATGTCTAGCATCTGAAGAACAAACTTAGTTCGTCAAATTTACATCCGCCAAACGAAGTGTCAGGCGTTAAACGATTTTAGCATAAATTTTTATAACATTTAAATTTATGCTAAAATTTAAATAATAACTGCCGCTCGGGTCGATCTTTGGGTTAAGCTGCGCTTGCCTAGGTTGGTCCGTGGATGGGTGACCACCCATTACATACCAAGTTTTTTCTGTGCCTCGGAAAGCACGTTAAGCCGTTGGTCCCGGCTGTTATTTGTAGATCTTTGACAGTCGTTACAGGTAGTCAGTGGCCCGAAAGTCTGACATCCAGTCTTACCGAAGGGTATCGTATTACCCAGAACTAACTGGGTTGTGGAGGTCAGATAGGCAGTCGCTCCATGTAAAATACTGGTATTCAGCTGCATCCGGTTAGACTGGAAGCCGACCCGAAGATAGTTGGGAAAAGGCTAGGCAGATGATGATTTTATTACATGTATATCGGCGTATTGTCCATACCTCAACCTTCAAGCGCGTATTTCTCAATCTTTTCTCACCCTCTCTTATGCACAACCCCTAACACTTGGCACAGTAAAGCGCTAATAAGTGTTCTTAAGTGCGATCGTTACAGAAAGTTGGTAAAGTTCAGTTTTAATAACAATATATAGGCAGAGCATGACGAGTCCTCAATGAATAGATAAAAGCCTGGCTTTATTACTTGCTCGTCAATGAAGTTTTAATGTAAGGCATTTAAGTTTTTGTAGGTCACGGCGCAATGGTGTTTGTAAAGTCTTGGAAGATGAGGAGATTCCTAAAATGTTGATTATGTTGGGTGGTAGAGAGGAGCTTGTTGCAAAATAATAACAACCGCACTGGCACGGGTGGGTTTTCACTTTCAAGGTTAAGCAGCGCTTGCTTGGTTGGTCCGTGGATGGGTGACCATCCATTACAAACCGAGTTTCCTCCGTGCCTTGTAAAGCACGAAAAGCGTATAGCCCCAGCTGTTACTTGTAGATCTTCGACAGTCATTACTAGTATTTAGTGAACAAAAAGTACGTCAACCAGACTTACCAAGGAGTATCACAATTATTACCTAGTACAAACTGGGCGTGGAGGGTTCCTCATTGGCCTCGTGGTCAGAGCTACTGAGCATGATTCTGGCTTTGATTCCCAGTTCGGGCAAAGTATTATTGAATTTCGCAGTAGCAATCAGAAAACCGCTGCTGCTCCCAGTACATAGAATTTATTATAACTGGGGTAGGTATACTAAAAATACACTTCTTGCTTAATTCTTCAGGATTACATGCGTAATGGTATGTATCATCAAATGTTTTCCAGATTTCTGCTAAAAGCATAAAGGCAAAACATGAAAAAAATATCGGTTAATCATTTGTATTCCAAGTAGCGGACGATTTGCATAATGCCGGAATCAAGTAGGAAGGGAACGACGCATCTGTTCCTAATTTTATAGGAAACAGTGTTGAAGGGCCTCTCATATTATATCGTCAAATTAGGGGCACACCGATTTCCGTAAATTGCGGAGTTTTCACTCAGTTCTCCGTAAAATTATGTAAATCTTTAAGAGCATGTAGTAAGGTAAACTGTTTGGGCAAAAATAGGATGCTTAAAACGTGACTAAGGAGGTCCATCTGGTTTATTGGATACTTTTCTTATAATAGTTTGATAATGCTGCTTCGCATTGTGTAGAATACCACCATCATACCATCTTTTCTAATTCATCCATACTTTCATACTAACAGTATGTATAGACATTGGAAAGTACGACGGTCTGTCTTTATGGACCTTTGCTGAACGGATTCTGTTGAAATTCGCTATCAATATTGATCTAGATCTTAACCCAGGTTTACCTTTGTGCTAAATCTCTTTATATTAAACCGTGATAAGCAGGGTACCATACTGTTTATCCCTATTGAACGTTTTCATGGGTTATGTACCGATAGGTATCTGCAAGAGCGAAGCCGCGGGCATAACTTAGTTTATCATAAATTTTGTAAGCATGATAGATTTGTAGTTAACGTAGCAGATTTTACGTCAGTACATCAGTGTGCTGCATGGTTATGTGATGGAAAAAAATATCTGGAAAATCTTCCTATTGTTATCAAAACTTAAACCGTCCTTTAGTAGCAGGCTTCAGCTACTGTATTGTGTCCGTCTGATTATGGAAGAAATAAAATGAGAAATAAAAACAAATCAGAGGTTTTCTTTCAGTTTTCAAATCACAGTCGTCATCTTCCTGCCCTTGTCCGCTGTTATACTTGGGGTCGGCGCAACACGTATTTACTTCCATTCTTCTCTGTCAACCGCCACGTTATCATTTACTCCTTATTTATTCATATCAACCCTCTCACAATCCATCGATCGTTTCTTACATCTTCATCTCCCTCTCATCACTCTTTTGGTTACATGCGAATCGTTCCTCCTCGCCACATGCCCATATCAAGACACAAGCACGAACCAAGTAAACACAAGCCCAACTTCTCCGTATTTGCTGCACTTAAACTCTCTACACTGTCATTGGAGTGTTCCGACTACCCCAAACGGAGGTTAAACCCGTGTTTAGCGCCATTTGGAGCTCACAGTGAGATTAGATCCGTTAGTGGAACATGTATTGCCGTGTTTATCTCGTAAACTGTCTGATGTCACCCTAATGATGTTTTAGTTGGGTCGTCTGTGATGTTATCTTTAAAGTAACCTACTTGGCAAAGTGAGGCTATGTGCCGTTATAATGATAGAAATGTCGCAAATGTACTGGATTTAAATAAGCTAACTAAAAGCTGTTGTAATTCCTTGTAGAGAAACGAAATGTTTTGTTTTTTTTCCATTTATTATTTGAAATAGATAAGAGACGACCACTTTTAGATAAACAGACGATTCATGTAAAGTACTAGTGGTCAGCTGCAACCGGATAGAAGCTTCTTCTTTCTTCTTTATCGTGTGGTTAGCGCCTAACCTGTTGTCAGAGTTTTATGCCGCCCATCGGCTTCTCACTTACCTTACAGGCCGTCTGTGAAATATCTCTCAGGCATGCTGGTTTCCTCACGATGTTTTCCTTCACCGAAGCAAGAGATAATTATACAATACGCACATGATTCCGAAATATAAGAGGTGTGTGCCTTGAGTTCGAACTCGAGATCTATGACTTGGCAGTCCGACGGTCACACCACTAGGCTATCACTGGACAGAAGCTGATTTTAAATAGTTGGGAAGAAGGTATATTGGGTAGGTGTGCTGATTTTGGTAATTTAATGTTCAATCTTTCCATGGTCATTACATCGGATCTAGAATCCCTAAAATATTCGTGGAAGATAAAACAACAACTACGATATGCAAGGTGTAAACGAACCCTTCACAAAGCCGTCAACCAATCATTTTGAACATCAAACTAAGTAAATTATTGCTGGACGATTATTTTTTTGGGGTGAAAAATCACGGTAGGACTCAATGTAACGCACTCAAAACGAGGACGTAGGTATTTAAAGTAAAGTATAACTTTAAAAACTTGTTTTTAAAATTAAACTTGTGAAAAAGTTGGAACTTTGACTCCCAATATACTTGGACCTCCGTATCTAGAAAGTTCCCAAGTATGGACTAAAACCAAAAAAACAATATGGCGATGATGGGGAGTACAAGTGCTTTTTGGCTTCGTTAAGGGTATTTTTAGACCTGTTACGTAACTAATGATACGCGAGAACAAACAAATCAAATCTAACTAATCAAAATACCGGTATCCTGATTAATTTTGATTTGAATACACACATCGGTGTGTTACGACAAATAGGTAGGCACCCCAATTAGCAGCTGAAGACCTCAGAGATCAATCAAGGAAATTCATTGCTCTGATTGCCTTATGGATTACTGATTGATATTGATTGCTAATATCCTTGTTCTATCACGTGTGATATTTGTTCGAGAATAGCTAGAAATACACTTCAGTAAACTTAACGTGAGCAGGGAATCATTAATTAACAACTAGCTGTGCCTCAGGACCGATAAAATACTACTTCCTTCTTTGAATCGGATTTTTTTAGCCATTTCAAGGCTTTCAATCTTTTTGCACGGAACCCTATTTTCTGAAATAAAAGTTAAGCCTAAGTTACTCCCTATAACAGCATCTATCTGCCAGTAAAAGTCCTGTCAACATCGGTTCAGCCGTTTCGGAGATTAGCTGGAACAAACAGATAGGAAAAGTTACATACCGAGTTGCCTCCGTGCCTCGGAAAGCACGTTAAGCCGTCGGTCCCGGCTTTCATTTGTAGATCTTTGACAGTCGTTACAGGTAGTCAGTGGCCCGAAAATCGGACAACCAGTCTTATCAAGGGGTATCGTATTACCCAGTACTAACTGGCTTGTGGAGGTCAGATAGTCAGTCGCTCCTTGTAAAATACTGGTATTCAGCTGCATCCGGTAAGACTGGTAGCCGACCCCAACATGGCTGAGAAAAGGCCTGGTCGTATATTAGTATGGATAACTGTTTACTCCTTTTGGTGAATCGGGTAAATTCCCAATTTGGAATTTAAAAAAAAAACAGCTTTTTACTGAATGCATATGAAAATAATATACGTTACATAGTACAATTTTTCTTATTGTCTGTCTGTCTATTTGTTCCGGCTAATCTAACGGTTGAACCGATTTTGACGACCGATCGTTGTTTCACTGGGCCAAGAGAAGACGATGGGATAGTCAAAATAGAAGGTTATTCTATTAACATATTTTTAACACCCCTTGTAACACCTATAATAAGCATCGTATGTTATCTACACATGTTTTTGCAAATAAGTGTGAATTATAATTATTAGCCATCTGTGACCCACTGCAGGGCAAAGGCTTCCCTTCCCTCCTACCACTTATCTCTATCCACAGCTGTTATTCGCCAATCCTTGAGGAAGGAGGCGAGTTCGTCCCGCCATCTCCTTCTGGGCCTGCCGTGTATAAACATAAAAGTTACCGAAAAACATAAGTTAATCAGAATCAGAATCATTTATTCGTAAACATAGGTAATAATTACAAACAAGATCTTAAAAAAAAAGAAAATCCAAAAAAATCCAAGAAAAACCTAAATCCTAATGAAAGTCGTTGTGGAAACACAAAACGCTTTTATAGCGGTAGCCACTTGTGTAGATCTTCAGGTAAAACATTCATTAGCGTGACAACCCACAATTCCCAACAATTTCATATCATTCTGTCCTACATTTTGAAGCGCCGATGCGCTGAGCAATAATTTGCCATCGCCATTATGTGTTGCTGCAACAGCCCCGAGAGGGCAGCCAAGTGGAATGAACCGTAAATATTGGAGGAGAGAGTTTCCTCCGAGTACATTCTTGGAAAATAGCTGGGTAATCGAATATTGTTGTGTGCATCGAATGTAGTATGCGGAGAATTAGTTTAGAACTGTGCCCGGTGGACAAATTAGGGTCAACGCAATGCAGTCATCTGGAAATTTCTTCGGCGCTGTCTGTTCTAAAAGAAGATTCAGTTTTGGCCAATAGGAAACCCTTAGGATAGGTTGTCGTTCTGGTATAACACGAAATTAATAGGCAAAGCAAAAGTCACAGTCTGTGAGATTTGGAAACCAAACTTTAAGCTGGCAGAAATCATTGAAATTGAATTGGTCGCCACTGTTGATTCTGGCTTTCAAGAGTTACAAGAGTTTGGGAACAGTGTGGTGATTTTGTCTAAAAAAAAAGTAATTGAAAGTCAGTCGAACCCCACCTGTAGTGGCCTATGTGAAAAGCAATTGATTGAGCACCCACGTAGGCCGCTGCAAAGCCTATTTGGAAAAATGGGGGATAAATGATCCTTTCCAGACTCAGAGTAAATCCGATGATCTCTACCAGACCACTTGATGGAGTATCCAAACTGACGACGCTATTATTGTGGCTGCCTACTCATCATTTTCCTAGTCTTTTCCCTATGTTAGGGTCGGCTTTCAGTTTTATCGGATTCAACTGAATAGGTACATGGTATTTTACATGGAGCGACTGCCTATCTGACCTCTACAATATGCTAGACTGGAAGAATATTGAAGACTGGTTGTCAGACTTTCGGGCCATTGACTACCTTTTTTTTTTTTTTTTTTTTTTTTGGGGGGTGAGAAATCATCAAATGACTCCTCCCGCTCTGGGCGGAGCGGAAGGGAGTGTCAGACTCTTACTGACTAAAAAACACCCATGTTCCTTCATTGGCCCTTTATGTTCCAGGGCCGCGGTATCTCTTTCGAACAGTCCCGCAGCCCTGGCAGGCACCGGCCCTTGCGGGCCCCTCCCGTTTGCTGACATCTCTTTGAGGCGCGCGTGGAACACGAACGCGCCGTCGACACGGCCTGCCCGTCGTCATACGACGGACGGACGGCGAGCTAGCCCATTACTCGCCGTCCACAGGCCCGCGCCTACGGTGGCCGAGAGCCATCACGGCGTGGCCCCCGACGCCCGGTGCTTCTCCCGCGGCGGCTGGGACGTGAGGAGGTTCTCTCCCTCTCACGTTCCGCCGCCTCCTTCGCAGAAGGAGGCGACGGCTTCCCATTCCCTCTCGCCCCGGACCATGGCTTGAACCAGGGCCGGGCGCGAGAGGTCGCCGCCGCCAATCGCCGCAACGAGGACACGGCGGTGCTCCTCCCAAGCGGAGCAGACCTCGACGGTGTGCTCCACCGTGTCCTCCGGTCGATCCTCGCAATAGTAGCACCCGGGCGTTTCCTCCCGCCCGATTCGGTACAGGTACCTCCCGAAACAACCGTGTCCGGTGAGGACCTGCGTCAGGCGGAAGGTGAGGGCGCCGTGGCGCCTCTCAAGCCACTCCTCAAAGAGGGGACTTATCGCCACTATCGTGGCGTGCCCTGAACGGGGTTGCGATAGTCGCTCCCTCCATGTCGCCATGAGATCACGGCGGAGGTCTGTCCGCCGCGCGACAATATGCCGCGGTAGCGGAGTTACCCCCCGGCTCTGTACCTCCGCGCGCCACTCGTGCAGGCGCGCGAGGACTATGGCCTCCAGATCCCACGGCGGCAATCCGGCAAGGAGGCTCGCCGCCTCGCGGGAGATCGTGCGGTATCCACGGATGAGCCTTACGGCTACCACCTTTTGGGGCGCGTTCAGGTAGTGCTTGGCACGCAACCTCAGCGAACGCGCCCACACCGGGGCCCCGTAAAGGGCCATGGACCGCAAGATCCCCGCATAGAGCCTCCGGCAGGAGGCGTTTGGCCCCCTCAGGTTGGGCAGGAGCCGCTTGAAGGCAGCCCCGGCCTTTTCCAGTCTGGGAGCCAAACGTCGGAAATGCTCCACGAAGTTCCATCGGCTGTCGAGGACGAGTCCGAGGTACCTCAACGTCGACTCGACGCCGACGGGAACCCCTCCTACCGTGAGTATGGATCCCGACGGTGGCGCGCTCCGAGGCCCATGAAAGCACATGGCCTCGGACTTGTGCAATGCCACCTCGAGACCCAATTGCCGGATCCTCTCAACGACTATCGCAACCCCGCGTGTCATCAGTTCGGCCGCCGCCTCGTGCGACCTCCCCTGCGCCAGCACCAGCGTGTCGTCAGCGTAGCAAACTACGCTGACGCCGCTAGGGAGGTCGGCACGCAGCACCCAGTCGTAGCCGATGTTCCACAAGGGCGGCCCTAGAACCGATCCCTGTGGAACACCGCACGACATCTCTCGCCGGTTCCATTCTCCGTTGTGACCGGGATATATGACGTACCTGTCCGTCAGGTAGTCCCCGACCACACGACGAAGGTAGGTCGGCACCCGGTGATACCGGAGTGCCTCCCTAATGCAGCTCCAGGGCATGGAGTTGAAGGCGTTGGCGATGTCGAGAGACACCGCCAAGACCACCCCACCCCTAGACACCGCAGCCCCCGTCGTGAGGGCTCTCACGCGCATGATGGCGTCCACCGTCGAGCGCCCCTTGCGGAAACCAAACTGGTTGTCCGCAAGATCCGGCCCAATCCCCGCAAGGTGCCCGGCGAGGCGGTTTGCAATTACTCTTTCAAAGAGCTTGCCCACCTCGTCGAGCAACACAATGGGCCGGTATGCGGACGGAGAGTCCGCAGGGCGCCCCGGCTTCCGGATGAGGACCAGTTTCCCTGTCTTCCAACGAAGCGGGAACTGGCCTCTCTCCAAGCATGCGCTTAGGAGCCCCTCCAGTCGGGGCCCGAGAGCCTCCAAGGCCAGGACCCAGGCTTTGCCAGGTAAGCCATCGGGTCCCGGGGCGGTATTCCTGGCTTTAAGCCGGTTTACCGCCACTCTCAGGTCTACCCCGGTCACCTCCGGAGTGTCGTCATCGTCATCGTGGTCCGCTTCCGGCACCGCAAGCGGCGGAGCCATAGGCGGGGGAGGATGTTCCCCTCGCGAAGGGAACAGAGCGCTCACCACCTCCTCCACAAGCTGAGGCCGGAGACTCTGCGTCAGCGGGGGGGCCCAGGTGCGGAGTTTGTCCCGCACCATCTTGTAAGGGCGCCCCCACGGATCGCCGTCGAGAGTCTCCAGCATCTCCTCGCGGGCCGCATCTTTGGCCCGCTGGACAGCCTCTCGGAGGGCGGTCTTCGCCGCTCTGTATCCCTCGTACAGCTCCGCTTCAATGGCTGCCGCATCCGGAGGTCGGATGCGGAGCCTGCGATGCCTGGCGTACAGGTGCCGCGCGGCGACGCACGCCTCGCGCAGAGACGTCAGCTCTCGCGACCACCAGTACACCTGACGCCGGGCGCTTCCTGGCCGAACTCGGGGCATTGCCACGTCACAGATCTCGGAAATGGCCTCCTGGAACCAACCCGCCTCGCTGTTGACATCGGCAGGCCTGCCCGGTGGTGTCACCCAGGCCTGCACGATCGAGGCTTCCAGGAGGAGCTCCCGGTCCAGCTGCTTCAGCGCCCATCGCGGACCACTCGGGGCCTGTCGGACCGGCGCGCTTGAGGGGGCAGAGACATCAAACCGGATATACCGGTGGTCGGAATAGGTCTCCACCTCCTCCATTACGCGCCAGTCAAGGACACGCGGTGACAGAGCGGGGCTGGCGAACGATATGTCCACCACCGACTCGCCCCGCATCCGCACACACGTGGGGACAGAACCCCGATTTAGGACGACCAGGCCTGACTCCAGAGCCCAGTCCTCCACCATCCTTCCCCGCACGTCTGTGTAACGGGAACCCCAAGCCAAGTTCTTGGCATTGAAGTCCCCGAGCACAAGCACGGGGAGGGAATGGCCTCCGATGACGACACTCAACTCCGCGAGGGAGTTGTGGAACTCGGCGAGAGTTCGGCTCGGGGAGAAGTAGACTCCCGCTACGACTATCTCCCCGAACCGTGCTGCTACGCACCCCTGACCCTTCCTGACACTCTCAAGGGTCGGGGTACCGGCGGCGGCCGACGAAATGATGGCCACTGAGCCGCTAAGGTCCTCCACCCAGTCTTCCCTGGGAGGGACAAAGTACGGCTCAGCGACCACGGCGACGTTAATCGACCACTGCGCCATGCTCTGGAGCAACAGACTCTGAGCACAGGCGCAGTGGTTGATGTTCGCCTGGAGGAGGCGTAATGGGGCCATTATTGGCACTCCATTTCAGCCCCCTCCCGGGCCCCCTGTGAGGGCCCCGCTGCAGGAGTTGCAGCAGTGGCGGCAGTGGCGGCGGCAGCGGCGACGGCGGCGACGGTGGCGGCGGCTGCGGCGGTGGCGACGGTGGGGGTGGTGGCGGCGGCGGAGGGCCTCCGCCTTCCCCTGCCCCTGGCCTTGGTAGGTTGGGCGCAGGCCTTGCTCCCAGCCCGGTGATCGGCGGGCTTGCCAGCTGCCGCACATGCAGCGCAGTGCGGCGCGGCGGAGCAAGCCGCGGCCATGTGACCGGGCTGACTGCAGCGGAAGCAGAGCCCGCTGCGGTCCACCTCCGAGGTGCATTGCACCGACACGTGGTGCCCCACGTGGCAGCGGAAGCACCTCAGAGGTTTGGGCTCCAGCAGCTTGACCTGCGCTGACACCCATCCCACCAGGAGCCTTCGGCCCTCCACAATAATTTTTGCCGCCGTCACAGGGCAGCTTACCATAACGGTTCGCATGCCGGTGTGGTCCGGACGTAGGGTGCCCGCCTTGACCTGCTCAGCAGGGCACCCACCGGTCCTTGTGACGGCGGCCACCACCTCCTCCTCGGTGACTGAGTCGTCCAGACCCATGATACGCAGGTCTGCGCATTTCACGGGCCTGGACACCCGGGCCTCGTCCGCATTTAGGGACGCTCTAAGCTTTTCAGCCAGAGCGTCAGCGGACGAGCCACTGTTCTCACCGGGGATCTCCAGCACTCGCGCCCCTGTCGCGGTTACCTTAAGCCGGAGTCCCCCGGTGATCCCCAGCTCCCCGAGGTTCACAGTCGCCTTCGCCTTGGCCAGCACGTCGCGGTAGGACACGCCCCGCTTCTCCGCGTCCGGCTGTAGCGTAATCACTACAGCTGCGGTCTTCGGGGCGCGGAGCCTAGCCGCGACGCTACGAGCCTTTTGCTGGCGCTTTCGCTCAGCGCGCCTTGCTTTTTTGGCCGCCTTCCTCCCCCTCTGTTTTTCGCCGACTACCTGCCACCCGGCCTCGGCCGCGGCTGGGTTAGGGGGCGGGGGCGGGGGGAGCGGCCGCTGCTGCTGCCGCCGCGGCGGCTGCGGCTGCTGCTGCTGCCGCTGCGGCGGCGGCTGCTGGCCCGCCGCTGGCGCTGGCGGTTTTGCCGGCTTTGCCGTCGCCTTGCCCTTTTTCTGGGCCGCCGCCTTGCCCGTCTTCTGAGCCACCGCCCCCTTAGCCGGCGCCGGTTTCGCCGGAGCCGGCTTCTCAGGGGCCGCCACAGCCCTGCCGGAGGGCTGGCTGGGCGGCCCCGATTTGGGGGCGGCAGCCGCAGCGGCATATGAGGCCGCCCTCGGGCCCGGGGGGGCCTTGTTAGCGGCCAGGGGGGGGCGCAGGACAATGCCCTCCAGGACGGAAAACCGCGCCTGGAAGGCAGCCAGCTCTTGGCGAACCAGGGCAAGCACCTGGTTCTCCACAGGCTGGCCTTGCCGCTGCCGGCCCCCCTTTTGGGCCGCCTCGCGGGAGCCGGTCTCGCGCAGACCGGCCAGGTCTGCTCGGAGCTCCCCATTCTCCTTTTGGAGAAGCTCCGTAGCAGCCGTCAGGCGGGCGACCTCCGCCCGCAGTTTGGCCACCTCACCTGACGGAGGCCTCGCGTAGGCGGCCTCCGCTGCCGCCAAAATGGAGGCGGAAGCCGCAGGTATGGCCGCAAACTTGGTCGATGGCTTCATTTTATGGGCCACCGCCTTTAATGCGGCCTCCACCTCCGCCGCAAACCTGGACTTACGCTCCTCCTCGGAGCCGCCAGTTGCATCCGCCTCGTCAGAGGTGCCCGAGAGGGACACCACGTGACTGGCCACCCCCGGTTGCCGCCCATCCTCGGCGAGCCGCGCCGCGCTCTGGGCCGCTGAGAGGCCCCGCCCCTTGCCCCGAATCCCACCACGCTTGCTGGTGGGGATCTTTCGGGCCGAGGCCAGCTCGCCCTCGGAGGACGACCCATGGTCGCCCTCCGGCCAGGACCGCTTGCGGAAGAACTTGCTGTTCTCCGCAGCAGCAGTCCTGGTCCTCTCGCGGCGGGAGGAGCTCTCTGAGCCTCCTCCCGCGCTCACATCGCTGGATGCGGCGTCGGCCTCCGACACCGCATCCCTCCTCTCTTCCTGATTGCCTTCGGCAATCTGTTGGTTTGTGTTTGTGTTGTTCTTTTCCATGTCTGTTCCCACGAGTAGTGGGGGAATTAAAAAGTCCGTCTGGGGTACCCCCTGTACCCAGATAAGCCTGCGGATTTTAACCCATAACCCGCCAGAGGGTCGGCTGGTACTCTGGCGGGGGGACGCACTAGCGACTGATTTACCCGTCAGCCATACATCCCCTCGCGGTGCGGCGCCGCTTGGGATTCGGGGTAACTTTTTATAGAGGTTTTCTACCTCGCGGTCCGGGCGGCCAAGCCAAGACCCTCGGTCCCTATCGAAGCCGCGAGACGTGATCCACGACACTCCGATGATGGGATTACGATATACGACGGGGACAGTGAAGGACGCAGCCCTTCACTGTCTGCCCGGCGGCAGGGTAAGTGCACACCGAGCCCGCCCTTGCTCCTCCACTGCGCCCTCTGCTTTTCAGAGGGTCGCGCGGAGGAACGCCCCATTGGTCCAGTCTGGACCCCACCATGTCAGAATATTGGCCACGACAGTAACATTCCCCGAGGAATAAGAATCTCTTCCCATTCATCGGGGTAGGATACTGCCGCGCCCAGGGTGCACCGTCCACAGCAGCTGCTGTTCCCTCCAGACGTATCGAGAGGGACCGGCAGCCACTGGGCCCACGAGGAGGTTTTCTGACCAAGCACCCCGGCCATTGACTACCTGTAACGACCTTCAAAGATCTATTATTGACAGCCGGGACCAACGGCTTAACGTGCTTTCCGAGGCACGGAGGTAACTCGGTATGTAATGAAGCGGCGCGCGCGCGGCTTTACCTGAAAATCGATCCGAGCGACTGTTGTTATTAACCACGAGCTTCTCTTCTGTGGCTGCCTACCTAGGCCCATGATATTTGTTAAGACACACCATGAATACGAAGGAAGACAAACAATAATAGCAAATACGCAAAACCTTTAAGACACCCAATCGAAAAAGTCACATACGTTGACGCATATAGAATTTATCGCCTGGACACATAAGATGGCTTGCTATAAAAATAAATTGTTCGCACATAAGTGCACGCACGGTTCTGCGACGATCGCTAATGTGCGCTCGTTATGTGGATGAGGTGGCGTTAGTGCGCGCCTTCGCTTATGCGCGTAGACTGATGTATGACTGTGTGGGTATTCGAATTATGACGAGTTGTTGTGTGTCTTGGTTATGATTTCGAGATTTGTTTGACAGTTTGTGCTTTTATTGGACAGATAAGTCTGAAACGTATATTGTAGGCACTTCAGGCACTGAGTGATAAGTTCATCTTATATTTCTCTATTTGGAAATATATTATTAAAAATTTATTCAATTTGAATCTCATTAATCATTATGCAAAACGAACCTGCGTGCCAAGATGTGATTTCAAACAATTTAATTTATTCTTAATGTGCCAAAATATTGTTCCACATCACAGCCCGACTATACTGCTGCTTATGTTATTTTGTTTTTAATCATTTACACCCTATTATTCACCGCATTTGCACGTGCGTCATTCAAGAAATGTTCCTTTCTCTTTCACAAACTTGCAAATACATTAAAGAACTATTTAAATTGAAACCGTCTCACTCTCTGATGCATTATTTCTCGGCTCACTGGTCTATAAATACCCGATCTTATACAAACACGTTGTTATCTTTGCAATTACTTTTGTTTGTATAGCATTTGCCCTTTCAACGAATTGATGGAAAATTTTCTATTTCTTTGTGAACAAACGAATAAAAACAACAAAGGATCATGACACTGTCGTTTGTCTATTTATTTATATATTTGTCTTTTTACCAGAAATTGACAAAGGGTGAGAAAAAAGCAGGTTATTATTGATAAAGTTCTCACTTACTACGGTTATTAGAAGCAGATCTAAGACCGTAGACATAACATAACGTCATCACGCCTGTAAGCCCCGATGGATTAGGCAGGGGTGGATCAATACACTCACATTGCATTAATATTATTACGAGCTAGGTGTGGGGATAAATTAATTACTACCGATTAAACACAAAATAACTATATTAATTACAAAAACATTTAAAATTTACACAAGTACACTACTGATCACTATTCACTTAGATATCGCACTTCTAATTCGCTTCGATTCGCTTCGTTGTGTAGCCAAAATCCTTCGAGAAGGTTCGCCAACTTTCAGGAACCTTCTTCACAGTTCATAGTCGAACATCATCTTTAGAGAAGGTTCCACAACTGTCTCAAATCTTCTAGAAAACTCCATAGTAGAACATTGTCCTTCGAGAAAGTTCTACAACCTTCTCGAATCTTCTAGACAGTTCTATAGTGAAACATTCTAGACTCTTATCTTATAGACAGGTCCTTACTAGAACATTCGAGACTCGTACGTAATTTGAAATGTTCTCGTAAAGCAGCCGACGTAACAATATGTTTGTGTTCATCATTATCCAGCAAAAATGGCAGATCTTTACACCAGATGGGTGTTGGGGAGCCCCATATTTGCCGTCGGACTGCTGTCATCATGATCATCACTGTCTAGCCTAGCCGGATGCTGCTTGATAGTAACTTTCTTGGAGTGACTGCCTTTCTGACCTCCACAATCCAGTTATTGGGTAATATGATGAAACTCTTTGGTATTTGGTCAGACTTGTTGTCAAAATTTATGTCTGCTGTGCCTATTTATCGTAATCTTGGAAATATCTCTACTTGCGGGCTGGGTTCTGTGTGACGAAAGGTATGATGCGATGATATAGTTTTAAATTGACGTTGTATGTACATGTTTTGCTAGAAGCTTTTAATTTAATAATAGCCTTTTATTTTCTTATTTCGTACTTCACAACTTTACGATATACCCATTTAAGATTTTCCTTTATAATATATCACGTAATTTGGTGTATCTTTTGGAATAGGCCTTCTCCTACCGTTTCCATTATGCTCAGTCTAGTGCCACCCTAGTCCAGAGTGGTCCCAAAGTAAACCGCAGATCAACCTCGCCAGACGCTTATAAATTATAAATGGATCATTGGGTCATCTTTTGCTACATAAACGAAAAAATCTTCTTTATTTTCTCAGTAAAATTATAACCAACAAAATAATTAACAACAAATTCAATTTCGCTAATCCATACCTACAAGATTATGAGCCGTATAAGGTTCCAACCGTGACCGAAACTCGTGTTATAAGTAACTTAGCAAACGTAACGTAACTTAGCGCGTTACGTTACGACGAACTTATTTGTTTCGGTAGGAAGTTAAGGAAATGGCTCCGCAAGTAACGCTCTGTTGTCTTAGGTATGTTTATGTTGGTGTTGATGTTGTGTGGGTAGTAATACGAATTCCTTCCTTTGGTTTATTTTTGGGTGTTTTGGAAAATTGTGTGAGATTGTGTTGTAAAATGAAGAGGTTTCAATAAAGTCTTCGAGTCCATGTCTAAAAAGATAAGCCAAAATAGGCACTGGACCGCGCCAACTAACATACAACTCGAAGGCCGGGGTCTATAGACGGCAAAGCTTTATTCTTGTCACTTTTGCACAACTTATGTTTTTCCATCTGGAATTTCACAGTAGAAGCCACGGAGTCTAAAGTTGTGCCCGGTTGATGGCAATAGGCTCGCCCCCTATTACATGGGACTTAAATATTACTGGTAAAATGTGGGTGTACTACTCGTATTATATACAGCGTGTAACGGAAGGGAAAAAAATGGCCCTCCCATAGTAAATCAATCAGCTGGTATTCAGTTTTGTAAGGGAGGGCCAATTTTTTTTTTTATATTTCGACCTATGTTCTTTGTGGAAAGTTGTTGAGTTTCATGAGCACATTCACCTCCTTCAGGGTTGATATCCCCCTTCCGTTACACGCTGTATATGTAAAGGTACACCTCTACCTAAGCGTTTTGGGAATACAAGCGTGATGTAATTTTATGTGTACATACAAATAATTATAGGTGCTTCTACGCATCATTCATTTGCAAACTTACAGCAGACTACCTATCACAAACCTGTCACAACAATTTCAATAACAAATCGAGCCAATATTTCGTTTCAAGCCTGACTAAATAATACAATCAAATTAATATCTTCCATTAATTAATGAAATCATAACTAATTAATCCTGTAAATCACAACAGATTTTAATCCCTGTTTTACAATTAATTGCACGGCAGTGGCGCCGTGACAAGGTCGACACTATAAAGGTGAAAGCAGAAGAGAATCCAGACTAAAAAATTAATCTGTGTTGCTAAAATCAAGTTATAATCAGTTTCACAAACAATATAGCGGTTACGTAACTCTCGACTCGTTATGAATCGACTCCAACGTTAATTCTTCTACTCATTTTCACCAGCGCAAGCAACGTCTACTTGATCCTATCCTAAGTAGGCGGCCCAGGTGGGAGTGGGTGCGCACAACAAAGCGGTCTGTGTGTAAAACAACAGATTGAGACTTGTAAAAAGTTACAAAGAAGATGCGCGATCGCGTTCTAACAAAGAGCGGGTGCCGAGCAACAAAGAGAGCGGGCAGCGGCACGCCGCGTCTGGTCGCTCACCAGTTTGACGTACGCTCTTCGGTCCTATTTTGACACCTCTGTAGCCGCGCACTAACTTCTTGTTCACGACCGCAACTTGGCGTCAAGAGACATGCGCGCGAGTCTCTTTTGTTTCCCCGTGAGTCGAAGCGACTTTTTCATTTGTTTTCTACGCAGTCACAGTTGTAACACTAGCTCTTGAACAAGTGATTAAGCTCATAGCACACGTATCGTTCTTAACTCATTTTTAGTAGCCGATGCCGACCCAAAGCGATATTGACTCGTTGCTGAAAGTGTCCGAAACAATATGGTGCGATGTGGGGATGTGGAGGAGTTAAGTAAACAACATGACGTGTGTTACTTTGAGAGTCAATTGTGAACAGAGACTCAACTGTACTCAGCTACAGTCCTCAACTGTCCTCTCTCCTTTAATAGGTGGTTTAAATATACATAGATAGTACGTGACTACGTGCTAACATTAAGCCTTAACTTAACCCTGAATAATACGTGACATGCTGATGTACAACATACGTGACTTCTCACCACAATGGAATTCAGTAGAAAAAAAGTGAACGCGGGGCGATGCTGATCTAGTGCAATACTACGTGTACGTTGAGCTGAACCGGTCACAAACGCAAACGCGGGCGTTTCGCTAATGAAGCTCGTTCGCTGTGACCCCGGCTCATTTAGCTCGTTTTAGCTGCAATTACACTGCGCGTCTGTTGGCCGGGTCGCTGTCAATCTGTAAACATGCTGCGCTTTGTAATGCTAATGAAATGATTCAGTTACGCGGACTTTTTGTTGGGTAGCTCATTGTGTTTCTTTGTGACGTCGGGTTGAGATTGCAATTTTGACTGGACTGTTTTTGTATCTGGGACTATAATCTGGAATAAGTTTATTTACAAGAAATAGTCAAATAAAGTCAAGTTACAGGTTTCAGGGTCTCGCGGGCCTGTGGACGGTGTTCTATGTTCTATGTTAGGGATTTTGGTTTCCGCACTTAGTCCTTAAAGTGGACCATTGTGCGTGAGCCATGGTGGCCGTTACTCCAACCAGCCTACCTCCCTCCAGAAGCAGATCAGACTTCCCGGTCTTCTCAGGGCATCCTCAAGAGATCTTGGCGTTCCAAGAGTCTCCTCGCGTATCTGGGTGACGCCAGTACACTCAAGGAGTACGTGCGCTATCGTTTCCTCCGCCTCCATGCACGCCCTGCACAGGGGACTGTCAGTGATACCTAGGGTGTGAAAGTGTTTGTTTAGTGAGCAGTGTCCAGTGATGGTCCCCGCCACCAGTCGCAGGCTATCTCTATCCAGGCGCAGAAGGCGCTTGGTCAGCTTATTGTCCAGAGATGGCATAGCCTCCTTGGATTGCCTGCACCCTGGTGTCGAGGTCCACCACTTCTCCGCTTGTGTTTGAGTGTGATCCTTTAGCCAACTTCTGAGCTGCTTGAAGGGTATGGGGACAATGGGTTCGGGTCCGAAAGCGTTTGTGCTGGATCCTCTTCTGGCGAGTTCATCAGCTGCATCGTTTCCAAGCGATCCACTGTGTCCTTTGATCCATTGTAGTGTCACCGTGTTGCGGTTTAGTACCGTAACTCGTTCTAGGGCATTATGGCATTCTAGTATTAGTCTCGACGTGATCTGGTTTTCTCCGACGACCTAAACATCAAAATATCCAGACCCCTGGGAATGCTCAACTCTGTATATCAGGCAGAGTGCGTAGGCATTATCCAAGCGGCACACGCCATAGAGGCCAGGGAAGTTACGGATACTCATATCCGTATACTTTCCGACAGCGCCTCAGTTCTCCAATCCTGTGGACGGTGAGTAATGGGCTAGCTCGCCGTCCGTCCGTCTAATGACGACAGGCCGTGTCGACGGCGCGTTCGTGTTCCACGCGTGCCTCAAAGAGATTTCAGCAAACCGGATGGGCCCGCAAGGGCCGATGCCTGCCAGGGCTGCGGGACTGTTCGAAAGAGATATCGGGGCCCTGGAACACAAAGGACAAATAGACATGAATGGGTTTTAGTCAGTAAAAGTCTGACACTCCCTTCCGCTCCGCCCAGAGCGGGAGGGGTCAATTGATGATTTCACATCCCAAAAAAAAAAAGGTTTCAGGGTCTATACCTAACTAGTCTCGGCATGGTGACACTTGTTACGAGTTTATATACCGGTAGATCACTGATATGAGGTTCTTTTTATATCAATGCTCATCATCTGCCTAGCCTTTTCCCAACTATGTCGGGGTCGGCTTCCAGTCGGTCTAACAGGATGCAGCTAAATACGAGCATTTTACATGGAGCGATTGCCTCCACAAACCAGTTAGTACTTTCCGAGGCACGGAGGAAACTCGTTAATTAATGGGTGTTCATGCAACGGACCAACCTAGGCAAGATGGACCTGACCGGCTGTGAATAGCAATCAGAGGATAATAGTATAAACATTAATAAAACAGTACTTTTCTATTCGATTCCGCTAAATGAGCCCCCCCCCCCCCCCCCGGTGTCTAAGATGACAATAGACCAACCAACGGTTTTTGGGAAGTCTATAGAAAAAATAAACTCTCTTCTAAAAATAAAATAATTTGTGGCTATACATTCAAATCATTCAATTTGTACATGTTTATATAGGTACAGACAGAGCCACAAACAGTTTATATGCCTACAATTTTACATAACAGCGAGATGAATATGAAAATAAAGACTCCCTAATAAAATGGAAGCGTAACGACTAAGTTCATAGCACGTAAATATTTACGATATTACGATGAAAAATTTGTATATATCGGAAAAATGGAAAAGTCCCGATCGTACTTAAATTGTGACTTTTATAAAACTTCGCACTCACTTAGGGACTTGTTTAATTTATTCATTAAAGTTGTTGTAGAGAATATTTTTTTAAGTAGCACAGAACTTGGCGATGCTTGAAAGTTGTCAAAGATTTTTTTACGCCACCTTTGGTTGGTGATGTTGCGTACTTAGTTTGTGATTTTGGAATTACTTAACATAATGAAAGCCTATTTACGCAACACTGCAGAGCAATCGCTTCTACTCATACATTGAAAATTAAATGAACATTGATCACCACGCGGATTGTCGATGTTAGACTTATAATAATAACACCATGTTTTCTCACGTTTCTTTTTCTTATCGTTTTCTTCTTATAAACAAGGTGGCGCCGACATCATGAGATCAACGATTTTGGAATGGGCAACTACAGTCCATTCACAGTTATTATGCCTGTGGCTGGACTGTAGGTAGTTTATTTTTGACTATGCAAAATTGCCTATCACGGGTCTATTTGAAATAAATGCCTTGAGTTAGAGTTTAATTCAAGCGATCGTTCATAATGTCACTTATTTTGTTCAGCGAACCCAAACACATGATCCAGTTTTCCGAACCAATTAGTGGCATTACATTTACGTAAAGATCGTATATTTGCGCGACTGATCGCCTGAGATAGGACGCGACCTCAAACGCTGAATCCCACGTCGTTTTATTCCACATTGTTTGGCGACCTATCTAATACATTAAAGGATTGTGCTACACATTACATGATTGCTTACCAATCCATTTGTTTGTGTATGTAAATGTCAAGTACTTTCGTTCGCGGTTCTCTTGAGACGACGTGGGCGGATGTCTTAACGTTACTTCCAATATTATAGCTTAAACAAAACAATTTGTATTACAATACAATTCTAATGGGTTATGAAGATATTTGAAAATCATGGAGGAAAAAGCCGGATAATTATCAAATAATGTCAGAAAAATTCTTTGAAACAAAGTGGATTTCATTATCTTGCGGTATTAACACATTATTATTGTTGCCTGATGTTTTTTTAATCATCATATGTAAATGTAAATTATTTAATTTTTTTTAAGCAAATTTTATTATTTGACTGAAGATTTTATGACAGAAAAAATTACATGAATATTTGATATTATTGCCTATAATCATAATTTATCTCTATGACTTGTCTTCGCTGAATTTTGACTTATATATTTAATCTCCTTTACAGTTATTGTTCAATTTATTTAAATTAGTTGTAATTCTAATTCTAATGATTAATAACTTAATTTTAATGTAGTGATGACCCATAATTTTAAGAACCACATTTTTGTACGCCAGAAATGGCAGAATATTATGATCATAACACTTATTGCACATAAGAACTTGGTACAATATTCTGACAAATAAATGATTCTATTCTATTCTAGTCTTTTCTAAATCATGCTACTAAGATGTGATCCCAGAAAGAGAAAACTTTCCCATTTCCCGTAGTCTTATACTAACAGAAATTGAGACCAATCACTTGTCAACATTTCAGAAGACATAACATACATAACTTTACGCATGTGATCCCCGATGGGTTAGACAGAGGTGTACCGGATAGTACAACCACATTTTATCAGTTATGTCTAAGTCCCATGTACGGGGGGGCGAGCCTATTACCAACTGGGTACAAATCTAGGCTCCGTGGCTGCTATTATAAATTAACACTAGAAACGGGATATTTACCATGTTCCCAATTCTAGTGTTAATTATAATGTTAGTGACCATGACAGTTTAAAAACTTTTCCGTGGCTGCTATTGAGAAATTCCTCATGGAAAATCCCAAATTGAATTTCAGAACCACGAATAAACCCACATTCAATGAACCTGAACTACTTTTAAAACCGCCGATCCATCTATTAATTGTGCCCCGTTAAAAAACTCATCACGCAAACAGTCTTTCTAGGTTAATAGAGTCAATTCCTTTTCTAATATTATGTTCCGGACTCAGCTACAAAATTCAAATATGAACCGTCATATTATGTAATCTTAGTTTGGCACACGGAGATGTAATCTGTGCCAAATCCCAGCCTCTTAGCAAGCTGAGGTCATGAAATATATTGCTTTATTGCTGCTAGATAGTGCCTACACATTTTCGTTATTTATTAAGAATATTTTGACAATATTACGCCTGGAATCTCCAAATTGTAAGGCACAAGTGTAACTATTAGGATACGCACACTTGGCCAGTTATGTTTCAGTCTCCTGTGATAGTGGGCGAGCCTATTGCCAACAACCTGGGCCTGGCCTCAGCCTGCCTGGGCCAACTCGATCTCAAGAC